>CP045904.1:15333808-15415174 GCA_013387185.1 Caligus rogercresseyi
GTGCTCTAGTACTCATTTCTCTGCAGTTTATATTTTTATTAGGGAAAATAGTTTATTTTATATAATAATTAAAGGAAACGATATTGCTTACATAATGATAAGGAATAACTATAAATACAATAATTATCAAAATTACAACAAGAAGTATTTTTTAGAGAGAAATCTTACATTTGTATTATTTCTCGTTCTGTATTTTCTATTTGTTAATAAATATTAACAACAAAATAGGGTTATTTGCCTAATTGGTTCACTAGAATTGCATTCGACAGGATCATAAATAAGCCTTATAGCACAAAATTGTGATAACCCAACCTAGGGATCTTATCAATGAGATTGTACAAAATTGGTCTTCCCCCTCGTGAGTATTCGAACCTGCACCCTCAACATGTGAGAGTTGAACACGCCTGAACTAAATGAGCTATTACCCTTCCTTAATTTAAAATAGGGTAAGGGTAGTTTGGGAGAATCTATCGTCCGATTCATCAGCTGTTGTTTTTTTTATAGAAAAAACTATCTGTAATATATCGACCCTTCAAATCACCTGCTGGTCGATTTTAAAGACTGAACGCGATTAATATTTGCACGAATGAATTGCTTCTCCTTATACCGGTGCGTAGGTTCGCATGAGGTAGGCCCTTTTTCTAGCTAAGTAATTATAAAAAAATTACTTTAGAAATTTTCATTATAAATATCCCAATATTTTCCAACGAAAAAAAAAGCTCTAAAAAATTACTTATTGTACCAACATATTTAAAATCATGATATTGCTTTCATACCCTTGCTTTATAGTTTTGTCAAAAACTAACTAGCATATTCTTAAAACAGAAATACTATTAAAGGACCTACATACAAACAACAAATGGGCCCTTGATTCCCACCAATTTCAATAACAAGACCCATCTTTAATGTGGCTTCGGGAACTTTTGTCTCAAAATAAGAATTGTCCGAATTCAGTGCGTACTCGTCTATATATTTCGCCAAGAAAATTATTCTAGCACTTTGGATAGTCAGGGATGCCAGGAATTTTAAAATAAGTTAAACAATATATATAGGGATGCAAGTTATCGATTATAGATAATCGTTAGTTGTTTCATTTAGTCGACTTTAATCGATTAATCGTTAACAGCGCCACGATTAAGGAACCAGTTTATCTTTATTTTTTTATGGGAAAAAATCGTCATTTCAAAGTTTTATTAACTTCATATAGAGGGCGCAATCTGTCGATTAATTACGACTAATAAACTTTTATAGTTTCATTAACTTCAAATAGGACGCAATCTGTCGATTAATTGCACTATAAACTTTAATCGTTTAAAAATTAGTCGATTATTAATCGTAGTCGATTAACTTTTTGCATCTCTAATATATATATATATAACAATATTAAAATTTTCATATAAACTAAAAGCAAAAGGTTTTTTTGAAGAAAAAACTACCTTATATTAAAATAAAAACACTACCGTGTGCTGCCGACTATATTGGGCACATTTTCCCCTAGACCTGGCACACTCCATATGCTTCCCTTATGGTTTTTGGCGTTGCGAAGTGTTGTGCTGCTAATCCAAATAGCTGCAGCTCGGATGACAAATGGGCCCACTGAATTTGCAAACATTTTATGAGTTATATAAGTATTTTCAGATGTTTCTCTATTAAAAGGGTAAGTAATACAATATTGCTTACAATTTATTGGTGTAATCAGAAGGCAATTTTTGAGCTTTCTAAATTATAATTTTGGGTTGCATTTTGTCCGTAGTAAATTTGACTATTATTAGTTGTTCCCAATCTAATTTCAGATGCGCACACTTCAATAAAAATTGGTGATGCTTCCCTTGCTTTTCCTAAGAAGAAACATTTCTTTATATTGCTACTTTTTCGGTAAAGCTCCTAGGGATTTACAGTTAGTAACTACTTGTACTTAAGCCAAAAGAAAAGAATATGTTCATTGACTTACATAGACATCATTTAAAACTTGCTTAACGGATATTTCTAAGCAGTAATCTTCATTCTTTCTTCTTATTTGTACAAAAAAAATGTTCACTTTTTTAATTATTAGACATGATGGAGCTCACAATTATTTATCCTTCTCATAAAACTGTAAAAGCTATCCCTTGGCCCCTTTCTTTCCTCTGAAAATAAATTTAGTCAAGTATTTTTCGTCTTTCTAGAGTTTCTTTCATTGGAAAAACACTCTCTTGATTAAATACATCCCCTAAGACTTATAACTTCCTTTTAATTAACAATTGTGATGGAAGCTGTAGTCTTTTATTTTCCTTGCCTGACTCTTGTCACTCTATTTTCTAAAAGAAATGAAGCTAATTCATGAAAGTTTGTATATGTTCGCTCCAGAATGAATTGACTTTCTGAACATTTTAAGAACTGTATTGTATTTACTTCATCTAATGTACAGCTCTTAGCTCCTAAAAGTATGATTTAAAGCAATTCCTTCCAATTCTCCCCTTTTTCTAAAGTTCTCTGAATCCACTTAAAAAAGAAGAATGTTTCAGAATAATCTCAGGCAGAGGAGATCATTTTTTGATATTATGATACATTTTCAAGAGAATACTGTAGGACATATTTTGAAAAATTAAACCATTCACAAACATCTTAATTTTTTTTTCTTTTGTAAAAAGACGTTATTTTAAAATATATTTTTTATAAGAATAAAAAATCATATCTACATTAAAATTTCAGAGAAGTGTCTCTTTCTCTTTTTTTTTTGCATTGATTACTGTACAGTTTTGGGCAAATTCTAAACATCTCTATAATATAAACTTAAATATACCTCCTAAATGCTTTCAAATAAATTACTTGTTGGAAAACTTTTACATTAAATAATACTTAAAAATCTCTCTTTAAATGAAACTTTTTTAAATTGAGTCTTAGCCTCGATACATTTTTAATTTTTTCTAATAAATAGTTTGTTCCCTTAACAGATATGCTTGACTGTTTTATTAAAATTAAAGACATGTCGTCTGCAAAAGCTTCCACTTCTGTCATTGTCTTTCCTGTTTTTTTGTTCATTTCAAAGGCCAGGTCCCTATTTATATTATAAGTTATTTATAAACATTTCAGGGAAAATAATCTAATTAAAAATAAGATAACGGTGTAATTACAGATTAAAATTCCCATAGAGGCCTATCTATCCTTTACAAAAGTTAAATTAAAAAGATAGAATTTGCGGCAACGTCTGGAATTATAAACACAGCTTTATTTAAATTTCATTCATCACTAATTAAAAGTTTATGGAAAAAATTTAATCTTTGAAGTTGTTGCGCTAGCTAATTATAAGAGCTATATAAATTAATCTTTTTATTATGTGTCATACAACTATTTCATCTTCTAATTAAAAACAAAAATAATAGAGAGTTAGTTCCTTATTGTCAACGAATAAGCTTATCATGTCAGAAGCAACATAATAAGAAACTTTTTAGAAAGTTTTGGGGAGAAGTTCATCGTAATTTTGTAAATCTTAATGTTTTAAAATGTCGCACAGAACTGAAGGTTTCCCCCTTGTTTTAACACTTATAGCGCTTACATAAGAATTAATTTCTTTATTAAAGAGTTAAGGCAAATAATAATAAACAGAGACGATGAGAAGGGATCACTTTACCCGAAAAATCCTATCTTCTTTATCAAAACAGGTAAAACCTACAGAGCCGTACTGTCACCATTTTATACAAATATTTCCTAGTAAAAGGTTTTTTAAGCTTCTAAAGTTTTATAATTAAGAAATTGAATCCCAATTAAATCTGAGCGTCGCTTCACCTAGCGACTAGTTATATATGCTATCTTCTTGAGCAGTCAATAAGGATTAAAATTGTGTATTGTTATCGTTTGACTAAAATTTCCTTAATGATATTTTTCAGTTTAGATGCATTCCTTATCTTATAGAGTTAAATTTATCTTTTGAAAAATATTTGAAAAAGGTATCATGATGTTATTTTGGTCCTACATGAATTTTAGATCCGTTTCATAATTTACAATAATTGAAAATAATCTCCATGCACAAGAAAATAATCTCGTCTATGTTTATTTATTCTCTCTTTTAATATGAGAATCATGTCAGGTTTTTTATTTAAAAAAAACTTGGTCGCTGCATCGTGAGGTCTATTTAAGTAATCATTATTTTCAGGGAGGATTTTCTCGTAAAATATTTGCAAACTTTTAGTTGAAAGAGTCTGATAGTCTAATGCAATAGTGAAGTCAATCACCAGTCTGTGTTGTTTTGAGAATTTTCATTTAAAGATTTATATAAGATAGAAAAGCTCAGGGCCGTCAATATTTGTTACATGTATAAAGTGATCAAATTTTAATAAATATGTCTACAAGTGATCGCAAGTACTCAATAGTTACAGGAACTGTCCTTTTTTTGAACAAGTTTCCACGGGGAAGCAATCATCAGATATATTTTTCTCATGTTGGTATCGCAAATACTATATCTGTGTCATTTAACAAAAGTTGCTTAGCAAAATTTTCCTTCTTAAAAATGGAATTTAAAAGGTATAATTTTTTTTAGTGTGAATTTTTTATAACATAATTGTTAGAAAATTAAAAAACACAACTTAAAAAAATATTATAATAAGCAAAAACGTTTGTTGATATTTTAGAATTAAATAAATCTTGAAAACTTTTCAATTGAAGCATCATGATCATCCATTAAAGTATGGAGAATCATTAATTAATATCTAAAGAAAAAAATGACTATATATGTCCTTGTTGATTATGTAGACGAAGTATTATTTTTATCTTTGGCAGAGGGGTCTCCAGTATCATTGATGTAAATTTGAGAGAACGTTTCTTCATGCAATTTTATTTTATTTCCGAAGATCCCAACTCCCTTTTTCTTGAGGACTCTCCCTTGTCCTTTTTATATATTTTATCCTTTTTTGTTTTGTTTGAAGGGTAAAAGTTTGGACCACTCAACCATCGATATTTGAAGATTTTTGTCTCTTTTTTGTCAAGTACATCCGCTCCTTTCCCTTTTGTTATACATATTTTCTTATCGTCCCACTCACTATTGCCCAATAGGTCTTTTCCTCGACCTCTTTCGTGTATTCCTCCTCCTAGTGTAGAGGTCTGCAACCCAAAATGTTGAAAGAACCATAATGGACCAAAAAGTTATAATAAATATGTCTGGCGTCACAAAAAATTAATTCCTCAAATACCCTTCATACAGAATGAGGACCTGGGAAAGAAGATAATACTGACAGCAAGACTACAACGGCCAACCGTACAGCGATGTAAACAACGACTGCAAAAGTTTGGAATCATCCCAAGAAGGTTAATTAAAAATAAATTCTAAACAAAAACGAGTTCCAAAAAGCAGTCAAAGATCAATCAATTCTTTGATGAAGCAGCCGAAACCCTTCTTGGCCAGTCACAACCTTCGAAGGTAAATAGAAACAGCTTATGATAAGTTGCTCATATATTAATATGCAGCACTGCAAAGCAGCAAACTCAGAGTTAAAGTTAAGAACTTCTGCTATTGCATTAATAACTGAACCATATCTCTGTAATAGCTCAACAAAAGTCTTGCATTAAGTGGGTATACTATCCATAGTAAACACGGATCTAAATATGAAGCACACTCGTCTAATGTTGAAAACTCCTCAACAAAACACGATCAAATTTCGACGAGAGAATATGAAACTAATTGTTCAAGCAGTCACTGGCCATGGACCTTTTCTCTCGCACTTGGAAGAAATCAGTCCAATTTGCAATCTCTGCACGGAAGAACCGCAGACTGCAGATCACCTCATAAACAGATGTCCTGCTCTGTCCTATGAGAGGCATGAAGCTTCTCAAGAGGAGGACGAAAACATTAGAATAATTAAATTTATGCAATGTAAAATAATGGAAAATATTATTGTAATTAATATTAATATTTAAGTAGGAATAAGTATATGTACATAGGTATTGTTATCATTATTATTATTGTAACACAGATACCCCGTAGTGTGGTTGTGTTCTCTACTTTAGTGTTACATGTGCGTTTCGTGTGTATGTCTATCGTGGATGATAGTAATAATATAAACAAACAAACATACCCTTCATACAGCATGGGCTCTCAGTTTTGAAGTGAGTTCAGAGTGAGATTTTACCATTGGCATCGGGATTTGGTTGACGTGAGGATTGATGTCTGACAAATGGCACATTAATTCATTCAAACAAAATATTTTTAACTTCAGATAAACTTTGTGAGTATTTTACTTGTGTGTTTTTGTTTATTGTATGTGTTTGTGGCTTCCTTTGATTTCTTAAGTTTCTTTTAAAAACAATATAATGAACACACGAACGACCCTATTTTGTTGCCATTCGTCCGTTCAATTTATTCTTTAAAAAACTTTAAAGATAATTTTTGTACGAAAATGTGGACGTTTTTTTAAGAAGTTCGATCAATGTTTCTTATACCACTCCAGAAAAAGTGAGTACGTTTTTTATTAAAATAAGTTAAATCAATATGTTATGTCACTCCAGTCACTCCATTATGGGCTTATATATTTTTCCCTCCTCATCTTTATTTCACTTTTTTACTTTTTGTTGGAAAGCTCTAGGAGCCACTAAGGTAGCTCTAAAGAGCCGCGGGTTGCCGACCCCTGTCCTAGTGAAAGGCCGTCTCTGTTTTATTGTCTCTATTCCTTCAATCTTCCCTGACTAAGTTCTTCTTATACTAGAAATTGAAATTCTACCAATATGTTGATTTTTAGCCCATTAGTCGCCGATATTTTTTCATTATAGTAGCTATATATATATATATATAATGATATATAATATATATTATAATATATATAGTATACTTATATTATATATATTCCTGGGGTGTACAAGTGAACTTTTACACTCGTATTTAGTTAAATAGGTTGGTTTCATGTTCTTCTCAGCTTCGTTCCTACAAAATACGAAAAAAAACATTGCTTGTCATCTTTTAAACAAAAAATGTAAACAAAATCGGTCCATCGACTCCGAAGAAAATGGTCTCTGGGAATGTAATGTCCGCATTCGGATCCAGGCGCTTTTGGAAGCCTGAGCCCCATCGTCAACCCCTTGGACTACGCTTTCGACTGCACATTGAGTTCAAGGCCTTTAGGCTTCGCCACTCAAACATCGCCGCCCTGAAAGCAGCCGTCAACCAAGAGTCGGCCGGAATGGACGAGGACTTCGTGGCCAAGGTCTGCCAAGCTTTCAGGAAGCGCCTCATGACCATCGGGCCGCCAACAGGCGGTACATCGAATGAAAAAGTTTAAAGTATACCTGTTCTTTCATATTGTAAATTGGTTTCACGTGATTCTTCTTGCTGCTGTACTAGATCTGCAATAAAGTTTGACCTGTTAAGTGTAAAGGTTTCACTATATATATGTATATATATTAGGGTTGTTCTTGATTTTTCAAATGTTTGAAATGTTAGCAACTTTGTGGATTTTCTGTTTCTCGGGTGATAAAAGAAGACGACATTCAAAATTGAACAAAATCATTCAACATTACGAGGTCGCGCACGAGGTCAAAGTTTTTAAAAAATTAGTAAAAATATAGTTTTTCCGCAAAATTTCTTCAAAATGGTCGACGTTACAGATCTTCAATAATATTATTAATTTAAAGGAAATCTAATTTACTACCGACCGACGCGTTTGATGTTTTTTAATAATAAACAAAGTTTTCAGTAAAAACAAGCCAGAAGGGAGTGTGTATTGTTAGCTTATTTCATGGTTTTTTTTGTAGCAATTAACTTCACTCGCCTGTTAAAGATGACTTGTTCGCTTCAGAGTAAAATAATACTTTTAAGTTTAGTAAAACTTTAGATGATAAATCCAAATTGACCTTGGTTGCATTCCATCAATTCAGAATTCAGTACATCTGAGTTTACATTATATGATCATAGCCTGTATTGACCTATAGAAACTATTATGAAAAAATAATCATTATTATTTACATATATATGATGATGTAACAAACAATGAACGATAGCTTAAAATGTGCCCTTCCTGGACTAATATGACCTCCAAAAAAGAAAAGGGACCTATTTTTATCTTTTAGACTAAGTTAGTCCATAAAAACATATTTTTGAAAGCCCTGAAATACAATCAATTTTTTAAAAGTAAGTCCTTAAAAAATATGTACCCAAAATTTACATATATTTAAAAAATGTAGTTTGCACGAGCGGCTTAACTTATTACAAATAATTATTTTGAATTTAAAGCTTTTAAATATTTTAATCGTTTTAAAAAATGCTAAGAAGTAATTTTACTCTTTACTCTACGTAAAGCTAGAAAAGTATGAGCATTAGACCTCTAAAATTTTATAAATATAACTTGACATAGATCCCTTCCTCAATGTCACCATCCCACATTATTTTTAGAGAACTCTCTCTTTTCCCTTGTATAAAACCAAGTTTTTCCCTCTTGTTTTATTTATTACTTAATGTATCCTTATACAAACAAACATATATTTTCAAGGGCAAAGGTTATAGTTTTATTTATATCCAGACTAATATATGATGTGTGCTTCATATATACAAGCTATAAAACGTATCAATGTTAAAACTTGCTTCATAAAATGCATGCACTCATAACTCTTCAAGAAAAAACATAATAAACGAGAGGCATATATACACTTCAGAGAGTGCAAACCTCCGCCGTCACGGGTCCTTATGAGCCTTCCGAGGCAGATTTTTTCACGACTGGGGAGGCGTAGAGGGACGGGGAGGGTTCCCCTAGACGGAAAATCCGAGAGGAACGACGCTCCCGGCACCCATTTCACGCACAGCGACATCTATCGGCAGAGTAGGCTAACTTGAAAAATTAGTTAGTATTTAGCTCATTTTGCGCCTTAATTCTGTACTCAGAGGTACCAAAATTTATCACTTCTAGATTGTTTTGGCATTTCCAACAACTCCACAAAATTTCATCCCAATCCGTTCGGTACTTTTTGAGTTATCCTGCTGACAAACCAACAACCACCAAACTAACAAACCAACAGACGCCAGTGAAAAACAATACCTCCTTCGGCGGAGGTAAATATGCAAACGAAGACTTTGCTATGTGAGGTCTTATATAGTGCATATTGTTTAAAAATAAAAACTAACTGCACAATAAGTAACTTTTTAACTCATCATTTGGTATATTCACTTTGATATTGTCATAAACAAAAAATGGTTAAAATACTTTTTAAACTGTATGCTTTTAAATTTAAATATAGTTTTGATGGTTGAAACTTTGTTTCTCAGCTCCTTTTTGGAAAGCAAGAGATAATTTAATTATGTTAAATTTCTCTCTTTTTAATAGACAAAGTTTTTTTCAGAAAATATCCTTCTTTTGATCAATTACATGCATTCATTTTACTAAAAACTAATATATATGATTTCTTCGCATAATTAATACATAAAAAGTATTTTGTTTTGCTTACATAATAAAAATGACTTGTTAACTAGTATTTTATGAAAATATTATTATAGTACAGGAATTTAGATGTAAATTAGATAATTTTGATATTATTTTTTTATTATGTGCTATGAATACATATATTATATCATACTAATATGAGATTAATTGATTGAAAAATATATACAAATCGCATTCGTCCGCGTCATTACAAGTTTGAAAATAAATGTCAACAGAAGGCCAAGGACTCGTTTTTTATGTAATATAATAATAAATAACTATACCTTCAGCTACCGCCAGATATGGAGTCCTCAAAATCCCTTCCGAAACCAATTAGTCGTAGACTCTCACTTTGAGAGAAATCAAATATATTTTCCAACAAAGTCTTACAGGCATTTCAAAATCCTTCAAAATATTAACTATTTGGATTTTATTGTCAGTTTTGGGTCCATTAATTCAATGTTTTTTTTTTTTTTTCGTTTCATAATGTGAACTTTAATTATTTTGCCTATATGGTTCGAAAGAATTGCATCCGACAGGATATAAATAACATTATAACACTAAAATTAGTCTATCGAACCTAGGATCTTATCAATGAGGTAGACCAAAATGGCCATCCCCTCTCAGGATTCGAACCTTCGCCCCCAACATTAAGAGTTGAACCCTCCTAACGCACAAGGCTATTGCACTTCTAATACAGGGGTGTGCTAAATCCTATATTTTGTCCATATTGAAAGAAATAAAGTCTAGAAATAAAAGTATAATGTGTCAATTAATGAATGTCTGAACCTTCAATCACTTGACGGTTTCATCATTCCGATTAAAATATAAAACATTTACCAAGCCTACATCTTTGGAAAATATGAATATTCGAAAAGGCGTGGGAGGGGGGATTCACTTAGTTTTGTAGGACTCTTTAATGACTTGTGAATTACACAGTTTTCTTTTTCGAAGGTAATTCTAAGAAATAGGGAAAATGTGATATTTTGATTGAAGGAAGAGGCAAGGTAATAATTACAAAAGTATTACAAATTATGAATCGTATTATGAATCCAAAGATTATAGTTTAATATATAAGGGTTTGGCAGGCGAATCTAGACTAACTTTGAGTACTTGTATCTCAGAACCAGTTAGGGTAGAAGCTTAAAAATGTATGAACTGGTTAGTATATCCTATATGCTTAATAACAAAAAGATTGAAAATGTCCTCGGAACTTGAGCACAGACGGTCATTATTGTGGAGCTCCGTTGCGGCCGTGCACCCAAGGAGATCATCGACTTCTTAATGTCCTGCAGGGTCTGTCTGTCTGTCTTCCAACACATCCTTTTCTTTGATGCAAAGAGATAGGCTGAGCACCTATGCTCTGGGAGTCAGTCCTCCTAAGGTCCAACTCCTTGCTCCAGCTTGATCCGAGGCTGTGTCACGGTGAATTATTGTCACAAATGTTGTGTACGACGGCACAGTCGGCAGGCCGTCATTAGGCATCCTGGATCATCGGAAGATTTCCGGGAAAAAAACCTCAATTCCAATGGAAGGGGTAAAATTCCTCTTATTGTTTACCTATGTTGCGACATCAGTTTTTTTCCTCTCTTTTTATCTCACTGGGTGACTTATAAATTTATCTAAAAAGGGCAAAATTGAGAGGATTTAAAAATATTCATTTGCTAATTTTTATTAAAATAAGGCATTTTATGGAACACCAAGCATATCAAATTAAAGCTAGATATTTTTTCTTTATGTTAGTATGAAGTTTAATCATGTAAAGCCTTTTAGTGAGCAACAGTGAGTCTTTAAGTAAACCCCTTCATTTTTCGAACAAAATGAAATATATTTTAAAGTCTAAATATGCCAGAGACCAAGTAAAAATTGAAATGAGTACTTTGATCTAAGTTCTATAAAATCATTCCTATTTATTTTTCTGTACTTCAGTCCTTGTATGTCAATAATGGCTCCTGAATCGAAAAGTGCTGAAAAATTTGAAATCCATTTTGCTCTGAATTTATCACTAACCTTGAAAAATGAATACAATATTCGGAATTAGTGGATAAAACTCTATAAGAATTAGTGAACATTTATCCGACCTAAATTAGCTGTTGTCAGTGTTATTTTATATGTTAAACCTTAATCTTTAAAGATGTTTTTACATTGAATATTTATAGGTAAAAATATTTTTTGTATGTTTTCAATAACCTTGAAAATTGAAAGAAACAAAAAAAACTTTTATTCTCTATACTTGAATGAAGCAGCACGTTTTAAGTCTTAAGCGTGAAGGAACCCATCCTATGGGGAAAATAAAAAGCGAAGATGTACCATTTCGTATAGGCATTACACAATATCCTATGGCTTCCATGTCATTAGTCAACTTGATAAATCACTTTGATTTTTTCGTATTTTTCTATTGATTTAAATCATATGGTTTTTTTGGCTTTGACATTTATCAATGTCTGAATCTCCACTACTTAAAATTGAAATTAATATATTTCATTAAGCACTGATCATATAACTCATTATACAAATATGTTTCTTAAATTTGATCTATTCATATTTTTGTAATAATAATAATTTCTATTGCAGTTCTTATATATAGTGAAATATACTTTTGTGCCAGGGTTGCTTTAATTTTGGAATACATTTTATATTTCTAAATATATATTATACCTCTGCGATAATATTATGATTATTATTATTTTTTTTTTTTGCCTATATGGTTTGATAGAATTGCATCCGACAGGATATAAATAAGCATTATAGCGTTAAAATTAGTCTATCGAACCTAGAATCTTATCAATGAGGTAGACCAAAAATGACCATCCCCTGTCGGGATTCGAACCTGAGCCCCCAACATTGAGAGTTGAACTCTTGAATTAATTTTTGTTTAATTTAATGTGATTGTTCATTTGTCGTTGTATTAAGAGTAAAATGTCATTTTATGTATTTTATTTGCAACTACTTCGACTATTATTTAGAAAAGGAGGACTCTTTAGATCTTTTGCACTCTCTTGCCTACTTTGTACCGGATCAAAACATAGGAGTTTAAATAAGGTATCTCTATTTGCAACGAAGTGTATCAACAATTTTTATGAATATCGTGACGCATATATATCGAGAGGATGAGGGAAGAAAAAAGGGGAAAAAGAGATTTACTGGATTCATTCGTGGTGTTACTGTTAACATTGGGGATGAAGTCCTGAGTAAAATTATTGCACATCAGTGCACCACTCTTGGAATTAAAGGAGTGGTTGAAATTGTAAGATCAGAACTTACAAAGCTGGGAAAGGTTCTTCACATTTGCCTAGACAATCAATCTTTTGAAGGCCTTCAAACTGTGGATTTTACCCTCAAAATTGCCTCAGCAGGTAAAGTGCGTTTCCAAGACCCTCGAAACGCACCCATTGTGGAGCAAAGTGAAGAGACTGAGGATGAGGAAGCAATACTAACGGACAAACATCAAGGAACAGAAGGAGACAGTGACAAAGAAGGGCAACACGGAACAGAGGAAGGTCCAAAAGAACCATGTCAAAACATTAACAAGACTTCTGATGCAGGCGGAATATTAGTAAGGACACAATAGTGATCAAACCTCAATTGACAAAAAAACCTCCGACACTCAAGTACAAACAAGCATAATCCATAATAAAAAACTACAGGCACTAAAAACAGGGGAAAATAGACAGGTTTTTCTGTAATGCAGCAGAGATCCTTCACCCAAGGACAACAAACAAGCCAAAAGATAAAACAAATAAAAATGATTAGTTGTTCTTTTATAATACACAACACAGCAAAGCAGCTAATTCAGAATAAAGCTGAGAACATCACAAATAGCTTTAATAACAGAACCATATCTCAATAATGTTCAAAAAAAAGTCTAACACCAAAAGGATATACAATTAATAGTAAGTCTGAAACCAAACCAAGATCGTGTATTAGAACTGCCAAACATTTGAATGCATGGTTTGTCCCAGAATTCTTTGACAAAGATGTTTGCACAGTATGCTTAAAAATAGACGAATCTATAACATATATGTACAATCTATCTCGATCAACTACAATCAGTAGATAATAAAACAATGTTAAGTCTCCTTAAGCATTGTGAACATCAACAAAAGCCTCTTCTTATAGCTATGGATAAAAAAAAAAATCCAAACTACTCAACTGTCGCGCCAAAACATGAGTCTTCTTGTTCAAGCTTATACGGGCCACGGACCATTTTTGGTTCATCTAAGTAAGTGGAAAAATATTGACAGAATCTGCAATATCTGTATGGAAGAGCCACAAAGCGCAGACCACTTAATTAACAGATGCCCATCACTCTCTTATGAGAGACATCAATTCATGCAAGAAGAGGATGAAGACCTACGTATCCTTAAATTGATGAAATGCTCAAAAATGGAAAAAATAATTAGTGATAACTTTAATATTGTATAATACTTGAGATCAACTCCTGATGTAGTAACACATATACCCCTCTGTGTGGTCGTGTTCATTTGCTTTATATATGTGTGTATTGTTTATATCTTTGTTCTATATTGTAATGCATATGTGTATAATGTGAAACAGCAATAACTTTTACTGTCGTAACACAGATACCCCAATGTGTGGTTGTGTTCTTTACTTTAGTTTATGTATATCTGTATATGTTTGTCTATTGTAAACAGTAATAAATTTCTAACTAACTAACTATCGTGACGCAACCTAACTTTTACTAGGACAATAAGAAAATGTGTTTTCAACAGTACCGTAATCGTTACACTTTGCAATAAAGAACGTAGCTCATAATTTATCCATGCGCAATAACGTATATACTACATACAAACAAATGGCGTCTTAGAAATAATATTTAGGGCTCTTACAGAGGATTTCTACTCCATTTATTTATCAACGCCAATGAATTTGATCATTAAGGCAAGGAAGTGTGCAGGAAATATGGGTTTTCTCATATTTTCAAAAGTATGTAGCTATCCAAAAATAGCTTTGGTTTGCAATTGTATGTGAATTGAGCTCATGAAGCGTTTTTTATCATAATTAATTCATATTTATTACTATCAAGGGACTGAATGAAACATATTCACACTTATAATTAATTATAAAAATGAATAGCAAAAAGAACATATTCTCAAACATTATAAAGTTTATGTGTAATTGCATTTGGGCAACTGTCCACTTATTTTTTTATGTCCACATGGTTTTAATTGTCTGTATTTGTTTTGACACTTTGTTTTAGAAGAAGAATAAAACATATAACCAAAAAAATGATGAAGAATACCGTCAACTTCATTATTTTGACAATTAAAATATGGTTTCTAATCTGAATACATATGTACACAGTTTACTCAAATAAAACACTGAAAAGTAGACTTATTACTAACTAACATTTAAGACTCCTTCTATTAGAATGATAAATTTGAAATACATTTGAAAAATAATATTTTTATTTTTCTTGGCCACAGGGGCTTATTTTCAGTATGTAGTATTGAAAAAATAACAATCACGAATACTTAACGGAAAGCATCAAATGTCAAAAGGGATAACGTTAGGATTGTATAACATTAAATAACAATTATCATATTAATAAAAAATACAGTAATTGGTTTTAAATAAATTATTTGAGTTTCATATATATATACAGTTCATAATTGTTGGAGAACTTGGAATACAGGGAAGCGATGGACATCATTTCAGAGAGGTTGGCATCTTTGATTGTTCATTTTTATAAATACTGTAGTGAATTTTGGTTAAAACCGCATCACATCTTGGATTGCGCGAGAAGGTGATGAAGTCTTCCTCTGATGGGTTTTCATTGAAGTGATCCGTGGTAATATCTTGAACGGCCCGATATGTTTCAATTAAAGACAAGCATTTCCACAGTAAATGATCAGTAGTTTCTATTTCAATCTTGCAAAAGAAACAGTTTCTAAGGTCGTCTTTGAAAAATTTGCTGGCAACTTCCAGTGAACCAGTCAACTTTCTATATTTGAACCATTTGTCTGCCGATGTTAAAAATGGATTTGTAACAGCTTTAATGCACTTGGTGATATTCCTTTGATTCCTCTTCGTTTTAAATATAATTCGAATGGAATTATTGTTGATGAAGATAATGCATTTCTTAAAGCCCTCGTGGCTATAGTAGATACTTTTATTCTAAAAGGTAAAATCGGTCGTGCAGTATTTTGAGGACTACCGAAGAGACTTGTAAAATATTTAAAAGCGAGCTTGTTTAAAATTTCTTGAGAATAAATGACGTCACTTGCTATAAAAGCGTTCACTATTTGGGGATGGAGGTATTTAAGCAATTTAAAACTGGCATCTCCCATGCTAAAGATAGTTCAAACTTTTCGAGACAGGTTCTTGACCCCTCACAAAAGCTTTCATCCTCTCTGAGAATTGGAGATAATGTTTAAAACTTTGATAATCCGTGACAAGGAAATGTCATTATGGCATAAAAATTGTTTCAAGCATATATACCAATAATGGTTTTTGTCCCATAGTTTACGGATCAAAGACAGTTTTGGGACATCCACATTTTTTTAATATCATGAACGGCTAGTCCCCCAAGTTTTAACGGTGTATGTATTCGAAGACTGGAGATGTTTCTTCTTTTATTAAAGCCAAAAAAAGCGTTTTCCATTGTTAAAATGTCATCCAACGTTCCTTGGTGAAAGGGAGTAACACGGAGCAAATGAATAATCCTAGGTACAATATAGGCGTTCCAGGCTTGGATCTTGTCCCATACGTTTAAATGGAGGTGTTAAAAAACCCTGTCGCCTTGACGTTTGCTAAAATTTTATTCAAGTTCATCTCAGTGCTATTTGGGCCAACCCAAGATCCAAGTATATTCATGTCTTTCGATGTTTTCAAATTTGGCCATGATTTAACCAAAATATCACCGTATGGGCTTATTAAGTCTGCTTTTTCAATATTTACACTAAGATCAAAACAATTTTTTTAAAGTTGATTTAACTGATAAAAGAGTTTGGAGTGGGCCACCCGATATGTCACCGAAAAATAATATAAAAGAGAAATAGGAAAAAGCGAGAATACTAATAGTTTGGAAGATTTTTTAAACCATTCAGACACTTTAAAAAGGGGGAAAATAACAGTTCATAATTTACTGTCAAACTTGTCCATAGCAGTATCTCCAAAGAGCCCCCAAAATGACCGTTAAAGACAAGTGGCTGCTATACTCAGAATGTTTTGATAATAAATTAGTATTCTACGGGTAAAAATCAAGTTGCCACTATAGAGGAATGGAACTAAGGTAAAGGTTATGATGAATTGACTGTGTGTTGCTAAAGAACCTCAGTTGAATCACTTCAGTTAATATTGCTTCACTTTTCGACGTGCTTTTCAAAAGTATATATTAAAAAAACAAGTAATAACCATAATATTATTCAATAGAAATGCTAAATACAAATTTATGCCTTGGAGATCCTTTGAACTTTGGATAATTGAAAAACGACATTAACATAAAAAGTGCAGTAAATAAAAATTGAAAGAAATAATAACTTTGACATTAACTGAATAACATTAAAACTTCGACTTATGTACAAGCGCTTCGACTGAAAGGGAAGCAATTCTGATGCAGATGACTGCGTTACTATATATGCATGCTGCAATTTAATTATTTGAAATTGCGGAGATAAAAATAAATATAATCTAATTCAATTTCCATTTGGAGTCACATGAATGAAAATTTACTGCACTATTTTTTATTATGATCAAAATAAAGAATATCCGATAATCTACAATACATTTTTAAGAGCTGTTTATTAATTTATGTCTTTCGAATTTATATCATCTTTACAATGAGTTTGCTGTAGTAGCATATACACGTTTTTGAGCCACCATTGCCTTAAGATTATACGCTGCGCTGGACTATAAGTAGTCATAACAGCCCAAAACACATAAAGATGAAATAATGTTTACGCGCAACTCACATTTGACTGTATAAATTCAGACGAATTTTCGGATGGAAGAACAAAAAAAACATCAAGTTCTACAAATAAGTCTTTACTCCAATAATATTCATATCAATTAAATGTCCCAAAAAAAAATAAAAAACTAGTCCTAGAAATATGCTTAATTTAATTTAGAATGATCATTTTGGTAAAAGTACAGTGAAGAATGAGATTATATATTGTTACTATTATATGTATGTCATTAATGTTAGTGTCCGTTATCATGTACCGGCTTACATCATAAGTATCAGTAGAAGCAATCATATTATGTGTATATATTCACATATACATCGTAGTATAGATAAGACCGTCTAATTATGTAATAAGTTAAAAAATACCATACATTTCAACGAATAATGGAACATAAAAAATCAAATGATTCAATGCGCATTTTTATTATTAATAGTCATCCTAAAGAAGACAAATAAATACAGCAGTTTTCACAGTAAAAAAAACTTTGTATTGAAGAAAATCCCGCTAAGTTAATAAGTAAAAGCACTGTACAGTGAATGAGTTCTTTGAAAGAGGATCATATGTCAAAAAATAATAATATATTTTTTATAAATATTATGTACTATAAGGCACATGAGAAAAATAATAACATGATCCTTCTCACGTGTTTTCACTAAGAACCATGACATAAAGAACATAAAAGCCTAACATTTAATAAGACCCAAGCATTCAATCATCAATATACAGGGGTGTGCAGGCGAATCTAGACTAACTTTGAGTACTTGTATCTCAGAAACCAGTTAGGGTAGAAGCTTAAAAATGTATGAACTGGTTAGTATATTATATGAGCTTTGTTTAATAACAAAAAGATTGAAAATGTCTTTGGAACTGAGCGCAGGACGGCCATAATTGTGGCGCTCCGTTGCAGCCGTGCGCCCAAGGAGATCATCGACTTCTTCAAATTCCCCAAAGCTACTGTTTACAGCATTGCCAAGTCCTTCAAGGAGTCGGAGGACATCGAGGAAGGATTCCTAACACCGAAAGAAAGACTCCAGACCGATCCCAAGTCAGGAAGAGGAGCGCCGACTTCATTGATTGTTCTGGTCAAAGGAGTTCTGGCCCCCAGCAGCCCTGACCTCAACCCCTGCGACTACTACTTGTGGGGCGTCCTTGAGAGGGACACTAACAAGCGTGCTCACAACACTGTGGACTCCTTGAAAGCTGCCATCATCCAGGCATGGCCAACTTGTCCAGGGAACAGGTGGCTCATGCCGTTGGGAGGTTCAGGCACCGTGTGGAGGCTGTTATTGTGAAAGGAGGAAGTGGATTGATGAACATTAAGAGAAAAGTCATTTAAATTTGTGTGATATGAAAAGAGTAATTAAAAGGTCTTGTTCTTGGATATGAGTATCTTTTTTCCGTGCTAAAAAAAGTCTAGATTCGCCTGCAAACCCCTGTATATATACTTATAAATAAATATGTATATATATCAATATATTATATATACATATGAATATAATTATACACAATTATTATTTCCCCTTCTATCAATAGAACTTATGTAAATAGTTTAATTAATTAAAATTGGATATTGCAATTATCTCATTTAAATTGATACAAATAAAAAACATCAATATTTTGATTCAAAGTACAACTAAAAAATTATCATATCCATGTTTTAATATCTCATGTATGGAATAAAATAGTTCCATAATATAAATATTAAAAAGAATTACCAAGAAATAAGTTTGAGCTGGTATAATTATATACATACTTTAAATGCATATTACCAATAGAAGAAATATAGTGTGCCGAAGTAACATTTGGTAGAGCTAAATATAAGGATATTTGTTAACTCTCCCTAACAGCCCGATATTTATCGCTACCATACGTTTGTTCTCAATGGATTTACTATAATGAATCCATTCTTAATAGAGACAAATCCATACCTTATTTAAACATATTATTTATTCTTAAAGAAATTCGACATGTTTTCAAATTTCTTTAAAATTCAAACTAAATATGCCAAAAAATAAATGAATATAGATTAAGTAATAATAATACAAATAATTTGAGCAAACTGTTTTTAAGTCAATATATGGATACTTTGTTGCATTTTTTATGTAAAATAGATAGATATTTATTTCAAAATTATTAAATGAAGATACAAATGAATACAACGAAGGTACACATTTTTTGGATCAGTAAATCCATTAAAAATTAATTACTTTGATGCGAGTACAAAATGTTTTATATATTATTGTATGTTTGGTTCACACAAAATGAATAGAGCAAGAAAAAAGAAAGCCATATGGGGCATACTTCCTTTGTCTGCTCAAAGAGGGCTTCCTTTACAAAGATACTTAGAAGAGCGCTATCTATACATACTATTACAACTAATTTATTTACAATATCTGTATTTGAGAAAATATTGGATTTCATGGCAATATATAATGATTTTTGTAGGAGCACTGGAGGCATATCGAATAATTAATTTTAAAGTGTAAACTGTTTTAAAACATAATTCAAACACAATTGTATGTTTATTCATGTAATTTATATTGTTGTTAATTTTTTGGTAAATAATTGGTAAAGCAAACTAAGAATATACGATTAAATCAATTTACAAAATAAATAAACTAAAATATAGTTTAATTTATTTTGTCAAATTTATGGAATATTATTATTTTATCAGCTCTTAACTTTTGCATTCATCGCTTAGATATAGCACTTTCTTTACAAAATTACTCTAATAAATTTAGTTTTCTTTTCGATTCAAACTTGTAATTGTACAGGTTATTAATTTTACATTCTTTAAATACAGCTGTCGGGCTTACCAAAGTAGAATTTACCCCTCCTCAATTTACAAATTTGGAATAACGCATAGCCAATCAAAAACTTCATCTTTAGCGAATGATCAAGAATCTGCAAATCTCCTTCCATAATATTTATTTTCTTAATGAGCTCGAAAGTATCTTAAAATGATTTTTTACAACGTGAGGTGAACCCGAGGATTGAAAGACAGGAGCCGTTGACGGTGGAGGATGAAGAGGTTGAGGAATTGATCACAACTTCCCACATTCCAAACTCTATCACTAATGAAGATGCTGGCACATCAAAAGGTCAGAATGATGATTTGGCACGGAAGAAGAGTTCTTTAATGACTTCTCAAATAAGGGAGACTGAGGACAGAATTCGAGATAAGTATGAAAAAATCAACAGGACAATTATACAGTGATGGACCAAGTTAAAGGAATGGGAAAGGAATGGCAAATGATCCTCAGGAATAAGCAAAGTGCTTCAAAAAAATCTACAAAACCTGAGGGTTTTCATAAAAGACATACACGAAGCTCTGTAAGTGATATTCCCGGGAGTAAAAGGGAGAAGAGCAAAGAATAGAATTTAATAATTCAAAAGTCTACCTATAACTCGTTTTTTGTATGTGTTTATGTTTGTTTTAATTTGCTTAGTTTTTACCCTTTCGTACTTTTACCACCCTCCTTTTTAGACCCTTTAATATCAATTTTAAACATGGATCTTAAATTATTGTCTGCAAACGCAAACTCCATTTTAAACATAAATAAAAGAAAAGATTTTATAGATCATCTAATGTCTTACAATCCGGATGTAGTTTCTATATGCGACACAAGAATTGAGGCAGAAGAGTTAGATTGGAACTTCCCTAAAGGTTATGATGTTTTCGCTACTCCTGCAGTTAAAAAAAAGGCAAGGCACCCTTCAAGAGGAATTTTAGTACTTATTAAAAGTGTTTTGAACGCTAAATGCGTGGCAAGAGATACAATAGGAGGAAATTATTGTATTTCTTTAATAAATTGGAGAGGGCAGCTGATAAAAATTGTGTCCGTATATGGACCAAATAAGGACGACCCAGATTTTTTTAGTTTTATTGAATCTAATTTTTTAGAGAAAATAAATCAAGATCAGGAACATTTCATACTAATGGGGGATTTTAATATAGCCCTAAATCAGGAAATAGACACTTTTAACTATAAAAATTTAAATAATACAAATTCACGAAATGTGCTTTTAGATATTCTTTTTAGGAATAGGCTTGTTGACCCAGCAAAAAAATTCAGAATAAACCCTGAACATACCTTCCATATTTTTAGGGATGACAAAATTTTTAAAAGTTCAAGGTTGGATTATTTTTTCATTTCTCAGGAATTGTTTCCTCTTATTAGCAATTACAAAAAAATTCAGGCTCTCAAGTCGGATCATAACCCTATAATGTTGAGTTTAACATCTCCTAAAGGTACCTCCAAGAAATATTGGAAATTAAATACAACCCTACTAGAAGATGAGATAACTCGTTCAAAAGTTGGGCAAATAATAAGTGAGATAGTTCAGAAATTAAAAAAAAAGATATAAAGTCACCGTCTCATGCACTAAAATTAATATTAGATTGTTCTAGGCGGGAGTACATCAAATTAGGCGTAAGGCTGAGTGAGGAAAGAAAAAGGAAATTGGTTTTGTATGAGAGGGATGCTCGAGAAAAAGATTTAGCTAGTGAAAATGAGGCAGAGGTAATCAAAATTAAACAATATTATTCACAAGGCTGTTTAATTAGAGCAGGGCTTGCTCCACTCCCAAAAGAACATGTTTTGTTAGGTAGAATGAAACAAATGGAACGATGTAGAGCGGGAAAGAAGGAAGTAAGGTCACTTTTTGATAAAGGAGGGCATTTGGAAAAAAATCCCCTAAAAATTAATACAATCGTGAAAGAATATTATCGAGACCTATATTCAGTTGAAGATTTTATTGGAGAACCATCAGGAAATTGCACTGAATCTGGTTTTAATTTATCAGGAGCTTCAGTGACGGTACATGGGAAAGGGGATGGAAAAGTTTTAAAACTTAAAGATTCCTGGAAAATGGCGCTGGAGATCAAAATTAGTAAATTTGAAATAGAGGAATACATAAAAGGCTATAAAAAGAAAAACAGATCTCCAGGGCCTGATGGATTTCCAATGGAGTTTTATTACAGCTTCTCTGCTCTCCTCTCTCCATTATTAGAGGAAGTTTTTGACGAAGCTCACTTGAATGGCCATTTTCAAAAAGTATATCTTTAGGAAGTTTAATCTTAATTCCTAAAGTTGGCAAAGACCCCAGATTAATAGGAAATCTTAGGCCATTAACCATGCTAAACACATGTTATAAAATTCATAGTGGAATACTGGCTAAGAGATTAAAAGCATATTTATCTGATATCATCAATATATCACAAAAAGGTTTTGTCCCGGGGCGAAGAATGGAGGACGTTGTAAGAGGTATTAAAGACTCAATTTCACAAGCGAAACAAGCAGGCAGGAATGTCGGTGTTTTGGGATTAGACTTCAAAAAAGCATTTGACAGTATATCGCACGATTGGATATTTAAGAGTCTAAAAAATCATGGTGTTGGGGTTAATTTTATAAGAATGGTAACAACGAGTCTCTCAATGAATTTTACCTACTATGGATATGAAACAAATTTGTTTAAAATTGAAAGAGGTTGCCGCCAGGGAAATCCCATGTCACCTGCTTTATTTATTATTTGTCTAAATTATTTAATTGAAAAAATAAATTCTTGCCCTTCTATTAAAGGAGTAAATATCGGGAATGCTGAAACTAAAGTTGAAGCGTTTGCTGATGACATGAATATAATTTTCTCTGGAAGTGAAGATGATATTCGTAGCTCATTTAAAAAGACATTAGATATATTAGATGATTTTAGAAAACTTTCAGGACTAGGGATAAATTTTAATAAAACAACTTTTATGACAGATTTGAAACTTAATTTTAATATCAATGAAATTAAGGAGACAAATATAATGAAAGTCCTTGGTACATTTTTAACATTAAATGAAAACGATAGCATAGAAAATTTTAAACTTTTAGAGCATATTTTTAAAAAACATACTGCAAAGTACACAAATATGTTGAAGAAAGATGTCTCAACAAGGATTTTTATATGGAATTGTCTCATTTTACCTCGAGCAACACATGTTTTAAGACTTGTTCCTGTCTCCGAAGTGCTTTGTAAAAAAGTAGATGAGATCTGTGAAAAGTTTTTATTTCCTAATGAACGCCCAAAAATGATATCATGGAAAAGGATCAAAACACCTAAACGTTTGGGAGGGTTAGGTTTTTTAGAATTATTAGCTTTTTGGAAAGTGCTTATTTTTAAATGGTTTGTGAGGATAATGGAGAGAGGATCAGTGTGGTCATCAATAATGGAGGATGTATATTTTAAGAGAGAGGGACTCACATTAGATAATGAGGAAGGCAAAGGGCCATATAGGCTAATTAGTCTGTCTAAAGAAATAAGTCCTTTTTGGAGTAATAATAGCCAAATAAATGAGGAGTTTTCGGGGAAACTTCTGGCAAAAATGAAGTGGCAGGAACCAGTTTTAGGTAATTATAGGTTGGAGTTTTTAAAAAACACATCGATAAAAAAGAAATTGCAGTGTTTGGGGGATGTTTTTAACGATAAAATGGATTTTACCCAAAATGAAATTTTAGAAAGAAAAACTGTAATAAGTAAAATTAATTTTAAGAAAAGAAAAATTGGTCCACATATTAGTTTTTATAATTTTATTAAGCTTAGTAATAACGCGGAGTTTCGTAACACTTTAATTGATGAGAAGACCCGAAACTATTATTTATACCAAATTGAAAGAAGGAAAAATGAATATGACATAGATGCACCAGTAATAAATATCATAAAGGGCCTACAATCTCCTAAGTTAAGTTTTCCTCTCTTTTGGTTTAAATATAGAGTTATTTCAAACACTTTATCTTTAGGATATATATATGGAAGAACTAAAGAGGAAAGATTTTGTTTTTTTTGTAAGGAAGCACGGGAAACGATCAGACATTTCTTGCTAGAGTGTCCGCATATTGTGAGGATGTTGGATGATTTAAAATATTTTTTCGATATTCATTTTAATTTACAAATGAGATCTAAAGAGTTTGTCTTCTTTTATATCGGCCCCTATCAAGACGAAGTTAATTTCATTACAACAAAAATTCAGTTTTATGTATATAAATTTAGAACAAATAAAGTCTCCCCCCCTAATGATTTTTTAAGAATAATTGAAGCTATTTATAAAGGTATGTCTATTGGATAAAATGTTTTAGTTGTTATGTTTTTGTTAATAAAGTTGTACATTGTACAAAAAAAAAAAAAAAAATTAAAAATAATAAACTAATATAGTTTAATTTATTTTGTCAAATTTATGGAATATTATTATTTTATCAGCTCTTAACTTTTGCATTCATCGCTTAGATATAGCACTTTCTTTTTACAAAATTACTGTAATAAAATTTGGTTTTCTTCTCGATACAAACTTGTACTTGTACAGGTTATTAATTTTACATTCTTTAAATACAGCTGTCGGGCTTACCAAATAGAATTTACCCCTCCTCAATTTACAAATTTGGAATAACGCATAGCCATCAAAAACTTCATCTTTAGCGAATGATCAAGAATCTGCAAATCTCCTTCCCATAATATTTATTTTTCTTTAATGAGCTCGAAAGTATCTTTAAAATGATTTTTGAATGATTTTTGAATATATAAACGATTTTACGGTAGTGTAATCAAAAGGAATAATTTATATTAATAATAAAAAAAGAAGATATTTATACCAACCCGTTTGCAAACTATTTTAATATGTTCTAGTTTACTTTTTTCTTAATGTACTTGAATGTATGTTAAACCGTCGAATGTAATTGATATATAATGCTTATTATGTGTAAGTGCATAATGATTTTCTTATATATCAAATATATTCTTTAATATGAAATATAGCAATAAAAGCTGCGGTTGGCTGAAGGAATTTATTTCTTGTGTTTGTCATTACTACTGACGTAGTTGAGACGAATCCCTTTGCCCCTGTCGGTCAGTGCAACTGTCTAAGATAAATAGGCACTCAATAGAAACCACGAGTTCATAAACAACTGATGCTCAACTATAAGTTAAAAATGATTCTCTCTAATTATATTTTTAAAGAAGTAACAATAACCCTCCTTCATTGTTAATGAAAGCATTCATATATTAAAATGAAGTATGTAAATTAAAAATCTTCTAAAAACAAATATATGTATATATACATATATAATATATAATATATTATATATATAGATCTATATTATATATAATATATATATATATATATATAGTATATATATATATATATATATATATGCATATATATATACGATATATATATATATATATCTAATATATATATCTATATATAATACTATCGAATATTACCCGGCGCTGCCCGGGATTTTCCAACTTGACAATAGTCTGGATGGGAAAAATAACACCAATAATTTTATTGATGTCATCCCGTCTGATTTTTCATATTAAAATAAATTCTATAAAAAGTCGTCATAGGGTCTTCATTGCCATTTTTTCCGTTTTTATTCCTTAAGGCTGGGTATTTAATAATACATAAAAAGAAGAAATCACCGAATTTTCAGTGAATCATCGCATGTGACTTTTCATATTAAATCAGTTCCTTAAAAAGTTGACATTGGGTATTCATTGCCATTTTTCCGTTTTTTTACCTTACGGCTGAGTATTTAATTATCGTAAAAATAAAAAATGACATGAATAATTTCAGTGATGTCATCGCATGTGACTTTTCATTTAAAATCGGTTCTTAAAAGTTATCATTGGGTTTTCATTGCCATTTTTCCGTTTTGTATTCCTTAAGGTTGGGTATTTCAACATCGTAAAAAGAAGACATCACACGAATAATTTCAGTGATGTCATCGCATGTGACTTTTCATATTAAAATAAGTTCCTTCAACATTGGTCATTGGTCTTCCTTGCCATTTTTTCCGTTTTGTATTCCTTACGGTTGGGTATTTAAATATCACACAAAGAAGGAATCACACGAATAATTTCAGTGAAATCATCGCATGTGACTTTTCATATTCAAACCAGTTCCTTAAAAAGTTGTCATAGCTCTTCATTGCCATTTTTTCCGTTCGTATTCCTTAAGGCTGGGTATTTAACATCGCTAAAAAGAAGATGAATATTTTAGTGATGTCATCACATGTGATTTTTCATATCAAATCAGTTCCTTAAAAAGTTGTCCATGGTCTTCATTGCCATTTTTTCCGTTTTTTGTGTTCCTTAAGGCTGGGATTTAAACATCGTAAAAAGAAGTTATTTTTAAGTCGTTTCATAGAGTGCCTATGTTATTTTCTTATGAGAAGTAGTTCCTTAAAAAGTTGTCATAGCTCTTCATTGCCATTTTTTTCAGTTTTGTATTCCTTAAGGCTGGGTATTGACATCCCTTGCATCTCTAGGCATTATTGAAATTTGATTAGCACGATGTTGCAATATAAAAAAGTGTTGTTATTTTCACAAAACTTAAATTGGGGGGACATACAGGGACAGAAAGAAAAATATTTTTAAGTAATCATGTAGAAAACGAATTTTCCGGGAAACACTCAATAAAACAAAAACATTTTAGTCATCAGTCTTATCCACAGAAAATTTGGGCAAAATCTAACTTGTAAATTTTAAAAAATCGGCAAAAAATGTTTTGGCGAATAAAATAGCATGTCGATGACGAATTTTCCGGGAGTTGACAACCCCACTAAAACACTCCCTGAGATCTCAAAACTATTCACTGAAAATTCGTCAAGATCTAATGAACGTTCGGGAGATACAGGGAAACGAACGAACTAACGAACGAACGGAATATTTTTTATAAGTATAGATTTATATATATATATTAATATTTTGATTTATTAATGTGTAATAAACCAAATATATATGTATATAAAAACCTTGAGGTTAAGAAATAAAGTAATATTTTTCTTAAATTTCTAAGGTTATAAATTTTTGCAGCTTTACATATGGTTTTAATCATAAAGTTACTATTTAAAGAAATAAATCAATGTTTTTCAATGATATGGGCATTAATATATACTTCAACTGATGTTTAAATATAATGAAATTGATCAAAACATTAACATAATATGAGGACCAAGCGCTATAAAAACACATTTTTCCTAAATGGTTATATATATTATAGCATTTATATGTGTATATTACCTTATGGCATATTTTTTTAGTAAAAAATAGTGATTATTTTTATGGGAATTCTTTAGTTATGAGTTAGTTAATGTGCTCCATTTAAAGAAGCGATATAATATTAATGTTTTCATTTATCAAATTGAGTCATCTTCAAGGTGGAGTGGCAATATGTGGCAAATGCTGCAATCAATAAATCGCTATGACACATTTGATGCGTATATAATTCAATATTAGAAATTAAACTTTCCGACTGGACATAAATAATCATATAACATTAATATTATGTATAATATCAATCTAGAATCTTATGAATGAGATTGACCAAATTGGCCTTCTCATCTCGGGAAGAGTCGAACCTGCGCCCTATGCATTAGAGTTGAACACGCCTTAACACACTGAGCTTTCGCTCTGCCTCTTTTAAAATTTGATGTGAACTATATTTTTTACAAAAAACTTAATAAAAAATATAACGTTCAAAGAATAATTACTTCATATCGAAATTAATTTTGAAGACGTAGCTCAAATCTTCATGAGTAGTAAATTTAGCAGCGTTGAAAGATATGCTGCTTTTTATCACATTCTTCGTGCTTTTGAAGATAACTGGACCGTGACTTCAGATGCAATCAATTATTTTTTTATCATTTTCACACATCATCTCAGAACTGGTAATAAAACTTTAAAACAATTTAAATGCTAATATGTCTTTATTATTCTAACTGTAAGTATTTTATATAACAAATGATTTTATGTATTATTTGTGTAAACATAATTTTAATTCTTTGTACCTTTAATACATACAATAATTAACTGCTTATAATATATTTATTTTTTTCATTTGCCTAAGTCATCATTTAAATTACAATATACATTGTTGTATTTTATACTTTTCATTGATAACACTATGTAACAAATTAAGGTCTTTGTTTGTCCTTTGGCTGAATTTCTAAATTGAGTCCCATTTTTTTCGTAGATTACAAAATGCCACTTAAAATTTCTCCCGAAAAAGGTTTTGACCTTATCATCTTTTTTGAAATTTAGAATTTTCATCATAACAAATCACAATAATATAAAATGCAACCTCAGTGAATTACCTAAAAGTAGTTACTTAATATGATTAATACTTCGTCCTACTAAATTTATCTTTTCTTTACTTTCATACCAGATATCGAAATTATAAAAACTGTTCTGAAAGCATTGACATATACCAAAATATATTACATATTGATTATAGTCAATAGACTCGAACAAAAAATATATCACGCTTAAATAGAACACTAAAATATGGTCAACTTTTTGAAATATATAGCCGATTTTTTCGCTTAGTACGAAAGATATATAAATTATAAAAACGGATTTGAAATGCACAGATATAGTAGAAAAATAAATACTAATGAATTTATGTTTATTCTTACTTTCCACGAAGATAAACTAGGCCTGAACAATTAGAAATGATGAAAATCTTGATTTTCAAAAAAAACTTTTTACACGTGTAATCAAAAGCACGTACTTATAAAACAAACTTTATTTTCAGTGGTTCGGCAAACATTCTTATGTTCATACAGTGATTAAAGAACCTCTTTACCTGTTTTCGCTAGAGTATTTATTATATTTGTAGGGCTTAAGAAGATTTCATGGTGATTAATTATTTCAAAAAATATATACAGGATTTATATTTTTACTTTTTTCACCTTTCATTACTTTTTCAAAATCTTTTATTATTATTATTAAACTTTCACTTATATACAGCACAGGTATATAAAAACGATACTAATACGTATAAAATACGAAAATAAAAATATAAATACATTTTTTGCATCGAACTTGAACATACAATACAATTATATCTAAATATCAAGTATTAAAAGAACTATCTGTAAAATACATTAAAAACTAGTTGAATCATCCAAATTTCTTAAAATTCTTGATAATTTTTTTCAAAATTTGGTAAAAAGCGATGATTTTAAGTTGGTAGTATTTTTTAATTGATTCAGCCACGAATGTCCATGATGAGCTGTCTACGATGGGATTTTGAGTGAAAAAAGCCACGTATCTTCCTGTAGCTCAAGCAGGATCCCTTTATCCAAATCTGTCTTTTCAAAATTAGATATCTACTTGTACATATGCTAAAAGAAAAATCTACAATATTATATATCCATACGATCGTTAAAAGTAAAAAAAACTACTCCATGATATTTGAAAGTAAATCAAAATACTAAGGAAATAATGACCAAGTTTTATGTGCCTCTTATTTTGGCAATTCGATTAAGGAAAATCATAAAAACAATCAAAATATAATATAATCTTAATAAAGTTCCAGAGCTTAATTTTGTTACATTCTTTTTATAATATTGTGTATCGATATTGTTTTTCATCCATTGATTATTGTTATCGATCTATTAATAACACATAATATTTATAGATCGAGCAATGCTTGTGAGATGATTTTTCCCACTTTCTTATTAAATCCCTCACTCAGTTATATCAGATAATGTCCTGGACTCCACATTTCCTTAACATGTCACAACCACATTTTTTTATAGCCGTATGGAAAAAAGAAAGTTCCGTTCAGAATGACCTTAAACAACGCTACAATAAGCAGATGTAAGAAGGAATCTCTTATATTGAGGGCGCAGGTTCACATCTCGAGAAGGGAAAGTCAGTATTGATAATTTTTATTAATGTTTATGCTTTAATGCTAATTAATATTATCACATATCATACAAAAATAATATGAACAAAATAAACTACCTATAAAACGGTAATTATCAATTTCAGCATATGAGTCTGTGTATGCTAAATAATTTATATATATATATATATAACTTTATTTATAATTGTATATATAAATATATACATATATATTTATATATATATATACTAGCGTATATTACGGCGCTGCCCGGGATGTTCCAACTTGATATTAGTCTGGAATGAAAAAAATCGCACGAATAATTCTAGTGATGTCATCACATGTGATTTTTCATAATAAAATAAGTTCCTTAAAAAGTTTTCATTGAGTCTTCATTGCCATTTTTCCATTTTGTATTCCTGAAGGCTGGGTAGTTTAAACATCGTAAAAATAAAATCCCACGAATAATTTCAGTGGAATCATTGCATGCGACTTTTCATATAAAAATGAGTTCCTTCAACAGTTGTCATTGTGTCTTCATTGCCATTTTTTCCGTTTTATATTCCTTACGGCAGGGCATATAAACATCGCACAAAGTAACAATCACACGAATAATTTAGTGAAATCATTGCATGTGACTTTTCATATTAAAACCAGTTCCTTAAAAAATTGTCATTGAGTCTCCATTGCCATTTTTTCCGTTTTGTATTCCTTAAGGCAGGGTATTTTAAACATCGTAAACAGAAGAAATCACACGAATAATTTCAGTGATGTCGTCGCATGTGACTTTTCATATTAAAATCAGTTCCTTCAACAGTTGTTATTGTGTCTTCATTGCCATCTTTTCCGTTTTATATTCCTTATGGCTGGGTATTTAAACATCACAAAAAGAAAAAATCACACAAATAATTTCTGTGAAATCATTGCATGTGATTTTTCATATAAAACCCGTTCCTTAAAAAGTTGTCATAGCTCTTCATTGCCATTTTTTCCGTTTTGTATTCCGTACGGCTGAGTATTTAAACATCATAGAAAAAACAAAATTACACGAATATTTTAAGTGAAGTCATCGCATTGGCTTTTCATTTCAAAATCAGTTTCTTACAAAGGTATCATTGGGTGGTCATTGCCATTTTTTCCTTTTGTATTCCTTAAGGCTGGGGTATTTAAATATCATAAAAAGAAGTTATTTTTAAGGCATTCATAGAGTACTAATGCTATTTTCTAATGAAAAGTAGCTCCTTAAAAGTCGTCATTTCATTGTCATTGCCATTTTTCCGTTTTGTATTCCTTAAGGCTGGGTATTGACATCACTCTCCATCTTTAGGCATTATTAAAATTCGATTAGCACGATGTTGCAATATAAAAAAATGTTGTTATTTCCACAAAAGTTAAATTTGGGGGAACGTACAGGGACAGAAAAAAAAATATTCTTAAGTAATCATGTAGAAAACAAATTTTCTGGGAAACACTCAATAAATTAAAACACGTCTTATTACCTCATACTCATCCACAGAAAATTCGGAAAAAAATCTAACTTGGCAATTTTTTTTAAATAACAAAAAACGTTTTGGCGAATATAATAAGCATGTCGATGACGAATTTTCCGGGAGGGTGGCAACCCCACTAAAACACTCCCTGAGTTCTCAAAATATTCAATGAAAAATTTCGTCAAGATCTAATGACCTGTTCGGGAGATACAGGGAAACGAACGAACGAACGGAATTCTTTTTTTATTAGTATAAGATATATATCTTTTAATAGGACTACATGGAGAGAGTAGAACCATCTAAAATATGATGTATTAAAATCATTTTTGTGTTTATGTATTTTTATCCTATGAAATATATGATGTTATGTGTGTGTTGTCAAAATATATTGTTATGGATTAGAAAACATCATTTTCACAACAAAAAAAATATATCCATTGTTTCATATTGGGTGCATTAAAGAGGTATCTAATTTTGGGTAAATATAAATCAGATTTTAGGTCTATAGTTAATTCAATGTGAAATAGATATGCATTAGTTTGTTGCTTCTTTTAGATAAATAAATACCGCACTATATATAACCGCGTCTTTTGGATCCGATGCATAAAAAGTATTTATTTTTTTCAATTTACTTTAAAGAGATACCCAAGATTGAGCTAAGTATAGCTATTGGTTTGCTGCGGACGTAAATCAAAAGTTTATTTCATACTCTAAAAATAGTTTTTATTGCAATAATACAAGAAGCTTCAAGCATTAGAATGGCGTTTATCTCCTGGTCCATTAGCTTATGAATGTTGTTATGGTAGAGTTTTAATGTAACTCTTTTTTCCGTCTAGTTTTTATAATGGATGCGTAGTTCGCATTAGCTTTTTTCATATTAATTTTGATTTAAAAAAATATATTTTATATAAACTGGCACTAAGGTCTTATTGCTATAATTTATTTCTCTTGCATCCTATTAAAAATCTATTGATAAGTAAGTATTGACACAAATAAGTCTTATTAAAATGCAGTATCTGAAATAGACTCTACAAAACATTATTTCAATAACTAAATTGCATTTAATAATTGGGCACTATAGATTACAGGTCGACCGATATTTGATTTTATGAGCCGATAAATAACTGTTAGTTTTTCCTCAAAAAGACAAAAGCCAATGAATGGGCCGATATTTTCTCCACTCCATATTTTGTTGTAAGCTTTTTGTTTTATTTATCTAATAAAAAAAGAAACTCAGAAACTAGATAAATATATTTATAACTTTATATGCTATAAAAAACACATTTTATCATTTTTTGCAACGGAACATGATCGTACAATTATACAAAGCAACTGTATTTATGAAATAACACCTTCTATTAATACTATAATCCATGGAACATATAATGAACAATTATTCGTTTTTTTATTATTTTTATTTTTTTAAATTTATTTATATACAGGTTTTGTAAATGAATGAAATTTATTTTACAATATTTCTCAATTAAAATTTTCACCAAAAAATCAAGACATTTATATTTATCAATAAAATTGTAAAATGACCTATCGGTGCTGATATATCGATTGGTCTCTACGGGAGATCGATAAACTAATGTATGTAAGGAGTTTTTTGTTACAAAAGTCTAAAAATAAGAAGACTTTTTTGAGTATTTTTTTCTAGAAATATAAAATACATTTTGATACTGATAACTTTTTTTAAAGCCAAATTTAAAGCATAAGTAAAATTACTTTGGAAACAATCAAGCTCCTGATATTTTTGTGCTATTTATAATTTTTATTATCCAAACCAACAATGTAAAAGAGCTAAAAAAATCAAGTTTACAATAAATGAATACTTGGACCATATACACATAAATGAATATCTAAAAAAAATATAATTAAGAATTAATTTTTTGATAGGCTGCTTGAATTTTTCTTTATATTTGCTTTCAATGAGGTTATGTAGTCACAGCCGCCTTTAATTATTAATATTATGAATACATATATATTATTCAAGGCATAATTAATTCAATCAGCTTTATTAAGTGTTTGATAGATTATATATACAACAAAGGTGATGAGATTTATTATATAACTATGAGCATTTATTGCCCTCGTCAATGAAGCATAACTTAGCCTTTTATTCCTATATCAATTCTTGTGCCTTACATATGTAGTCATAAGATGTATTTTAATTGGACTTAGGTATATTAGAGAATATAATTAATTACATTAATAATAAGAATCATCAGATATAAATTATCTATTTGGTTAGCAATTGCAAATCCAAAGAAGTGTTTCTTTAGCAATAACATATAAAAAGTAATGGTTTCGTCGGAATAAACTTATTTCTACAAAAAATATGAGGTCAATAAACGTTGACAAGGACTTCTCGGCAATAAATTCTTCCAAAACCATGACACTCCAAAAATTATTTTTCAATTGCATCAAAAAAGAGGTAGAAAGAATAAGTGGTAAATATTTGAAACTATTTGTTTGCTGATTTCATTTATTGGTTGTTCGGCGAATCGTCAAATTTCTGAAGGATTTCGGATTGTTCAACTTAATTCATATTAATTATGAATCCTTGAATGCTTGAAAAAGTATCGGAAAAGTAGCGACTCAACAGGGATAAAAGGACTTGGTATCATCAATTTTATGGCGTTGATTTGTCAAAAATTGACCTCCTACGAGGAACATTTTATAGTTATTATTGTTACTCTAAATATTTCTCAATGTCAAAATCAGTTTATTTTCAAATACAAACGATAAAAATTTATTTCAATTTATATGCATGTAAAAATATACTTAAATTATTAAATTGAACAGAATAGGGTGAACGATTAGAAAAATAATTAGTTTAGCCGAACTATTATCATTTAACATAGCAGATGTAATGGGAGGACTATTAATTTTTGACAGTTATTATCTTTGATTTTTCAAATGTAAAAAATATAAATTGTTATTAAAGATATTAAAGTAAATCGATCTTTATTGAATAAATTTAATGCCTCCAACTAACTGTTCCATTTAGGGGTTTAAAGTATACATACAAAAAAACCGAATATTTTGCAGCCGCTAGCATAAATATTGCTTTATGCATTTGGATTTTTTGTATATTACACTTGCTTAGATTTATTATTTTTTTAATGGATTATTTTACTTCATATTTATGTAAAAATAAATATTGTAAGTGCACAAGCCTCGGGTAATTTGGTACTAAAATTATATATTTTGTTTGTATTACGCATTTGCATGGGATTTCCTGTATTCATTTTATTTACATAATAAATGGATCGAAGGAAGAAAGTAAGCTTTTATTTTTATGTGCCCTTACAGCTATGCTAAAGGAAAAATAATGATATAATAATAAACAGAAAAGATGTGTATCGTTAAGGTATTGTATATCTATTTTAGGTTGTGACACAGTACTAATAGTTTTAACAAAAGCTAAATTATTCATTTAGCAAAAAACTTTTAATAATTTATGAATCATTGTAATTAATACGAAATCAATCTAAAAAAATATCTATCTCAATAGTATTTAATGTTCGGACTCCTTAGAGGTGATGGAATTTGAATAGATGCATTATATATTTATTGTTATTAGACCAAAGTTCTAAAATACGTACAAATGAAAGATATGCACTAAAACCTAGGCGAACGTTAAAAATGTTACATGGCTAAACATATTTAAAAATATTTTTTGCACACTTAATTGATAATAAGATTAACAGAAAGGAGAATGACGATAAAACATTAAAATATTGGGTAAATACCGAATCAATCTAAATATTACTATTCGAAAAAATGAAAGCACAACTAAGATGCATCATATTTGATCAATTATCTTTTATTTTTTTCATATAAATATTAGGTTTGCAATTCAATGGCAGCAATATTTCTGCCAGCTGCGGCGATGTATGGCTCAACCATTGAGCTTACGATTTCATCTCTAGATGGCAAGGATATATATTTGTTAAAAACGGTACTTTAACTAGCGTTTTGTTATCTGCAAGGATATTAAAAAATACGAATATTTAAATATTTTATGTTACTGTTTTTTTATTGTTTGATTCTAAATCAATTTTGTTGGTATATCTCTTTGGTTCTTAAATAGTTGTCAAACGTATCTATATTAGTTACTTTATTTTATTTTTCATGCAATGATATGATCATTACTTTAAAATCTCCAGTTAATTTAGATATCCATCTAAATGTATTTGATAAAGAACTATGTAATTTTTTTTTTTAATATTATTATTTTTGTTTTATAAAAAATTCCTTGAAAAATGGTGATATATTAATATTACTTTTACTATAAATGAAATTCAGCCTATCATTTTCTAATAATATACATAATTTTCTAGCTACATAAATTAAAAATAACCAAAAAATGATATATTTATAGCACTTTTCTTCATTTTCAAATCATGCATGAATATGAATATTTAATTTTTCTTGCTCTATTGGTTACTCCTTGCATACTGTATATATATTCATGTTTATACAATGAAAAATATCAAAGAAAATGCCAAATAAACAAAGCTGTTGCACAAACATTTTGCATCATACATTTTTTTTTGAAGATTTGATATGTCGAAAGCTTTCAAATAGTTTGTCTTTATTTATTATATAGATCCAAAATAGAAGAATATATATATAGATATATATTTGCCGGTGTTATAAATAAAGAATATATTTTATAATGTTTCTTGAGGGAAAAAAATGACAACAAAATAGAATTAAAGCAATTTATAGTATTACAAGTTTAGAAGCTACAAAACTAAGGACAAATTTTTTTTAAACTATAGAAAATATAAACGATTTCTTCTGATTTAAAGTTCACAATCCGTCCTCGGTACTTTGACATAAGGGGCTATATACTTAGATGAAACAGCAGCCAGTAGGATTCACCGCAACACTTCCTTCATATTTTTCGCCTATTTTGATTCGATGGAATTGCATCCATAAAATACACATCAATGCTCTATGTTATCCATCGAACCTTGGATATTATAAATATGTTTCGTTAATGTACTTCTTGTGTATTTTTATTTATTTATTTCAGACAAGCAATTGTGTAAAAATACATTAATACACATTATAGTTTAAAATTATTGCTTTCTGAAAATCAATAAACGAACAAGGTTATATAATTAAATTATCCACAAATAAAAATATAAAAACGTACTAATACATTATATTAAGAAGTAGTATACACAAATAAATTCATTATCATACAAATTTTTAATATTCTTTTTAAAGCTATTGATTATTTATATTAAAAACTTTTATGTTGCAGCGACGCTGTTGGGAGATATTTGATTTGGTTGATGGCGAGCGTTTAATGGTTTTATGTTCTTGTGGTATCTTCAATTTAAAAGCTGCGACCAGTATATTTGTTATAATTTCATTTGGTTGGAATTCTGTGTAAGTGGATAGTCTTTTGGCAATCAGAGCTTTTGAATTTAGGATGGCGAATTCAATCGCCTTCGACTCCAGCGATGATTCTTTTTTTCTGTCGGCCAAACCAAACAGAAGAATGGCTTGAATTATATTTCTTGGACCTTTTTCCATTCCAGGAACGTTGTGTATTTTTGAAAGATATAAAATTATCATCAAAGGTGATTTTATAATATTGTTTATTGTCATTGCAGAGGTCTACTACATCCGTGACATTTTTGTTTATTAAAAGATATGAAACCTTACCAAATGGCTCAACATACCTTAGATAAATCATTGAACATAGAAGAAAATAAAATCATTCGATATTTTGAAATTTTAAAATAGTGAAGTAAATATAATTTTTTAAACAAAATATAATTCGTTAAATCAATGTATTTGACGAGACTATTGTTACATTGGGTTTTTTTCGTAAGCAATTGCTTTATAGATCCTTCCCATGTATTAAAAATGCCTGCAAAAGCAGCATCTTTACATTATATATCAATAGCTTTATATCATATTTCAGCTATATTCTTAAAGATTTGCTACACGAGTAAATAACATAGAAACATCTTTCCTGAAGCTCCAGAAGAAGAAAACTCTCTTTAAAAACGACTATATAATCCTCTTTACCATGGTGGCCTCTCGTTCAAATACTTTTCTCTTCTTTGGACAGCTCGTAACTCCGATTGGATTAGGCAACTGTGGACAAAGGAATATCATTGGAGGTATCTATAAACAAATTAATCAAATGTTCCTTACGCAGACATAAACAAAATCGTCAAACATATTTCATGTTACTCGGAGAGGATGCAAAAAGTATCATCTGGGATCAAATGCGCTGTATACACTGTATATCTCTAAGATAGGAATTTCCCACCAGAGAAACCATAAGTGATCTAGGAACTAACCCTTACGGATTGGATTTTGCAGGTATGACAAAAAAAGTCCATTTTGTTGCTTAATAAAGGGTTTTCTTCGTTCCAAGAAAGCTTTTGGAGATTATGTTCCACTTTCAAGGTCTGTAATTCCCATACTATTACGTTTATTTCTATTGGACGTTTCTAGAATCTGGTAGCTATGCATTACTTCGACCATTGATCCTTTATGGGAATACTTAAAGAGAAGAAAAACTGAGTCTCCCTATGAATAAAAAAATGCTCTCATCCGCCGAATAAAAGGGTAACAAACAGAATTCTCATACGACCCTTGAAATAAGTGCGAAGTTGCTTTCTGGATAAACGAGAAAGTTTGGGTAAGCTATGTAAAGGATAAAACCAACGAACATTTTCTCTTTGTATGTAAGAAACTTGTCCCATTGTATGTAAATTGTAATGGGAGAGGCTTAAAGCGAAAATTTCAGGTTCTATGATTTTAAGAGAATATTTTTTATTACTTTTTTACCATGGAAAAGAAATCATTAATTCGATGATCACGAAGACAGAGCACATACTCAACACAAAAAGATCTGTATTGGAGAATTACATCAGGTGTTCTGTACCTAGGTACGGTCAAACTTCATTTAAAAACTTTAAAAATGATTTGATTATATGTCATTGTAGTATGTTTAAAAAACTATTCTTTATATTTATAACAATGTGTTTTAATCTTTTTTGTCTATTGTTGATTTGGTTCTTTAAGGTGCTTTTGTGCTACATTAAAATATATGTTTGATTTGTATATGTAATGTTTTGTTTTTGATGTACATGTCAACAAATATATACTTCTTGCTGAATAAAGAATCACCAGTTGCGCCAAAGAAAATAATATTTAAGATTGAAAACAAAGAAGTTTAGTTTTGTAACATAAAAAGTTTAGTTTTGTAAACATAAAAAGTTTAATTTTCAATTCTTTAATCAAAATTGTCTCATATTTTTAAGCAAAATGTTAATTTCTTAAGCTAAAGTATACAATATTTTTCCAATTAAAATGCACTTATTATACATTTTACATTACTTTTATACAATAACGAATTTTAAAAAATTGCTTCAAACATTAGATAAAAAAGTCTAATGGTATGGGGAGAAATGATAAATGATCGAGCTCCAACGATGCATCTCCCGAAGGATAAGTTCACAAGCCACCCTTTAGCTGTAATAAACTTGCACATTTATGAAAGAAGTCATTGTAATACTTATACTATTTGTTGAGAAATACACCATGTTGCCTTATAGTAAATATTTCATCATTAAATCACTTTGGCTGGCTGCATATCAAATGTTGACATATTATTCTTATATATTTTTATATAAAAACAACTGAGTTTTTCCTTCTTTACAATAACAATTAATGAATGATATAATAAAACATATTTTATATGATTAATACTCCCTCATTTTATATTACAAGTGCCATTAAGGCAAATGCATTGAAATAACTGAGCAGTTTAATATAACTCAAGGGCTAAATTGAAAGTATTTATCGAATACAAATTACACTTTGCCTTTGAAAACATGACAGGTACGTAAACAGAATGTCGGCTGCATTTGCATCAAAATTTTGGCATTCCTTACAAACACTTAATGCACTCATATTTGAAGAAAAAGGGAATGTTTAATTAAGTAGTTGAACTACAGCGTAATACCTTCAGGGAGAAAAAAATAACATTGTTTATACTATGCAAACTAATAATAAGAAAGTCAACGAAAAGAATGCACGTATGATTAAATCAGAGGACAAACAGATATATATATATATATATATATATATATATATCTTTACCAAGGCGCAATTTAAGGAACAATGACAAATTATATATTAAATTATATGTTCCAAAAGATAGAGACTTACTCAATACGACGTCATTACTATAAGTAATTTGCGGACGAAAAAATAACATGTATCATCCTATGGTCATAATTTTTCATCAGGATCAAATCATTATATATGTATATAATTAGGGTTGTTCTTATTTTTCAAATGTTTGAAATGTTAGCAACATAGTGGATTTTCTGTTTCTTTGTGATAAAAGAAGACGACATAAAAAGTTTGAAATAAAACGGTCAGCATTACGGGGTTGCGCAACGAGGTCAAAGTTTTTAAAATTAGTAAAAATATAGTTTCTGCAAATTTCTTGAAAATAGTGGGCGTTACAGACTTCAATAACAATTACTAATTTAAAGAAAATCTAATTTACTACCAGACGTATTTGCAAAGATTTTTACTAAAACAAAGAAAAAATGGAGGGTGTAATGTTAGCATATTTCAAAGCTTTTTTGTATCAATTAACTTCACTCGCCTGTAGAAGATGACTTATTTGCTTCAGAGTAAAATAGTATTTTTAAGTTTAGTAAACCGTTGGATAATAAATCCAAAAATGGCCTTGGTTGCATTCTATCAATTCAGATTCAGTACAATCATATGATTTCGAGCCTGTATTAACCTATAAGAAGTCGATTATGAAAAAAAAATAATAATGTGTTTTGTAGATTTGCGTCAAGGTATCCTCTCAAAATTTTACTTTGTCTCTGATGCAATTATAATCCATTACATGCGTCATTTTGTACGCGAAATATGTTTTTTTAAATGTACATATAGCTCTCCACTTATTAAATTGACATGATTTAGTATACCAAAATATTAAAGCTGGTTTACCAAGCTTTCATTTTATATGTTTGGTGTTCTAAAAATCGCTATACTTTAAGAGAAATAAGCAAATACATTTTTCCCAAAAAATTGATCTTTTGAAATGAGAATATACAATTTTTCCTCTTGGTAACCACTGTTAGCTGGATAGAAAGAGAAAGAAAAAAGAGAAGCGAGAGAAGTGGAGTAAAATACTCTCTCGCTTCTCTATTGAGTTTCCTTTATATCCATTTTGTTGCTTTTTATGTATTCTAAGAACTTCATGTTATTATAATAAAAATTTCTTTGAAAAGTTACTACTAAATAATTAAAATATGCACCAGTATGATTTGCATCAGCATTACATACCAATATTATGAACTATATTTTCCTTTTAATTACTTAAGAATAATATGTATATATATTAGGGTTGTTCTTATTTTTCGAATGTTTGAAATGTTAGCAACATTGGGATTTTTCCCTCCCTTCTCTTTCTCTTTCTATCCATTTAACACTAACAGCCGTTACCAAATGGTAATCGTATATTCTCATATCAAAAGATCAACTTTTGGGGGAGAGTACGTATTTACTTATATCTCTTAAAGTATAGCGATTTTTAGAGCACCAAACATATCAAATGAAAGCTTGGTTAACCAGCTTTAATATTTTGGTATACTAAATCATCTCAATTTAATAAGTAGAGAGTTATATGCACATTAAAAAAAGCCTATCTCGAGTACAAAATGACGCATATAATGGATTATGTATGCGTTAGAGACAAAGTAAATTTTGAGAGGATACCTTGACGCAATCTACAAACACATTATTATTTATTTTTTTCATAATCGATTTCTTATAGGTCAATACAGGCTCTGAACCATATGATTTAAACTCAGATTGTACTTAATTCTGAATTGATAGAATGCAACCAAGGTCATTTTTGGATTTATCATCTAAAGGTTTACTTAGCTTAAAAGTACTATTTTACTCTGAAGCGAACAAATCATCTTCAACAGGCGAGTGAAGTTAATTGATACAAAAAGCTATGAAATAAGCTAACAATACCCACTCCATTTTTTTCTTTGTGTTTACTGAAAACTTTTTTTATTAAAAAACATCAAACATACGTCTGGTAGTAAATTAGATTTTCTTTAAATTGATAATTATTATTGAAGTCTGTATCGTCCACCATTTTGAAGAAATTTGCGGAAAACTATATTTTTACTAGATTTTTAAAACTTTGACCTCGTTGCGCGACCTCGTAATGTTGACCGATTTTGTTCAAACTTTGTATGTCGTCTTCTTTATCACCAAGAAACAGAAAATCCACAATGTTGCTAACATTTCAAACATTTGAAAAATAAGAACAACCCTAATATATATATATATATATATATATATATATATATATATATATATATATATATATTATATATATAATATATTATATATATATATATATATATATGTATAATTAAGTATAAAAGTTTTTATTTTATAAAATAACAAGTATTATGAAGAGTTACTCATGAGTTTTTTCATACGTGAATACATAACACATATTGAACTATTTGTTATTTAAAAAATTAACTTTTTAAGAGCTGTTTATTTATATCCTTATTCCTAATTTCATTTTCAATTTTAAAGCAGATAGCCCATGATAATAAATGAAGCTCACAGGCTATGAATGCTAAATTTAAATGCTACTTCTGTAGGATTATAGTAGTTGTGCAAATAATGACGTACTCTGAATATTTTCATAAATGTATTCAGATTTTTAACTAAATAACCAAACTAATAAAAAGTTCATAAAAATAAGAAGAACATATCACGATTGGATGTCTTCATGTGCATTTGGGGCATAACTATTTATTTCCTCTATAATTACTGTTAATTAAGGTCCCATCGTACTAATATATTCAAAAGAGCCACTGTCAATTACTTATCTTCTTATTTAAAATGTTAATAATGCATTACAGAAATATAGTAACAAATTTTGAAGCTTTTTTAAATATATTTTAAAGCCCATTAGTTTTTGTCTTTGACTTATCCATTTATATTTGAAAAAATATTAGAAAGTACTTTATATTTCTATGTATACCAATTATATCTATTCATTGGAATACAAAATAATAAAATATATAGTTCTTCAAGGCTCAAACATCGGTTAAGGATTTTTTTGTGGGGCCCTATGGAATGCCCTGGGCACGTTCGGGCGGCACCAACGAAAATGGAGATTTAAATTTAATATATAGGTCCCAATGAAGTTTGATCTTTTTTTGCATAAAAGTGGTACCAAAATTAAAGTTTATTCTATTAAAAACAGTTAAATAGGTATATATGTTATTAGCAAAGTTAAGTACATACACCGTATTTCATATACATCAACATTGCTAATAATATAAAAATATGTTTAGATAAACAAACTCATTTTTTCGTTATTTAAACGCTATTGTTATATCTTGTTTTATCAAAAAATATTTTCAAAACTATATTTGTGCCGTAATATCATAATCATATTTATGTGTTCTGCCTAGGATGACCCTTGTGGTAGGCTTTACAGGGATCCATATATAAATAGTTTTCACTCTGATTTTTTAAATTTATAAGAACAAAATAATAAAACAATTGAATGAATTATAAGAAAATTGTGAAAATTTTACTGGTTTAAAATTATTATATATAAAAATAAGGATAGGTGAGGAGAACACATCAAGTCAGAAATGGAGTTTTCAACATATGTACATACATTGATATGAGATGCACCATTGAGAAATAAGAACCAGAATAACAAACATCAATAAAACATTTTAGGCAGTGTTAGATTATAAAATAAAAAGTAAAAAAATGAATGAAGTTAAATATATATAGAAAAACAGTCATATATATATACATATATATCATTTAGTCTTATTCATCATTATATTTTCTATAATAATCTTTTTGCTCAATTAAAGTAAAATTTCAGTTCCTTGACGTTCATGGAGTACATGTACACAAAATAACGTATGTCACAAGCGAATCATTTAAGAGGGATTGTTTTATTCTCAATGAACTTTTATTTAAGATCAGGTTTTGTTGGTAGTCATAAGAAATAAAAAATGTTTGTTATTTTGGCTTCTTACATAATAGCTAGGAACTATTGATTTTTGTCATATAAATGAATATATACTTACTACATTCGTCTTCGCAGCCGTAGCGTAATCTACATACATCAAACGCGTAGTTGATTGGGAAATTGTTTGATTTGTTAGTATACAATTACCTGAAATATAAATGAAGGACATTAGCTTTAAATATTGGCATATTTATTTTTGAAGGTTAAATATTGAGGCGGAGTGGCCACCGGGAGTACCGGGACTAGTCTTTGGTTGGCCACTGACTTCAAGAAACATAAACGGCCGTAGACAGCCCATACCACGTTCTCTCTAATGAGCTAAACACATCTCTCTACGTCAATTTATACAAGTTACATGGGAACCAATTTACTTATATATAATGTGCATGAATTCATTTTTCAATTATCATCCTCAACAAACCCCCCCAAAAAAATTGCCAAACATTTTTTGGCATCAACAGCAAGAGGTTAACATACTTTGTAGAAACTCATATTCTTTTTTGCAAAGTGTGCTAAGCCTTTTCAAAGCCCTTTGCCTTTGATAGCTCTTTCGTGAGAAGAGAAGGCAATGCAAAATTGGAAGCACAAACACCAAAGAATTTAGGCACACGATAAAAATAACCTTCATCAAAATGCTGCGGATGCTTTTTTAAGAACATACAAATGTGTCATGGCTAATCTGCAAAGGGGAAATCAGCTCTCCAAGCGTCTAGAACAAGTCCGGAGGAAACGTTGATTGGAAAACAAGGTCTGAGAATTGAAAAGTGTCAAGTGCAGACTGTGCAAGACTTGTGCCCTCTGTGTTTATGTCATCTTGGCACAGTACAATTATTTACAGACGCCTACCACACAAATTGTCTGCAAATTTCTTCTGACTCTGTCCACTACTTAAGAGTTAGAGTACAATAATGTAAATGAACGACAGTTAAAAAAAATAGCAAATAATAGTTTACTAAAATTTTAATGAAACATTTTTACTCAAAGTACATTCATAAATACATAAAAGCCATAGGTAATAAGTTAATCAGAAACATCTTATACTTATAAAAAAGAATTCCGTTCGTTCGTTCGTTTCCCTGTATCTCCCGAACGGTTCAATAGATCTTTACAAAATTTTCAGTGAATAGTTTTGAGAGCTCAGGGAGTGTTTTAGTGGGGTTGACAACTCGCGGAAAATCCGTCATCAACATGCTTATTTTATTCGCCAAAACGTTTTTTGGCGATTTTTTAAAATTGCCAAGTTACATTTTTCCAAATTTCTGTGGATGATTTGAGGTAGTAAGACGTATTTTTGTTGTTTTGAGTGTTTCTCGGAAAATTCGTTTTCTACATGATTACTTAAAAATAAGTTTTTTTCTATCCCTGTCTTTCCACCCATATTTATGTTTTGTAGAGAATAACATTTTTTATACACAACATCACTCTAATAAATTTTAATAATGCCTAGAGATGGAGAGTGATATCAACCACTCTCAACTTTTCTTGATAAATATATGAAGTAGTACTCTCTCTTAAGTTTTTGCTGTTTTCCCCCATCAACGGAGAGCAAACAAACACTCTGATATTCAGCGCTACCATACATTTATTCAGTACTCTATGGTCCCTGTTAAATGACTTAAAAATATATTATTTTTATGATGTTTAAATACCCAGCAATTAGGAATACAAAACAGTAAAAAATGCCAATGAAGACCCAATGATAACTTTTAATAAACTGATTTTAAAATGAAAAGTCACATGCGATGACATCACTGAAATTATTCGTGTGATTTCTTCTTTTACGATGTTTAAATACTCAGCCGTGAGGAATGCAAAACGGAAAAATGGTAATAAAGAGCTATGACAACTTTTTAAGGAACTGGTTTTAATATGAAAAGTCACATGCGATGATTTCACTGAAATTATTTGTGTGGTTTCTTCTTTGTGCGATGTTTAAAATAACCAACCGTAAGGAATACAAAAGGGGAAAAATTGCAATGAAGACCCAATGACAACTGTTGAAGGAACTGATTTTAATATGAAAGTCACATGCGATGACATCACCGACATTATTCGTGTGATTTCTTCTTTTACGATGTTTAAATACCCAGCCTTAAAGAATACAAAACGGAAAAATGGCAAAGAAGACGCAATGACGACTTTTTAAGAAACTGATTTTAAGATGAAAAGTCACATGCAATGATATCACTAAATTCAAGTTGAAAAATCCCGGGCAGCTCCGGGTAATATTCGCTAGTATATATATATATATATATATATATATATATATATATATATATATATATATATATATATATATATATATATATATATTATATATATATATATATATATATATATATATATATTAGGGCTGTTCTTATTTTTCAAATGTTTGAAATGTTAGCAACATTGTGAATTTTCTGTTTCTTGGTGATAAAAGAAAAGGGCATACAAAGTTTGAACAAGATCGGTCAACATTACGAGGTCGTGCAACGAGGTCAAAGTTTTAAAAATTTAGTAAAAATATAGTTTCCCGCAAATTTCTTGAAAATGGTGGACGTTACAGAGTTCAATAATAATTATTAATTTAAAGGAAATCTAATTTACTACCAGACGTACGTTATATGTTTTTTAATAAAACAAAGAAAAAAATGGAGTGTGTATTTTAGCATATTTCATAGCTTTTTTGTATCAATTAACTTCACTCGCCTGTAGAAGATGACTTGTTCGCTTCAGAGTAAAATAGTATTTTTAAATTTAGTAAAACTTTAAATGATAAATCCAAAAATGACCTTGGTTGCATTCTATCAATTCAGAATTAGTACAATCTGAGTTTACATCATATGATTCAGAGCCTGTATTGACCTATAAGAAATCGATTATGAAAAAAATAATAATAATGTGTTTCTTAGATTTGCGTCAAGGTATCCTCTCAAAATTTTACTTTGTCTCTGACGCATTTATAATCCATTATATGCGTCATTTTGTACACGAGATATATTTTTTTAATGTACATATAACTCTCTACTTATTAAATTGACATGATTTAGTATACCAAAATATTAAAGCTGGTATACCAAGCTTTCATTTGGTATGTTTGGTGTTCTAAAAATCGCTATACTTTAAGAGATATAAGCAAATACATTTTTGCACGTACTCTCCCCAAAAAATTGATCTTTTGATATGAGAATATACAATTACCACTTGGTAACTGCTGTTAAAAAAGAAGGGAGAGAGTATTTTGCCTCACTTCTCTCCCTTCTTTTTTTCTTTATCTTTCTATCCAGCTAACAGTAAAATTTAGCATTGCAGATGAACTAAAAAATATATTTTGACGATAATGAATATTGACTTATTTGTAAAATTCAATATTTTTTTTTTGAAGCATTTACATTTATAAAACATGTAGGGTGGTGATAAAGGCATACGGATGGGTGATAATGAATCTCCTTCGACGCTTTCGACCCTACTTCATTCTGAATAGAGGGAATCTTAAACTCCAACATTCTATATCTTGCCACAGCCGAAAGATGCACACTCCGTAGCTCGTTCGGATGAAATGGGCCCCATGATGTAACTTTCTTAGCAATTAGGGCTTTGGAGCTTAAAATAGTGAAGTTTATGGTTTTGCTACATGATAATTTGATGCCCAAACATATATTAAAATGCTTTGGAGTATTTGTCAGCCGTTTCTTTTCAAGATCTTTTAAATTTAAAATTACAACTCGTTGGAGAAGCCAACTGCCTGACCCTCTACAAAAGGATTGGTGGAGTTATGTAATCTGCCACAAAACTTAAAGTGTTTCCAGAACTAGATGCAATCTGCAGATATTTGCAACATCAAAGTTCATTTTCACCATCAAAATCTTTGAAGCAAACTAGTGATTATATTTCTCTATTTTGGGCGATCTAGCTATTTAAATATTATTTATTATTTGTTATTATAATTTTTTTCTTAGGTATCTTTTTTATTTATATATTCAAAAAAAAAAATCAGTAAATCACACTAAAATACAGATATAGAATTAATGGAGACATAAGTAGGCTTCTTTATATACAAATATACAAAAACATACACACATACTGGTATTAAAATAAACCTAAGAAATACAAGATGTGATGAACACGATAATAAGACAGGAAAACTGATAAATAGATGTCTAAAAATAATAATTAGTCTATAAAATAGTTATTAAGAAACCCAGTTACTGGGGTATAGGATCCCCGTGCTATATATATATATTTTTTTTTTGTCGTGATAAGGTGGTTTTTTTCCTTTTATTTGTTGTCTTGGTCTGCTTGAAGGGGAGAGAACCCGTTTGTTTTGAAATCTTCTCTGGGTATGGAGCGAAGAATTTTACACTTCTTCTAACGAGATCTTGGAGACCTAGAGGAAGTCCACCTCCACACGTTCTTGAAGCATAGATGGCCCTTTGTACCATGGACATGATATGTTCGATCTTGTAAGCCTCCTCGTAAATTGATGATGTTGATACAAGCCAGTCAGTAGAGGTTAATGATACTCCAAGTGCTTCTAATATTACCTCTTTTACAACTTTTATGACTGGGAACAATTTAACCCTTGTGTGGTGTTCATATTTTTGTAACTCAGCCACTCTTCGTGGTCTGGTGGACCCGCTGCGTTTTGGGGCTCTCAGCTAAACACAATAAAACTATTTTATGTTAAAATACTCAAATGATATTTTCCTTATCTCAATTACAAGCAATATAAACAACAAAAATGATAAATAATAGTCTTTTACCTTCATTAGGTCACATTTATAAATAAGACATCACTTCTTTTTGTTGTTGCTGGCTGTAACCTAGAATAATGAAAATATCAGAAATTTTTCTAACTCTCTCTCCTCACACACAAGATATGAGTGCCAAATCAACTGCAATAGCATCACACTTACTTCAGGCTTTGCAGGTGATGGTTCTGTAGGTTGGGTGGATGGTGCACAAGACCTAAAATTTCCACTTTCATTGACCCCGGGTCCAGCAGACCCGAACACCCTCTATGTAATGTAAATGTGTAGGGGGGGTGTATGGTGTGTGGTCACTGAAAACGTGTTGTGATATATGTTCTTCACAGAAAATGAGCCAAGGCCAATGAATCTGAGTTTGAAATAATAAAAATTAGTACTACTTTTCTTTGAGACAAAAATGAAAATGGGTCCCACAGACCCGAATACCACACAAGGGTTAAGGCATTGATAGAAGAAGTGGAAAGATGTTGTGGAAATCTGGATTCCTCACATCTCCGAACATGCTGAAAATCATGAATAAGATTCAATAGTTTTCTCCCGCTAAAAAATACGAGGGAGTTTTTGGATCTCTCGTGCATAGCAACGAGAGGACAGTCCAAATTATTCTTCCCTTCCCGTGCGGGAAGGGCTTTTTAATATTGTATGATTCAGGTGTGTTTTTGGAGGGAACGTCGTGAGCGCGTTTTTATACTAATCCTTCGGATTAAGTATATTCATTTTATGGAATCCAATAATTTGTTTACCTATAAGGACTTTTCCTCTTCTCTCTCTCATTCACACTTTATCTTTCATTCTCATCTCATCACTTATTCTAAATACATACTCTTTTCACACTCTACAGTAGGGGTCGGCAAATAGTGGCCCGCGGGCCAATTTTGGCCGTCATTTATTTTGTCTGACCCACGAAACGAAATAATTTGATGTTAAAAAATATTTTTTTTCTTAAGCCCCATATTTTAAAAAAGAAAAAAAGGCATTCAGCAATCCTATCAATTTCGAAACATTTATTGAGGAATACAGTCATAATTCCTGTCACTTGGCCCCCTCTCTGTGATTTTAATGTTGCAAAGTGCAAAAGCCTTCCACTTGCTAGATCAGACCGGAACAACTTTAGCTTTCTTGTAAACGAATCCATCTTCTTGATCATGTCCACAATGGTTTTCCCTCTCCCTTGTAGTTGCAGGTTCAGCTGATTAAGATGGCCAAAAACATCGGTTAAAAAACACGATAATTGAAATGGACATTTCACCTTCTAGGAAGGCCAGGTGATCGTTTGAAGCACGCATCTTGCTCATTCGCAGGAAGATTTTAGCTTGACCTGGTAGCGCACAAACGCACTCCAGTGCCTTTCCTTTACTTAACCGGTGCACATCATTGTAAAGTAGCTGATCTTCGTAGCAAGCCTCTGACTCAACAACAAGTTGGCGAAAAAGACAGTGCTGTGTGCTTGATGCACCCCGGACTATGACTCTCATCACTTTATCCATGATACTTGTCAGCACGCCACTGAGTCTGGCGCCCAAGAAACTCTAGTGAATTAGGCAATGTAGTGCGTGCATTTGTGGTGCCTTCTCTTAAATTGGGCCACCAGACCTCTGTGACAACAACTATGGCCCGCGATGTCATTGTCTGAAAAAAATTTGGCCCGCGTCCAAATATTTGCCGACCCCTGCTCTACAGGGCTTTGCCGGTAAATTGGGACTGTTACAATGAAAAACGAAAATGACTGTAATTAGGTTATTAATTTATTTATTTGGATGAAACTTTAACAGAAGTATAATAAGGTAACATATATTGATATTATTCTATATGCCCCCCTTTTGCCTCAATAACAGTCTCAATTCTGGCCCTGAACCTCCCCTGAACATCCACCACATCACTGGCAGGGATCTTCTTGCCGTTTTTGATGATGGAGGCCTTCAGCTGGTCAACGCTACCATTAGAGTGTTCGTTGACTCTTCTTGAAAGACGCCCCAGAGAAAATAATCAAGGAGGTTCAAATCTGGGTTATTACTTTTCTCTTTCTTTTTATATTGTGTTCATTAAATTACTTCAATACGTTTAATAATTTGCTTAAATAGATTGATTATATTTGGTTTCTTTGATTGCTTTCTAAAAATAAATAATAAAAACATGTTTACAATGCATACGATTAAGTTTCTTAGTTAAAAAGCAAAAAAAATATGTTCGAAACATTTATGTTAAAAATAGTTGAAATATTTAGCTGATATTTCACCTTCAAAGATATTATTTGGTTGACTTAACCAAACTTATTTTAATTATATAAGTCAACAATTTAATTATTTTTTAAATGATTAATAAAGTTAAAGATATTTTTTCACATTAATAAGAAATAATAATACGTTTAGAATAACTTCAAAACCAATGTTTTTGCCAATTCTTAACAAAATAATGGAAAAAAGTATTCCAAATTTATTATTAAAATATTCGGCTCATACAGTCTTATGAACAAAAATATTTTAAACACAAAATTTTGTAACAAGTATCACAAACTTGACGTATATTTCATTATGTATTTGCTGTCTATGTATGGCTGATTTACAGGACATATTGTTTGTGATACTTTTTACAAAATTTTATGTTTAAAATATTTTTTTCATAAGACTGTATGAGCCGAATATTTTAATAATAAATTGTAATGCTTTTTTCCCATATTGATAGACTTTTTATGCAGCGTAAGACAGGCTTTATTCATCACAACTAATTATTTTATATCCATCGATCTGAATATGCATCTAAGATAATTTTTATTTATTAAATATAAAGTTCTTTCATTTTTGGAATAAATTTATATTTAGAAATTCTGATCAATATAAATATACCTCCTATGAAATATCGTTCACTTCTAAGTGACAATTAATGTAATTCGCCTTTTTTGCTGGGCTTTACAGGTTACTTGATTATTTTCAGTTACTCTGACAGTTACAGTATATTTCAGTTACTCTTATGAAGAAAAAAAATTGAATACAAATTTTGTAATAAGTATCACAAACTTGACGTATATTTCATTATGTATTTGCTTTCTATGTATGGCTGATTTACATGACATATTGTCTTGTAAATCGACACAAATATGCTTTTGATCAATACATTCTCCTTAGACATACTTATATTTGATGAATATTTATGACATAGGTGATTACTAAAGTCACAGTGAATGTTTACCCTTAAAGGATGTATGTCTTAACATTTTAAGGATAAAAATAGTGTAGATCAAATTCATAAGTAGCAGAAAGAGTCATTTCAAAAAGTTGACTCCAATGTCATCAGACGTCGTAGATAGTCGAGGACTTCTAATAGCTTCAGTTACGTTTTTTCTCATGATAATCCAAAAGTCTACAGTTAAATTTTAACTCTCTGATGGGCACTATATGGAAACAACTGGCTATATATATATTCGTTTCTCTTGAGTTGGTACAAGTCAAAACTCAATTATTTACGCTTCATTGGAAAAAAGATTTACGCACAATGGAATTTGCTATAATTTATGGGGGATGGAAGAAGGATAACTCGATAATATATTTACCACAATTTATCTTGGGAATTGGTACAATGTATTTTCATGTATAGAACGTATCATTATATCAACGAAATAACAACGAAAATATATAATATTTAGAATGAAAATGTTTTGCATTACTGATATTATGTATCGATTATTCGTATCAATAAAGTGGTGATTCTTGGACACCAATAGCACAAGAAGTAATATTGTTTTCCAATATGATCAGAAGTAAAGGCTAATATTACAACAACTTTAGTTTTATTATTTTTCCAACTGAATAGCTTTACTCTGTTTCCCGTATATATTTTAGTGTATTTAATTTTTACACTTTATGATTTTTTACAGATTAACGAATAAAATGTTTTTAACCAACTACAAAAACCTTTAGTTTTATTTGCTTTAAAGCTTTTATGGTTCGAAAAAGTCATTTTGAGGGCAGTGTTTTCAATGCTTACATTTTGAGATTGGTTAAAGCAGAATAATCGATGTAATGTACTTGTTGTTAGTATATTCTACATTTCATATATTTGTATACTAAAACAATCATTTTCGCTCAGAAGACAAACAGACGGCAAATATATACGTAACATTGGTAAATAAAATGCCGTAGTTATATTCCAAATTATTTTTTTAAGTGCCATCTGGAGCAATTAAGACTATGCATTTTCAATATTCTTCTGGTGTTAGTGAGGAGTTATCTGGTCTGAGATTATTTTTGTCTAATTATTAATTACTATAATTATTTTGTTCAGAATTGGCAAAAGCATTGGTTTTGAAGTTATTCTAGACGTATTATTATTTTTATTAATGTGAAAAAAATTATTTAACTTATTAAGCATTTATAAAACAATTAAATCGTTGACTTATATAAATAAAATAAGTATGGTTAAGTCAACCAAATAATATATTTGGAGGTGAAATATCAGCTAAATATTTCAACTAGTCATTTTTTAACATAAATGTTTCGAACATATTTTTGTTGCTTTTTAACTAAGAAACTTAATCGTATGCATTGTAAAAATGTCTTTATTATTTAATTTTAGAAAGCAATCTATGAAACTAAATTTCATCAATCTATTTAAGTGAATTATTAAACGTATTGAAGTAATTTAATGAATACAATATTTGTTAATTTGGATGAGTAAGCGTTTCTAATGTCTTTGTCAGTTAAATTAATGTATATTATTGGCATGTATGGCTTAACAAAAGGATAGAGTGCACAATTCATCCCAAAATATTGATGAATCTAATGAATTGGAACGTTAGAACAAAAAAATCTAGTTTTAAGAACCAGTTCCGTACACACATGCATATTTTATCACTTGCGCCCCTTCTAACTATTTAAAGTACAATAAATTTGCATTTAGATAATTTAATTTTCTTTAATCATTTCGTTAAGTCCTACTTTCAACACAAAAGTGTCAAATAAAACTATTTACTTTCATTTGGGAATTAAGAGCTTAATTATTTTTAGCACATCTACTAAAAGTATTTGAAAATTAAGTGCTAAGAATAAATCTAATACTAGATGAACCTGTATATAATTTATATATCTATGAAAGTCAAACAGTTCCTTTCTTTCTGCTTTTCAACAAAGTAAATTATGATAAAACGTACAAATGACGTCACATTTTTATAAATTATTATAAAATATGTGTATATAAGTTGATTATGCCTTTTATATGGTCAAGAAGATTATATCAGCGAGTCGATAGTTTGCATTTTACTAAAATATATTAGTCAGAGTGTTGTTTAAGATGGTGAAGTTATAACATTGGATGTCAAGGTATATACATATATGGAATCTACGTGATTGTTCAATATATAATCTATTTTTATCCCTGGAAAACCTTATTTCGTAGGCATTGTTTCTTTCTTTCGTCACTAATAACATATTTAGATTATTTTTTTAGAAATAACGAATTGATATGTCTATCTTCTAATGACGGGAAGACTTTATGGTATATGAACATGTCTTTCTGTTAAATGAACTGGGTAGTTATTTGGGGAATAGACAAGTTACAAGCATACAAATATAATACCAAATGTATAATCATATTTTTTTATTTTCTTCGATATTTTTCTTCAAATATGGATAACGTTCGGACATTTGACCAAGAAATAAAACATGCAAAAAAATTCGATCAATTAATAATTCGGATGCGATAAGGATCTAAAAAGCTTAAGCAGTTAGCAAGCACACACCCAACTACCTTTACTCGCTTAACATACAACGTTCAATTGACTAAAATGGGCTTTAAGTCTTAAAAATACTCTTCTCCATGATATATTTGTTCTAGAACCTATCGAAGTAAAATATTTCAATAAAAAAGTAACAAATGTACCTTTAAACTAACAGTAAAAAAAAAGATTTTGGTGATATGGTGGGCGACTTTCAACCCGTATATCACACATCAAGAGCAGAAAATGAGGAGGATGCCGAATTTGTGAAAGTCTTTAATAAAATTTGGAATGGGCAAATTAAGTTTCACATCAAACTTCAAAGGAAACTCCCCCAGGTGGTTCCTGTAGGAGGAAAAAAGGTAGAGCTGAGCTCTAAAACATCACTTTTGCAATGTCATAGATGTCTTAAATTTGGACATAAAAAAGCAGTTTGTAGCTCCTCCCGCAAAGTAACATATAAGGATTTTGAGGAGGATTTCCGCAAGTATATTGGCATCCCGCTACGCATCGCTGGAGCAGAAGAGAGGGCCAATATTGAGGAAAATACACGCAGGGAAGAAGAGGAGGATATCGATTTAGAGGACGAGCCAATAGAGAATGCGGACAAGGTTCAAACTCCAACTTATCTTGAGGATTCTATGCGGTCCACAACTGAGAGTCAATCGAACGATGACCCGACTACAGGAGGGGATTGTTTGAGATTGAGGGAGGACTGGACAAAAGTCCTTAGACGAAGACCTCAAAATAACGATAAACTCAAGAGTCTTCAAGGATTGGAAAGCAAGCCATCCAGCAAAAGAACATTCACCAGCCCAGACCACTTGGACACTAAACGCAATAGAGAGCTTAACAAAGAAGAACTTCGAAATGGTAATATCAGCCAAGTACCTAGCCAAGGTCAACTTACCACACCAGAATCCAACTTGGGTATGGATGTGGGCCCCAAATAAAAAGGGGTCGTATATCTAATCTATATGTTTTTGCGATGTTTTTGTTTGTGTGTTTTTTACTTGAATATTTTATGGTTAACTTTAAAACTCATTTACAAACAAGTTCACGGGCCCGGTTTTGCTTTTTGTTTTATGTGTACAGGTTTGTGCGCATATTGATATATATAATTTTTAGCAAATGTAATTTTAATCCCTCTAATTCAAATAATTTTAATCCCCCTGATTTTAAAAAAATATGCTTCATAATCAAATCATTTTATTCACCCCAGATCAAATCTTTTATTCCGAACACCTTATTCCCTTTTAATTTAGAATGATTTTTGATTCGAATCTAAAAATAATGTCTGCGAATGTTAACTCTGTTCTTGATGAACAGAAAAGGGAAAAGGTTTTAAAATATCTTTTATCGTTCAACCCTGACATACTTTCAATTTGTGACACACGTCTGAGAAAAGTTAGTTCAAAGAATTTTTTCCCAAATGAATATTCAATTTTCCTGGTTCCTGCAGTAAACAAACTTGCAAACCATCCCTCTAGAGGAATTGTTGTTTTTATAAACAAAAAATTACGACCAGAATTTATTGCTAGGGATAGTTGTGGCAACTATTCTATTCTTAAAATATCCTGGCTTGGTAGAAGCATTAAAATTTTATCAGTCTATGGACCGAACCGTGACAATCCTGCGTTCTTTCAATCTATTGAGTCAAATTTTATAAGCACAAATCAAACAGACGAACTTTTCATTTTGTTAGGAGATTTTAATGTGGCCATTGATCAGAAGAGAGATACACTCAACTACAAAGGAAATAACAACAAAAAAGCAAGAGTGCAACTTAAAAATTTATTACTTAACAATAATTTAGTTGATGTTGCTAACCATTTTAATTCATCTCCAGAACATACCTTTACTGTTAAGGTTGGGGAAAAAGTCAAAAAAAGTTCAAGACTTGACTACTTCTTTATTTCAGATGAACTTATACCGCTTACTACAGACTACAACGTGATTCCTAATGATTTTTCAGATCATGATGCTTTAATGCTGTCGTTGAAACCTCTTAAAAACACAGGAAACAACAGTGGAAATTAAATATCACTTTGTTGGAGGATGAACCTACTAATGACAAAATCAAAAGAATTTTTGAATGTGTTATGTTTCAACTTGAGTCAGAACAAATAAAATCTCCTTCCTTCGCTCTAAAGAAAATTTTAAACTCTTCGAAAAGAGAATTGATTAAATTAGGAGTTAGGAAAAGTAAAGAAAGAAGGCTACAACACCAGAAGATTATAGAAAAGGCTAGTCAGCTCGGGGACGATATTTCAAACGATATAGAACTTAGCAAAATTCACGACACTCTTACAGAAGGTATTTTAATTAGATCAGGCCTCAAATCTGTTTCAAAAGAACATGTTTTATTTCAAAAGATAAAAAAAATAGACAAAATATACGGAGAAAAAAATAATGTCACGGAACTTTTAAATAAAGATGGAAGTTCAGAAACCTCTCCAGAAAAAATCCGGACAAAAGTAACTAATTTCTTCCAAAATATGTTTAATTGTAGAGATTGCATGAAAAAAACTTTTTATGACAAGAAATGTATAAAATGTTTGTTTAATACTGCAGACTTTGCCCCTCATATTCAAAATTTTGATACACAGTCTCTTAAAAAAACAGTCCCGATTGTAGATGAAAAAATAAATAGTAATATAAGCAAACAAGAAATAAAAGAATATATAGACAAATACGACAAGAAGAATAAATCTCCAGGCCCTGATGGTTTTCCAATGGAGTTTTTTAAGAAATATTCTAACTTTTTATGCCCTTTACTCGAAGAAGTCTATAAGGAATCAAACTTAAAAGGATACTTTGAGGAACATATTTCCATTGGAAAATTAATACTTATTTAAAAAAAGGCAAAGACCCCAAGCAAATAGAAAATTTTAGACCTTTAACAATGCTTAATACTTCTTTTAAAATATATAATGGGATTTTGGCTAGTAGATTTAAAAAAATAATACCACTGATTATAAGTGACTCCCAAAAAGGTTTTGTACCAGGACGAGGAACCGAAGTAGTTTGTAGAAGCCTTTGCGACTCAATTTCAAGCATCCAAAAGGATAATAAAGCGATATTGGGAATTGATTTTATGAAAGCATTTGATTGTATATCCCACCAATGGATTATAAAATGTCTTAGATCCCATGGTTTTAAAGAAAATTTTATTCGTATGATTGCTTTGAGCTTGTGTAATATAAAAACCTTTTATGATAAACCTGGAAATAATTTTTTTGTGGAAAGAGGATGCAGGCAGGGAAATCCACTTTCCCCCTTTTTATTCATTATTGCTCTTGATCCGCTTCTTACGGAAATCAATTTGTGCCAGCAAATCAAAGGTGTTACATTTGGAGAAACGGAACTTAAAATTGAGGCTTTTGCAGACGATGTGACGGTAATGTACACTGGTAGCGAAGAAGAAATCGGCTCATCCTTTTATAAAACAATAGAAGTTTTTAAAAAATTTGAAGAAAATTCAGGTTTGCATATAAATTTTAATAAATCAAATATCATGTCTAATTTTAATATCAATTTTAATTTACAAGGTATTCAAGTGTCTAAATCTATGAAGGTTTTAGGATCTTTTATTACAATTAATGGCGAGGATAGGAAGGAAAATATAAGTGAGGTTCTGACTCGGGTTGAAAGGGGCATCAAAAGATTTTACTACTTTCTGAAAAAGAATATTTCCGCACGAATCCATGTATGGAACACTCTTATTTTACCAACTTTAACACATATTTTAATTTTAACGCCTGTGTCAGAAGCTTTATGCTCAAAGGTGGAAAATCTGTGCGAAAGTTTTTTATTTCCTATGGGAAGGAGTAGGAACATTACATGGAAGCGAATAAATTGTCCGAAAAAATTTGGAGGGCTGGGTTTACTCCCCTTTAAGAATTTTTGGAAGGTCCTGGTTTTTAAGTGGTTTCAGCGACTTTTTAATAGTCAATCTATATGGAGTGAACTATTGCATCTTAAATACATTGAAAAGTTCCAACAGCCCTTAGACGAATTTCGGGGCGAGGGTCCATTTAAAGTTTTAGATGTAGTTTCGGCTATGGGTCCATTCTGGAGTGAGAATAAGAACGTGTATGAGGAATTGTCAAAAAATGTCCTAAAAACGATGGAATGGCAAGAACCTGTTAAAGATAACGAAAGACTTTGTTTTATGAGAGATATGTCTATCATTAGAAAAATCAACTATCTGGGTGAAGTTCTTAATAGCAACCTTTTTTTTACTCAAAATGAAATTTTAGAGAAGAAAAAGATTTTATATGAAATAAATTTTAGAAAAAGACCAATAGGACCAAGAGACGATTTTTTTAATTTTTTAATACTATCAAATAATAATTTCTTAAGAAATACCTTTGTAAATAAATCAGTTTTTTATCAATATTTTAGCCAGATTGAGAGAAAGAAAGAACATTTTAGATTAAACGCTTCAGCATGTCAGATAATAAAAGTTTTAAACTCCATTCGGCTGGATGTCTCATTGTACTACTTGAAGTACAGAATTGTTACCAACACTCTATCCCTGGGAAGTATTTTTGGAAGGACTAGTGATGAAAGATTTTGCTTTTTTTGTAAGGACTCCTTGGAGACTTTGAATCATTTTTTATTAGAGTGTCCCTTGGTTGATGATGTTTTAAACAAGTTAAAATTGTGTTTTTTTACCAATTTTCAATTAATTTTAACTTCAAAGGAATTGGTTTATTTGTATCTGGGCAAGAATCAAGAAGAAGTAAACTTTATTACAACTAAAGTTCAGTATATTTTATATCAATGCAGAAGTATGAAAACCCCTCCTCCCCAAGATTTCGACCCTATAATAGATAATGTTTTGTTGTGTTTATGCCGTTTGAAGAAGAATTTTTTGATGTGAATTGTTTTTGAAGATGTTGAATAAATAGTACCGAGTGTACAAAAAAAAAAAAATAATAAAACATGCAAAAAAATTCGATCAATTAAATTCGGATGCGATAAGGATCTAAAAAGCTTAAGCAGTTAGCAAGCACACACCCAACTACCTTTACTCGCTTAACATACAACGTTCAATTGACTAAAATGAGCTTAAGTCTTAAAAATTACTCTTCTCCATATATATTTGTTCTAGAACCTATCGAAGTAAAATATTTCAATAAAAAAGTAACAAATGTACCTTTAAACTAACAGTGAAAAAATCCTAAAAGTAGTGTAATACTTAAAAACGCGACCAAACGTTAAATTAAATAATTTAACAGAGTTAAGTTACAAATGTACTTGATTTTTTTATAGATAATTCAATATAATTTTAATATTAATTACTCAAAGAAGAGTACTGACGGTTCTAAAGACCAAGACGGAAATACGGGCGCAGGATGGGCTATCACTAGGGGTGACATGACTCTACATCATTCACTGGCGTCATTAAAAATCGAGGCATCAGTATTTCAGGCTGAGGTCCTCGCCATTTCAAGATCTGTGGAAGACTTTCTGAAACTGGAAAAACCTACTAGGAATATTGTTGTACGATCCGACTCTCAATCGGCAATTGCGGTTCTCTTCAATCCACTCACGAAGAGCTGCATAGTCAAAGAATGTAAAGAAACTTTGATAAGAGCAAAAAAGGAGAAAAACATATACCTTGAATGGTGTAAAGGTCACAGTGACATAACTGGAAATGAATTTGCCGATTATCTTGCAAAAAGTGGCTGTGAGAGTCAAAATCAAATATGCACCGGAGTACCGCCGAGCTACGTAAAGAAGGCAGTAGATGGTTTGTTTTATCAAAGGTGGAGCAGCCGTCACAAAAACAGCGTAAATATAAAGCACACTCGTCTAATGTTGAAAACTCCTCAACAAAATACGATCAAATTTCGACGAGAGAATATGAAACTGCTTGTTCAAGCAGTCACTGGCCATGGACCTTTTCTCTCGCACTTGAGTAAATGGAAGAACATCAGTCAATTTGCGATCTCTGCACGGAAGAACGCAGACTGCAGATCACCTCATAAACAGATGTCCCGCTCTGTCCTATGAGAGGCATGAAGTTTCTCAAGAGGAGGACGAAAACATTAGAATAATCAAATTTATGCAATGTAAAATAATGAAAATATTATTGTAAATAATTTTAGTATTTAAGTAGGAATAAGTATATGTACATAGGTATTATTATATTATTATTATTATTGTAACACAGATACCCCGTAGTGTGGTTGTGTTCTCTACTTTAGTGTTATATGTGCGTTTTCGTGTGTATGTCTATCGTGGATGATAGTAATAAATATCAACAAAAAAAAAAAATACTCAGAAGAAACAAATTGGAAATTTAATAGCTCACATTGTTTCTTTGCATCTATAATAATTTCTCGAATATTCTGTTTCAGAAAATATAAAAACTTATTTTAACTAATTTGTCCCTCGTACAAATTTATCTCAACCGATTTCTGAGGAGAAAACAAAGAAATGTCTCATTTCTGGAGTGTTTTTTGTCTATATGGTTTGATTCACTTCCATCTGTGAGGATATCAATAAGCCATACATAATTAAATGAATCAATCCAACATAGGATCTTTTGGATTACGTTAGTCAATATTGGCCTGTCGGGAGCCGAGCCTGCACCATCAACATTGAGAGTCTAACACACTGAGGTTAACACCTAACAATCTAAGTGTTTATAGTTGTCGAAAAATTATTTTACCCTTTAAAAATCATCATTTACCAAATTGTTTCGGTAAAGTAATTTATTCTTATATAATTGATACCAAATAGCAATTAAGTGCATTATATCTGACATTGCAAGGCTTGTGAAATGCTATAAAGACCTAAAAATAATCTAACAAAGTTATCATTTAAGCTGAACTGATTATGTGTTACTCGAACATTTTCTTTCGTACGAGTTTGATGTTTAATGGGCAAAATTAACGTTGAAGGTCCAATTATTGATATGTAGGGTTGCGTTGTACCATATAAACAAAGATTCAACGTGTTCAGATAGAAAGGAAGAGTATATATGGGGCAGTTGTTGGCATTTCTCTACGGTCTGTCATCTGGAGAACCTCCCTGGTTACAATAGATCCTTCCGGATCATACAGTACTCCGGATTACGATCCCAAGGCTCTCAGGATCTCCTTATGCATTTTTATACAAATATTTATAGAATCTTTTGAATGATGATCTCCTTTTTCTCTTTTTCTCCTTCCCTCTTTTTTCTCTCTTTACTTGAGTATAGCTCCTTTATCAATATGGACTTTTTAAAATGAATAAAGGAGTCCCTGGAAAAGGAGCCAATTCTTAAATAGTGCCCCTTTTTCTGCCATAATAAAAGAATCCAGCTCTCCACGACCAACGTTACCAGATAGAAAAATAGTTTTCCTGAATTCAATGAGGTAACTTCTTTAATTTTATCAAATGTTATACTCTATTTTTATTTCTATAAGGAAATGTCAGAACCATATATGGGAGACATCACGCAACCGCTTTAGTTATATGGCAAGATAATAAATATCCACAACACAACCTTCCAAAAGAAAAATGGGCTCCTCAAACTATATTATTACCGTCGAATAAAGTTTAACATCATCAACTAAAGGTAGTTGTAGCAAATACTGAATTATATTTTTCATAGGCATTTCCGACTAAACTTACAAATAACTTCAAACTGCATGAATAAAAACAAGAGTGTATTGTACTGTTTTATGACATAAAGTAATTTCAAAGACTTTTACATTCTTTTGAAATAAAAAATATATTAGTTTCGTTTGTAATAAAACCACATTTATTAATTCAATACATTAGAGTTACGCCAATAAAAGCAATGAATAAGCCTATTCTTCAAGTCACACTGTAAGGGCATTAATGGTTCTTGAGGAAAACGGGAAATAATGTATATACTTTCCACATTTATTATTATTGGCTGTTATAACACCAAACTAAACTTCTATAAATTTATTAGAATTAAATAAAAGGGATATCTTACTTTCTACTATGATATACTTTTCAAAAACATTAACACTTATCCTTTGTGATATAAGACGACTTAATACCCGACATAAGTAAATCATCCCTATTTTTTACCGATTCCTAACACAAAAGTAGGATCTCACATTATTTTTACGATTAAACATAAGATCTAAGTCCATCACATTTCCTCAAATTAATTAACTGACTCGTCAAAAAGAAGATGAAAGCAGGAGATTTCATAAACTAAATTAAAAACCCTTAAATGGATTAGTCTCTGGTCAGAATTTTTTGAAAACATGGAAAATACTATCATACCTTACTTGCTAGACTTAATTGAATGAATAACAGTCGGGTTTTAATCCAGATACTTCAATTCAAAGTTAGCCTGAATAATAATTGTTTAAAAGAAGATAAACATTTCTTTCGACCAAATAATATAACTATTTTAATAAAATAAAAAGATAACGAATAAATAAATTTAGTTTTGTATATATGAAGGCTTTATACATTTTTCTAATGATAATATAGTATTAAGAAATAAACCAATGAGTAAAAATTACGTTTTATGTCTAGCTGTAAAGGTAAGACGTATTCCTCTTGTTATAAGACGGTTGAATCCCGGATATAAGAAAAGACAGTCTATTGTTATTTAGATTCCTCATAATCAAATTTGGCATAGTTTTATTTATTCATTAGAATATAAGTTCTTCCAACCTTTCCTTGAAATAAATATAGCGCTATTTATCAATGGAAGATTGGAAATTTGAAAGCAAAAACACGATAATTTGACAGTTTTATATTATAGTTTTCCCTGTGCTATTTATGAAATATATCAACTAGGCATTATAGAAAACAATTCTTACTTTGTAGGTCAAACTGCATGGATAAAACGTAGTCCTCCGTGTTATAAGATGGCTGAATCCAGATATAAGCAAAGGAAGCCCGATTTTATCCAGATTCCTAACTCCAAAGTTAGTTTTCGCCTCATTCATCCACTCCCGCAGAAGCTCCGTCATTCTCCTTTCGCTGTATGACCTCATGCTCCAGTCCGGCCAGGCCTCAAAGGGAGAGGTGAAATCTGTTCCCTTTTGATGGACAGAGGAGGATAGGAGATGTGCCTCCACGGTGTTAAAGGACGGGGGCCCCACGCGGCGACTGCTGGATATGTTGGAGGGCTTGTGGATGATCATGGGATAGAGGAGGAGGATCTCCTGAGAGGGTCGGACGGAGGAGAGCTCGCTCACCCGGAGAGAAAAGTCCGAGCTTGTCAATGAGGACTCCTTGCCCAAGTCGTAAAAGATGATGTGGAGCTCCGGGGTTGTTCTTGGTGAGTCTTGTGGATCTGACAGAGGCTACTGGTCTCGGAGTCGTTGAGAGTGGAACATTTGGACTTTGGCGGTGGGGGCCAGGGGAAGAACTTTCCATACATAGGGAGGAACGTCTTTTCCTGAGAGGCGAGGATGCAGTTGGCGATACAGAGAGTGACGAGAAACCTCATTTCTGTAAAAAGGATATTTAAAAAACTATTTAGGGTTTTTGAAAAGATTTATAAATAAACTAATATTGGAATCCAAAAAAATCTTATATTATAAGTAATTTACACGATGAGTAACTTCAATAGTCTGATAAAAATATTAAAATTTAATAGAAATTATAGTAAACAAAAAATTATACTCAAAAAATCCAATTCAAAAAAGTTTAATAAAATAAGAAATACATATTAATTCTTATTACTGTAAGTCAATTAAACGATCAATACCATTAATTTTATACTATAAACATTAAAATATAAAGCAAATAATAGGAAATGATATTTTTTATTACAAGATACAATGATCAAACCTAAGAGCTACGTAATCACCCTTAAATTTAAGCTTCCGTCATTTCAAATAGGCTCAAAGGAAAACCCCAGTATTTTTTTTTTGGCTATATGTTTTTATTTTCTTCTACTATAAAAACGTAAATATATACACTAAAAACACAGTAGACATACAATGAAATAAAAATTCACTGGAGAGTTGCGCAAATACAAATACATAAATAAACAAGGGACCTCGATAGCGTGCGTGTTAAGGCGTGTTCAAAATGTGGGGGCGCAGGTTCGAATCCCGAGAGGGGATGGTCATTTTGGTCTACCTCATTGATAAGATCCTAGGTTCGATAGACTAATTATATGCTATAATGCTATTTATATCCTATCGGATGCAATTCTATCGAACATATTGGCAAAAAAAAAAAAAAAAAAAAAAAAATTACACTGTAAAAAAATATTTTAAGCTCAACTGAGATTTGGTTTATTTACATATAGTAATATATATAAATAAGTATTTTAGTACCTATATATTTTTGATACTATTATTGTTCGCTCTTTCCTTGAGACGTTTTGTATTAAATGCATGTTTTTATGTGGGTGTTTATAAATATATATGTTGATGAGCTATGCATATATGTGACATGGGAACACTATTTGAATACAGAACGAAATATAAGAAATGGAGAAAAACTATTATACGTATTTTTGGCTATATTTACTTCATACAATGGTGCATCCATTTTTTATGATTTGAAATTATATGTTCTATATACAAGAAAACAAAAATACTGAGTTTCGATCATATTAGATGGATGTTTGTTGTTTGTTTTATGTCGATTGTTTATTACAATCAAAGGTTTTCAATGCGCAATATCCTTTCAAAGATGGAAGGCCGTAATTTTTTTGTGGAATCATTACAAAATATTTATGTTGGTATCCCTACGCATCGATATGCTCCCCCAATCACATGCTCCCACAAAACAATGGCTACAATTATGCTTTGAAGAGAGAGTGAAAGAGATAGAAGGGGGATTTAAATTCAAAACAATAAATGGATCTCTTGTTAATACATCATTATTAATTAATTATTCTCATGTACTTCGAATCAACTTGGATAGACAATTCGGAATCCAATCGTGGATTGTATTTTGTCGAATTGATTGTGTGTTGCTATGCAGAGATTCCATCCAGTCGAATCCAGTACATCCTTCATCTCGTGGACGTGCCGCTCACAAAGGAAGACTTTGCGCTCGCAAAAAAGGACGTGCCACTTGCGATGGAGGGCTTGGTGCTCGGAGACGAGGACTTCTTCCCCATCCAGGATTCATACTTCCCGGTAATCCCATCCTCGTCGTCCTCCGGCACAACGGAGATGCCTCCGAATCCACGAGTCCTGGTTTCACTTATACTCGGCGGAGCGGAGGCAGGTCTGGATGGATCCCATGGGGCTCGGATCTCAACCCCCCCGTGTGAAGCTGACGACGAGGAAGACAATTATCCTGATGTGGTTCATCTGCAAACTGAAGCGAGTCTCCATTCAGGCACTATCTCTCGGGAGGGACCACAGCCGACTGGAAGACCATTAGAGAGCACCTGAAGACGACCGGGAAACACTTCATCAACCTCAACGCAGGATTCACCTCAAGGATTGTCTCCTAATTTGAGACAACGCCCGTCCTCACGCTGCCGCTTAAACAAGGGAGTTTCTGACCCAAAGGGACGTGAAACCGGTCAAACAGAACCCCTACAGCCCAGATCTGAACCTCTTTGACCGATTCCTGTTTCGGAAAGTGAAGCATCTGCTCCGTAATAACGAGTTTGGGGGGGATGAGGAAGCCACTACTGCTGTGCTGCGGGCTATGAAGAGGGTGAGCGAAGACGAGCTGTTCGATCAACTCAAGAAGCTTTGAGAGCACTGCTACGACGTATTAGCAGCCGAAGGGGATTATATTTTCTAATTTTTTAAAGTGTTTGTTATATTAATTTGATGAAAATAATGAGTTTTACTGGGCCAGACTATTCATGGTTCAACCTAATAATAAGCTATATGTGCGTATTTTGTTATATTTGTTTATTTCATTTGATCAAACATAATCTAAAAAACATTTGATTTAACTATTAATTTTACTTTGTAATACATTTTTGATCCAATGTTAATAATTTACGTTATTTTATTAATGTTTCATAAAGGATTTCTTGTCTAAATTGTCGAGCCTTTAGAACAGATGAAATTCTTGCATTGCTTTTTAAAATGTTTATTACGACAATATTTGCACCTATAACATTTTGTTATTTTCTTAATTAAACGTTGCTTGTATAAAGTGCAACCTTTACATTCAAAACATCTTAATTTTTGTCCGCATTGAACGAATCAGAAAGGCTAGAAGCTCCGTCTGCTTCCACAGGACTTACAGGAGTATCTACAAAAAAGCATTGATTATAATACTTATGCTATGTCCGTTATGAATTTACCTTCGATCAAACTATCACCTTCATTGTTTATTGATTCAAGTGTCACATTAAATGAGTAAGAAGGACCATAAAATATGTCAGCCTCCACAGCACTTACATAATTATCTACAACTAAAGAAAAATACTTTATTTTAATACATTATTGTTATGCTAGTTATGAATTTACCTTCAATCATACTATAATCTTCGTTGGATATTGATTCTAGTGTCACATAAAATGATTCAGAAGAACCATAATATTTTCAACTTACACAGAAGTATCTACAACAAAAAAAAAGACTTGATTAGAATAATTTATTGCTATGTTAGTTATGAATTTACCTTCAATCAAACTCTCATTTTCTTTTGTTTTACTGTTGGTCTAATGTTCTTGACTGATCGACTCATCTACACTCACAATAGTATTGATGAAAAGCTGTTTCTTGGTTCCAGAAGATATTAGAGGAACAACATATTCATAAGGTATTCCTTCCCTTTCTTCGATAACCCGTGCTTTTCCAATAAGAAATCATCATTTATTGATGTAGGTACATCTGAATAACAAATGCCACGTTTCAGAATGTTCATTTGTACACTTTCTGAGCTAACTGACCACTCCTTTAATGTCACTATTCCAGGAAGTGCTGACTTCACAGTAAACACATGAAATTTCTTCATTCCTTTAATAGGACGGAAGTAGGGAAGAAGGAAATTCTTCCAGTCATACGACTGAATTGGTGGGCATCCTTTCTTTTTCGAAGATATGACATTGAATTTCGCAGATGCTTTAGCAACCATATCTATCATATCTTCAACACACTCGATTTTTTGATAATTATAATAAGATTTTGATATAACTCCAAAGCTGCGGTCTGGAGAAAACTTAGCGTGATTTTCAACGTGGAAATGAATAGATTTCTCCTCAAATAGGTCACACTTCACCATAAATGCAGCGAATTCAATAATAGTTTTATTTTTATTTTGGCCTCTACAAATTAAAATTGATATTTAACTAATAAAACTTAATAAATATGATCACCATACCCAAAATTATCACATAGAATTTGAAGATGGGGAACCGGCTCGATACGATACTCATCCCAAGAAGAAAAGAAAAGGTGGATAAACAAACTCTTTGACCACTAATTTGGAATTTGATCTTTTTATCGCTTATATTACTTACTGAAAAATATTCTAAGGCATATGCTTCAAGGCTCATTGCCTTACCTATGTATAATGAACACACGTTCTTAGAATCGTCCTGGAAAATATTTATTTTCATAAGGTTACAAGTGTTCTCTGACCTTTTTAATCACTTAAATAGTGTTGTGAGAATCCCTGGGCACCTTTCCTGGATCTGGACTACTCTTCAGCCGGTTGGATCCCCGCTTTTCGACGATCGGAAATCGTTGTTGGATACAGCCAGAGAGAAGAGAGAGTGCCAAAGGAAGTGTTTTTATTAAAAAATATTTGTCTTTTACAGGTAGTTTGGAGGTTGCGTAGAATGGTGGGGTAAAAAGTTCCATTGAATAAAAAAGGAATGAAATCTTAATACATAGTTATATTATCATTATTATCGTTTACAATAAATTAAGTAGCAATGTTGAATACTAGATTAATTAAATAAGTTTAATATTGAAACATTATACATTTAAATAAGATTTAGTAACAAAATATAAGAAATTAACATATACATAAGAGATCTTGTATTAAAAAAACACTTATTTCAAATTGGACCTAAAGGGCACGAAAAATTCTTTGACGATGGATAAAGTTTCCAGCGAAAATTCCCCTCCCATTGTGATCATCTTTTAGGAGTTTTTTTAGTCGCAATGACAAGTATTTTTTCAATACAAGATGAATTAAACAATTGAAGTGATTTTCTGTTCCAATTGCAGTGTTGGAGCAATGTTCAACATTTACAGAACTAAAAATATTACTTTTTAACTTAAGGAGGTAAATGTAAGTTAACTTTTCTATAGCTTTTTTATCATAAAAAGAAATAGTTTTGGATCGTAGAACTTCTTCGGTATGATAAAGGAGCTCTCAAAGTGATCCAGAGGGATGAAGTAATCCCTTTTTTTCATCTTCATAATAGTTTTTCATTAAAATAAGTGAACGATTAGGACAAGGATCTATTTAAGAATGCTTCAAAGCACTTCTACATTCAATGCATTTTAAAGCACTATGAAGCACTTTACATTAGAACCCGGCAATATATGCTATTGTAGCAGAGCAAACTTTACAATCTCGAACTGTACAAAAATGATTTTCGACGTCGTTTTCCTTTCCTGACTCATAGCTACAGCTAAACTCCATAATATCGAACTGCTGTTGAAATTCGAGTCCGGAGAAAGAAGCTGATGAAAGAGAGAGGACCACAGTTTCGTCTTGAGCAATACAATTTGCTGCTACACTGCCCAATATATTTTTCCTACTTTCACCAGCAATTTTAAATGCTAAAGACAGGAAAATGAACTTAACCAAGTTCGGAGAGATGAGGGTGATGGCAGTGCAAAAGTTTTTCTTAGAAAATCATAAGCCTTTGGAGAATGAAAATTTAAAGTAAAGGCAACTCCTTAACTTCTTCGGAATAAGCTGAGGACTTAGATTTCCTAGTAAGCAATTGCAAAATGAGGTCTCGGTTACCATCGAATTTTTCAAGGGCAACAGCGGCTTCCATATTTATCAAGCCTTCTTCTCTTAGTCCATCGATGGTGTCCAAAAGCTTATGGTTCCTCTTTGCTGATATTTGCGTCTGCTTTGCTAGTCTCATATTGCTCTGGTGCAGTATTGAAACCCTTGATTTAAGCTCCTCGCACTTTTTACGGATAAGGTCTTTATCATCTGGGTACGCATACCCATGTTCATAAAAATTTGCTTTGCATTGTCCTCATCCCCCTTCTCTTCCTCCACCTCGTCTTCAATCCGGCTTGGTCCTGCAGAGAAATTTATACTTTGACAATTTTGGATAACAATATCTAATGATACCAATGAGAAGGAGCTGATTGATAGAATAGAATTCTTAAAATACTTTCACACACCCCCAAATTACAATTGAAAGCATTCGTTTACTATGGAAGAGACTTACATAACTTCAAACGAAATATTTATATCATATGTATAACTATATTGATCATTCAAATTCGAAAAATACTGCAAGTTCATAGAAAACTATACTTTATTTAAGGTTTATTGGAGCTTTTTAGAATCATTAGCCTCACCCTTACTGTCTACTGATTATTTTCTTTTTATAACTAAATACATTTTTATACAAATTTACATTGTCAATCGTTCAATTTATGTGCATACCTGCAGTGGACTCTTTAATTTGCCTTATCAATTCCCTCCTCTCCTTTTTGGGCGCTGATTGGTAATAACGAGGAAAGGTAGGAAAAACGCTTGGAATAGCTCTTTTTTTCAAATACCTCCTATCTCCAGGAATGTCTTTATAGTCTGATGGCAAAAAATGTTCTGAACAAACTTGATAATCGACGTTCTTTCTTCGCAGAGCACGTATCCATTTCTGCCTTGAATGTGAATCAGAAGGTAATCTATGGAATGACACTCCATTTTCATTATGAGTAGAATTCCTGCAATCCACAGCTACACATCCATTCACCATATTGATCAATAAGTTATAATACAACTTATTAGCTTAGTTGAACTAAGACAAAAAATATTTTAATAGATAGAAGAGTTTCATATTTTTGATTTGCCCACCATAGACACGCAACCTCATTGTTTACACGATAGACACATTTTATCCTTAGTTTGGCACTCTCTTCTTCTCTCTGGATACAGCTAAGATCAAGGTCTGTATAATAAGGTCTGGGCAATACAAAAACAAACATATAGCAGTGTGCCTACTCAATGACGTCACTGGAGAACGATTCTATCTATCCATTTATATATCTATCAATCTCTCTATCAATCTTTAAATAAATATATTGGTTTTAGGAATTTTTATATATAAAACTTATGCACAAAGAAAATCTGATAAAGCATTTTTTTCTTGGGAAATATTGATAGTAGGAATTTTTCCTTAACCACACTTTTGTATAAAATGCATTTTTAAAGGAAACTACTGACTTTTGGGCCCAGCTTATCAGTCAAAATAGCTGTATTGAGCATTAATGAGCACATTTGGTTAGTGTTATTTTATAAACTGAGCCCATTTTGAGTACTTTTTTGTTCATTTATAAAGGAGTATATTCGTATATAATGGACCAATAAGGGTACCTATAAACAATAACCTACGGTAAGGTAGGTTTCGTGACCCAGGCCTTCTCCGCATTAACATAACAAAGCTCCGCTTATTATTATTTATTATGTTATTTTATTCTTCACGAAGCCTACCTTACCGTAGCTTATTGTTTATAGGTACCCTTATTGGTCCATTATATACGAATATACTCCTTTATATATGAACGAAAAAGTACTCAAAATGGGCTCAGTTTATAAAATAAAACTAACCAAATGTGCTCATTAATGCTCAATAAAGCTATTTTGATTGATAAGCTGGGCCCAAAGTCAGTAGTTTCCTTTAAAAATGCATTTTATACAAAAGTGTCGTTAAGGAAAAATTCCCACTATCAATAATTCCCAACAAAAAATGCTTTATCAAATTTTCTTTGTGCATAAGTTTTATATATAAAAATTCCTAAACCAATATATTTATTAAAGATTGATAGAGAGATTGATAGATATATAAATGGATAGATAGAATCGTTCTCCAGTGACGTCATTGAGTAGTTATCCTGCTAGGATTACATGTTTGTTTTTGTATTGCCCAGACCTTATTATACAGACCTTGGCTAAGATAGTCTTTTGTTATCATTCACCTTCAAGAGGAATTATTTCATCATAAATATCAACGGAACTTAAGTATTGCAAATATCGCCCAACCTTTCTCATAAGTAAGGTGTTGAATAGTACTTAAGGAACCATAATATCATGGAGGATAATTCATGTAATTCTGGGATCCAGGACTACTGGACAAAAAGTCATCCATGAAATGGGAGACTGTTGCCTACAATAAAAGGGGCAAGAAAATTAGACCCCAGAAAGAGGCTACCCATGAGCCTCAAGTTAAAAATAATGCAGTGCAGGTGAAGCCTACCCAAACCAAAGAAGATCCTCGTGATAAAAAGCGACGAAGAGAGGGTCACTCGAATGAAACTCCTCCATCCAAAAGACCTCAAGGTCCTCAAAAACCAAAAAGAAGTTCCTCTATGCAAGTTTTGCGAAAGAGGCTAATGAAATAGTCATTGTTCGGAAGAACGGTGACCACATTTCTTTTGTTGAGTGGGAGAAACTCATTCAAATTCTTGACACGGATTACGTGACTCGTGTATCAGCTCAAAATGGTGAATTTATCCCGACATACGAGGGACGTAAATACACGACCAAAAGGGCCGTACTCTATGTAAATGAAGAGGCTTCGAGTCTCTACGTAAGAAATACTATTAAAAAATATACCCCTTTGTTGTCTACCTCATGGGCAGAGGTGGATGAGGGAGGAGAGAAATGAAAAAAAGAAACTCACTGGATTCATTCGAGGAGTAACAGGAACATTGGGGATGAAATTCTAAGCAAAATAATTTCTCATCAGTGCAATATCCTTGGAATTAAAGGGCAAATAGAAGTTGTGAGGTCAGACCTCACTAAACTAGGTAAAGTGCTGCACATTGCCTAGACAAACAGTCATACGAAGGCCTTCAATCTGTAGACTTTAACCTCAGGATAGCTTCTGCAGGAAAGGTGCATTTCCAAGATCTTAGAAACGCACCGATTTTGGAGCAAGAGGAACAAACTGAGGACGAAGATTCTGTGGAAGACACGAATCCAAAATCAAATGACAATGAAGAATCTAAAGATAGCACTAAGGTTACCATGAGCGCTGTAGGTGGAGAAACTAATGAGGCTACAAGTTCTGATAAAACTTCTGATCCAAAAATAAAAGAAATTTATATCACTGAAGGTGAGAAAACTCATTTGACTGAGCCCGGCAAACCTTCAACAACTAAACACACAAAAAAACAAGGTAAAATTGACAGGTTTTTTACTGATACAGCCAATATCCTGTACCCCCCAAAACCACCAAAGAAATAAATATGATCAGTTGTGCCTATATAAATACACAGCACTGCAAAGCAGCAAACTCAGAGCTTAAACTAAGAACATCTGAAATTGCCTTAATAACAGAGCCATACCTTTTTAACGGCTCGACAAAAGCCTTTCTCTGAGAGGATATACAATCCATAGCCAACTTGGGTCAAAACCAAGGGCCTGCATTCGAACAGCAAATCATTTGAATGCATGGTTTATCCCTGAATTCTCTAACAGAGATATTTGTACCACATGTATCAGATTGAGGAATCTCTAACATATATATGTGTGGCTTACCTTGATCAATTCTCCTGAAGAGGATAATGAAGAGGGAGAAGAAGAAATTCATGTCCTTCACATTCCATTGCAAGAAGCACCACTCAAGTACAATACGTCGGAATCCTTATTGGCTCGGAAAAATCGAATATATAGTGGAAGTAATTGAAAGCTCTGCGTCGGGAAATGAAACTCCTTGGAATAAAGATGAAAAAAAGTGCCCGAAAAAATAGCTACATCAACCATACAAAAAAAACTCAAAGAAACCTATACATAACCCGGACCTTATTTTAACGTCTAGGTTTGGTATCAAAAGATCATCTTCAAATCCAGATCTTCTCCACAAAAGGACAGACCCCTCATAAGGTGCAAAAGAATTGAGTAGGCTCCAATAAAAAATATAATAACAACCATGTCTTAAAGAGTACAATCCAAAGTTGACGATTTTTTTCGATCCTATAATATCTCGGGATCAAAAAATAAACATGGGAATCAGGCGCATCATTTCCCTCGACACACGAGGAGGAAGGAACCGAACCAAACGTCACTCACTTATGAGAAGTCTCCTTTATGAAAAACCGGACATCATCTGCCTACAAGACATTAAATCCCCTTCTTCTGGGTCATGTACATTGGATTGTCATTTCTGTATCCCTAAAAATTATTTTCATTTTTTTACCCGTGATGGGACTCATCGTGGAGTTTTTAACTTTGGTATCAAAGAATATAGACAAACCGGAATGTGTAAAGCAACTTTCAAATGAGGAGATTGGCACAAACTCTTTTTTCAACGACGAATGGTGGCTTCTACATTATCAATGCCTATGGACCCAACGTTAAAAACTTGGCTTTTTATCAGGCAATCATCAATGTCTCAAAAGACAATATCTACCGACTGCTGTTTATTGGTGACATGAATGTTGACTTATACAGGATAAAGTCTAAGTAACCAAATCATCAAATTATGTCTAGACTCATCATGGAACTAAATCTTTTTGATGCCGTTAAAATTTTTTAATCCTCAAGATAAAATAACCTGGCGATGTGGGAATAATTATTCACTAATAACTTGGCTCTTGCTTCTTCCTTCGTTTTATCGACAATCAAAAATGCAAAGTATCGCCCCCATCCAGGTTCGGATTATAAGATTATTGGAATCGATTTTGCAGCATCACTTTACAAAAACGGATTTTAGGATTTCGAATTGGGTTATCACCAACGAAGATTTTATCAACAAGCTCAAATTAGATTTTACTCGTCGTTTTCACCCCTCTTTTAACACTAAAAAGATAGTCAAGGTATTGACTAAAAAGTTTGAGATAAAACCTTAAGTTTTATTCGTCTAAAGAGAGAGGAAAATGCCAATACTCAAGAGGAACTTGAAGAAGTTTTAAACAATGGATCATTATTTTTTACGTACTATAACCTCCGACGCTACTAATGTATTCCGCGCTGCAGAAATAGCAGAAGTTAATTTTAACGAAAAAATTCATGGAAACCGATGGATCAAGAAATTAAGGAACTTCATTTAAGGATGTAGGTGCCCCCCTTATTAAAAAGATCATTGAACATGGTCAAACTATAACAGATCCTCAAGAAATCTTAAAGGTATTTCATAAACGATTTCAATATCTTGTGGATGTAAAGAGGAGCAATTTTTCCCGTGCCAAGACTGGCAAACATATCATTTTTACGAAAGAGAAGATATATAACTATATCATGATAAAGTATAATGATAAAAAGCTTCAGGTCCCGATGGAATTTGTGGAAGGATATTCGCACAATGTGCGGAAGAGATAGTCCCTTATTTGGTTGAATTGGGGAAAGCAATGGAAGTTCATGAGAAGCTTCCTCAATCCTGTATCATAGGGCGAATAGTTATTATACCAAAGAAAAAGCTGGCCACAGATCTGAACAACTGGAGGCCAATTACAGTTCTTAATGACCACTATCGAATTCTTTCTGGTGTACTTGCTTCATAAATCGAAAACTTATGGAGCTATCGTTGCAGTAGACTTTTGTAAGGCGTTTGATTCCTCACTTCACAACTTCATCATCAACTCCATTAAAAAATACTCCCAAAAAAAAGTTTTTCAATCCTATTAGAGCCCTACTCGTCAATGGCACGTCATTTATATCATTGGAAACCAACCAAACAGCGCCCCTTTTATTTATTGCTGCTCTTAATAGTCTTAGAAATTCAAAGGCTTTGGAGTTATTTTAGAGGGGAAGAGACACATAATGGATATGTACGCTGATGATATTACCATAATTATATAAGCTAAGTCTGAGAGACAACTGATTAAGCGTATTGAAGTGATTCTGGACTATTTCAAAAAATATGAGAAGAAGTCTGGATAAAAAATCAATAACAAAAAATAGCTATTTTACCTTTCGGGGAATGGAGTCCTGGGAAACAATTAAAAATTGCTGGCTGCTCGATCATGGAATCTATCTCAGTTCTCGGGATTTCTTGGAACAGACATGGGTCATCATCGTCTAATTGGACTTCTCTTAAATACTTTGTGGATACTACAATCTCATCGTCAAGAGGGTTCAATCTCCAGAAGAGGATCGATATTTTTAACTACATTATAACACCGAAAATGTCATACAAAGCAACCACGATTCCCAGGCTTGCAGAAAAAGTTTTAAATGAAGAAAAGTTCTGGCTCAACAAATTATTTCACAAATTTTACATATCTTCAATAATAAGACCTAGATCTCTCTTAGGAGGAGGGATATCTCTTCTCAGGATAATTTTACCCAAAATTTACTGCAAGGTTTTTATAGACATCTCTTGCCGTCCTGGAATTGAATGGAGGGCTACATTTTCCGTAGATCCCATTTACACGTGGCTTATACTCGGCACAAATTGTATGAATTCCCATTTAGAAGAGATTTCTCCCTGGATAGCGTCAGCTCATAGAGTTTTATGGAGTGGAACATTAAAGCCTCTTCGACCATTGACGTGATTCACCAAAATCGAAATAAGAAGTCTTACTTTAAAAATCTTTTACTTCCTAAAAAACTTGTCGCTCTTAAAACAAAATTTTATCGTTACATGATTTGGAAGGCACCATTTTTAATTGTGGGAATTTTATTACCCTCTGAAAAAATCTGCTTTAGAACATCAAGTACCACAGCCTTGGCACTTGAAAATGTCATTTGAAGTCAACTACAAAAGTGAGGCTGTGGAAATATGTAATAGATTTATTACAAAGCTGAACCTTCCATGCTCCTGGGAAAAAATAATAATGTCATCTATGACAAAAATCAAGGACCCCAAGAAATTCACAGCGCAATTGCAAATTTGAATGACTGTATTTACTTCAATGCTCCGTGCAAGGATTGAGGAAAATTATTTAACTCTGTTATTCCTGCATTTGCTGAATGCCAGGGACTTCGATTCCTAAGGAAAATAATTACCTACAATATTGTCAACGTGGGTGAAAACTTTGTAACACCATTGATTTTGTTTGGAGTACCTTCGAATGTTTTGAAAGCCTCTATGAAAACGCGTGCCCTTGAAATGGCTATTTTAAATTGCAAAAGCCGAATTGAAGAAAAACTGACCATCGAAATGCCTGTCCAGGTGGAATAATTTCGGGCTATTCTCCTATCAACAGCTGCAAGATATTCGGCTTTTGGCATCAAAATACCAAACGTGGATGATTCGTCGTGGGAATATGCGGGAAATATTATCAAGTATTATGCCTCCAAACATTACAAGAAATTTCAACGCTGGCTATTATTAATACACAAAAGTTTTTAAAGAAGTAAATATTCTTAATTCGACTTTTTAATATAAAATGTTTTGTTGTTAAAAAATATATATATATTTTTTTTTATAAAATTAGCAAGTATGTTTTATATGATTTTGTTGTTTGTTTAATGTGTGTTTGTTCGTGTTTATATATATATTATTTTGATACATTGTTAGGAATTTTCTTGGACTTTTTTTAGAGTATTAATTTTAATCTATAATGTTTAATTATATATATTGTTTTATATAACTACTCTAAATAAATAAAGTAAAAAAAAGGTAAAAAATTATAAGATTTAAACTTAATTCGCATGTTTGCACAATTTTATTATATTTAATTTATACAGTTAATCTTGAGATTATAATGCCAAGAAGTTGTTAAAATCTATTATAAATTGTAGGTGTAAAAAAGGATGCTTACCAACCTTCATTTAATTTCCCACTTCATTTTCCTTAATTTCAATACAACTTTAACTACTTTTAAGTGTTATACCGTTCGCCAAGGACAAATAAAGTAATAAATAGTGGAACCATTATTTTGGAATTTTGTATCACTTTTTTATCTGATATTTCATGATTGAGCTATAATGAAAAGATTTATTGATTGTCAATTAGAGTTAGAAATAGTTTTTATCTTGCCTCTGATATATATATTAGGGTTGTTCTTATTTTTCAAATGTTTGAAATGTTAGCAACTTTGTGGATTTTCTGTTTCTTGGTGATAAAAGAAGACGACATACAAAGTTTGAACAAAATCGGTCAACATTACGAGGTCGCGCAACGAGGTCAAAGTTTTAAAAATTTAGTAAAAATATTGTTTTCCGCAAATTTCTTCAAAATGGTGGACGTTACAGACTTCAATAATAATTATTAATTTAAAGGAAATCTAATTTACTACCAGACGTATGTTTGATGTTTTTTAATAAAACAAAGTTTTCAGTAAAAACAAAGCAAGAAAGGGAGTGAGTATTGTTAGCTTATTTCATAGCTTTTTTGTATCAATTAACTTCACTCGCCTGTAGAAGATGACTTGTTCGCTTCAGAGTAAAATAGTACTTTTAAGTTTAGTAAAACTTTAGATGATAAATCCAAAAATGACCTTGGTTGCATTCTATCAATTCAGAATTCAGTACAATCTGAGTTTACATCATATGATTCAGAGCCTGTATTGACCTATAAGAAATCGATTATGAAAAAAATAAATAATAATGTGTTTCTTAGATTTGCGTCAAGGTATCCTCTCAAAATTTTACTTTGTCTCTGACGCATTTATAATCCATTATATGCGTCATTTTGTACGCGAGATAGGCTTTTTTAATGTACATATAACTCTCTACTTATTAAATTGACATGATTTAGTATACCAAAATATTAAAGCTGGTTAACCAAGCTTTCATTTGATATATTTTGTGTTCTAAAAATCGCTATACTTTAAGAGATATAAGCAAATACGTACTCTCCCCCCAAAATTGATCTTTTGATATGAGAATATACGATTACCATCTGGTAATCTGTTAGTGTTACCTGGATAGAAAGAGAAGAGAAGGGAGGGAGTATTTTGCCTCACTTCTCTCCCTTCTTTTTTTCTCCTATCCAGGTTACACTAACTGCCGTTACCAAATGGTAATCGTATATTCTCATATCAAAAGATCAATTTTGTTCAAACTTTGTATGTCGTCTTCTTTTATCACCAAGAAACAGAAAATCCACAAAGTCGCTAACATTTCAAACATTTGAAAATAAGAACAACCCTAAGATAAATATATATATATATATATATATATATATATATATATATATATATATATATATATATATATATATGTATATATAAGGAAACGACCAGCTGACCTGCCGGGTCCTGGCTGTTTTTGAGTGTCCAAGCCCGGTGTCTAAAAATCGCTGGGACTTAATATTTTCGTTCGTTCTTCTTTCTGAAAGTGTCACCGTTTTTTGTAACAAATTTTTAAATTCATTAAAAAAATATTAGGAAATAATTTGAAAAGAAATCGTAATTCTTAATCTTATTGCATTTCGTATTTCTTAAAAAACGTCGTCACTGAGATGACGACGGAACGAAAATATCAAGGTCCCGGCCCAGTTTTGGCCCGCCCGGCTTAAAAATCTAAGTCCCGGCCCGGGTCCTGGCAAAAAGATCGTTTCCTGATATATGTATATACATATATATATCATATATATATATATATATATATAGTCATTTATATATATATATATATATATTATATATATATATATATAATATATATATATGGACCCTGACCGGCCCGGGTCCCGGCTTTGTTTTGAGTGTCAGCCCGTGTCTAAATATAATTATTTATTATGCAAACATATATATATATATATATATATATATATATGCATCTATCGTATTATTGTTGTCCATTATTACCATTTATAAAAAGTTATCCTCATTTCTTCTGTTACTAAACTTAATTTTTATTATAGACTTGCATAATAAATTGTACAGAAGCCATATTGTATATTGAAATATGAAGAAAATGAATTGTTTCTTATCCCTTGTCAGGACACCTTAGATATTAAAAAAACATATAACGTGCATCTCAGTAAAAAAACTTATCTTCAATATTAAGATATATTTTGCAATAAGATTAAGACATTCTATGGGTAAACCCATCATGATGCCTTTTTATTTCTTCAATTGTGGATATCTTTTATCAGAATCTTGGATGTTTTAAATTAAAATGCCAACAGTAATGCAGACAAAAGAAAAGGATTAAATTAAGTAATTTATTAGTTCATATCTGGCTTTTTAAATATTTTTAAGATAAATAAATTATTTTAGAAAAGAACAAAAGCTCCAATATAGCAATAAACTCTAATGAACGTGTATTCTGTTTTTCATTTTTTCGGACATTTTTAAATAATGCGTATGATGTTTAAAGCTCTTATTCCAATGGTATTTCAACCTTGGTGTGGCTTATTCAAATAATTATAGATTAATGGAGGGCTGTAGTGGTTCGCCTGGGCAGTATTTTTCAAATAAAAAAACGGTATTGGTGTTTTTAAGTGATGCAATTCAAAAAAAAATCATTGTTTCTCAAGGAAGTTCGAGTAAGATTATGGGTATTGTGTGTTTCCCTGGCACCGAAAAATAGCTCCGTCGTATTTTGCCGGCTTTTTATAAGGAGACAAAAAACTACGGGAAAGAATTAATGTATATTTCTCATAAGCCACGCGCCACATTCTTTACTGTGTGCTATTCTTCGATATATATTATGCACACAAAAGTTTATTTCACACGTTAAGAGCAAAGTATTTATTTCTTGCGTCAGGTCATTATTGTAGCATTTTTACGTACATTTGATAATTTAGAAAAGTTAATTTGTGGATTTGTCTCCAATCTTCAATGGATTAGAATACCCCACATCGAATACTTTTCTCTAGGTCGTGATCGATTGAGGGATAAGAAGTGAAGATAGAAAAATATTATGAAACTGTTATAGTTGACTGATTGGTAGAAAGAAAAGGAGTAAGAATAAAGAAAACCTGTCCTTATGAAATAAAGTAGAACTTAAACCTTCCAAATATGAACAGTCACCTCGGAGATAAGATTTTTTTCTTGCCAAGCCCTTAATGTATTTTTCACCAGCTTTCATCACAATCATTTAAGAATAATTCTCCATTAAACTTGTATTGTAATTTAAAAAAATATTTGTTTACTACACCAAAGGATAATGAATAATAGAGAAATACACAAAAATAAAAATAAATAAATAATCTATATACATCTACATTAAAAAGAAAATGATGAATCAATATAATTCCTAGAGGCATATATACACTCAGAGAGTGCAAACCTGCGCCATCACGGGGTCCTTATGAGCCTTCGACTGGGGCGGCGTAGAGGGGACGGGGGAGGGTTCCCCTGGACGGAATTCCGAGAGGAGACGCTCCCGGCACCCGATTTCACAGCACAGCGACATCTATTGGCAGAATAGGCTAACTTGAAATATTTATTAGTATTTAGCTCATTTTGCATCTTAATTCTGCACTCAGAGATGCCAAAAACTTAATCACATGTTTTTTTGGAATTTCCAACAGCTCCACAAAGTTTCATCCGAATCCGTTCCGTACTTTTTGAGTTATCCTGCTGACAAACAAACCAACCAACCAACAAACCAACGCCAGTGAAAACAATACCTCCTTCGGCGGAGGTAAATTGCTGTCATAAGAAAAATACATATTATATGTTTTAAACAAATTATTGCCTATTTAGAATAAAATGGGGATGTTTTCTCACGGTTAATTTGATGAGATTGTTATAATGGAGAAAGTTGGAGAGAATTAAGTTTATCAGGTCTCTAGACAATTCCACAATAAAAGTTTATGCATTGTGTGTACAGATGTTCTGTATTCATTCGAGAATATTGAATTTTCTTCTGCATTGTGTGCACGGATATTCTGTGATTAATTCGAGGCTATTGAATTTTCTTTCTGGATTACTCCGTTTTATGAATATTTTGGTATATATGCGTGGTCCTAGGAGTTGTGACAATTTATGAGATCTACAATATAATCATAAACTCCTTTAATGCCGTGAATTAGTGTTTTTCATCGCTTTAGGGCTTTCAAAAAAACATTTTCTTCCTTTCTCTTCTTTTTTCCTCTTCTCCTAAGACTAAGATGGAGATTATAATAATGTTTAGAATTGAGGAGATTGTATTAAAAAAGGAAAGCATATTAATTTATTTTGAAGTAGAACATCTTTTATGATGATAATATTCGCATTAATTTAAATGACATTATCGATGGGAGACTTTTGTGCTAAGGTGCGAAAATACAGAAGGATATTTTTTCAAAACAGACAATTTAAAACACATAGACATGTATGATTTGGAAATATTGTTTTGTATCTAACAACATGATGGTGTTGGTACAAATCCTAAATTTAGTATTAGGCACTCTTGTTTTTTATACAAACATTCAAA
>CP045904.1:15415274-15439790 GCA_013387185.1 Caligus rogercresseyi
CACACACACACACATGGGTGCGCGCACCACACACATACTACGCCTTGAATGGACAGACATACATCGACAAGATCTACACACCGTGGCATACGAATACAGAATGGACTGACACATAGTATTGCATATTGAACCACACTACGTATTTATTTATCTCTGTAAATTTTGCTGTTACACCTCTTCAGAAAAAAAACCAATGTCAACTGTGTACATAATTATATATGTTTGTTTGAATAATACTTGTTATAAAGATAGTAGTATGGTACTCTCTGTCACGAATTATTATGTATACTGTTGTATCACATTCATTTTCTATTCTGTTTTAGATTGCGCTGATGTATTTTGCACACAATGTATAATGCCTATAACACGAGTGGGCCAGACCACACATGTATTTCAATAAAAACCGACTTGAGAAAATAACGTGTATATAAATATATAAATAATAAATGCATATAATGTATATATATAGTATAAATATCATATACCTGTAATATAATCTGATATAAACTAATAATAATATAATACATATCATATATGAGAAGGTATTGCTAGTAGTAGGTTCGTGCCTGAAAAGTAGTCTCGATGAAAAGAAATAAGTTGTTGCTTCATTCCCATACCATAAGTAACTAAACAGCTTAATTAACAGTTGCTAATCAGATAATAGAGACATGCGGTAAGTTGGTAAACTTACTTAAGGAGCATTCATGGCTCAACAAACAAACATATCGGTCTCTTAGTCAGTTTTACTTTTGTAGTCTTGCAAATTTGTGTCTTAGAAACCAATATCTTGCGCCTCTTTTCGTTCCTGCCCGCAAACTCCTTGACAAGACGCTGTAGGGATATGTTGTCAAGCAGGAGGTGGTGGCTGTTACAGACAGCTACTGCATTGAGCCTCTTCTGAGTCATAGTGCTTCTCAGCCACGTCTTGAGTCTCCTTAGAGCGGAAAAGCTACGCTCGCATTCGCTTGAGGTTACTGGACACACGAGAAGCAACTTCATGAGGGTAGCTACTTGGGGAAGAGGTTGCGGACTTCTGGTGTCATGGCTTTGTACGCCTCTCTCGCCTCCTGCACACTCTTCGCCTCCGTCGTTTGTCGGTACATAGCCAGTTGTACTGCTAGCACATCCTTTTGTAGTTCCGGATATTGCTTGATGGCCTTCTCGTCTAGAACCTTGCCTGAGATCAGCATATCTCCAAGAACCTTGTAGGCAGCGAGGTTGCACTGTGACGAGTCGTACCTGTCGTCCATTTGTACAATAATGGCGTCAATGAATGCCAAGTATTGTTGCCTGAAGTGTTGTTCCGGGCTGGTTGGGTGGAATGGCGCGGCGGTTCCTGTGAGGCGTCTGGGTGGATTTCTTTTTCTTGGAACACTTAGTGGATCCAGGTCCAGCTCATCCACTTTTGACACTGCTTTCTCGAACAGATCGTGGAATTCCTCATCTGTTCTCCATGCCATCATCTGACTCCTTGTCACTTTGACTGCTTCCAGCATACCTGTGTGTGTCAAAAGAACATTACATGGCTTATGATTTTTTTTAACACACAATGAAATATGCATACTGAGGTTTAATCTGTAACAAACTCTACTTTACCCGAATGAGTTAGTTATACATTTACAATATTTAGTTTTGAAGACTAAGTTACAAAATTAAAGAGTCTTTTTGGAATAGCGTACCTGAAACGATAGCGGAGCGGGATTGACAGGACCGATTCAGCTGTTCAAGGGCAACGATTGGCTTGGTCACCATCTCTAGGCTCAGGTACGTCGCTCCTTTCTCAAAGCGATCAAGAAGACCGTTCGCCTTCACCGCTGATTCCGAGGTGCCTGATGACGCCATTTCCCTTAGGCTTTCCAGAACAGGCTCGTAGTTGTCTTTGACGGAGAGAATTGCAGGCGACCTACAGAGCCATCGGGTCGGACAAAGGGGGCGAATAGTAGAGGGCTTTACCGGCTGATCATCGGAGAGGCTGTCTTGTGCAATGTCCTGGAAGATGCCCTGTATAGGTTAAGACGAACGGTGTAATATTTTATTATGTTTTATCGTAAAAATAATTAATATTTCATATAATATGTGATAAACTAATATATCAAATATAAGGTACCTACATTATACTCAGCATAACTTCATGAATCTGAATGAGGCACGAATGAGATTAATTGTGAATTCATGTACCATGAGGTATGTACTCACCTTAAACTTCCCGGATCTCTTGAAGAGAACACCAAGCTCATGAACCCATTGGATGGCATCTCGAACTGCGGGGCAATCGGAGACTGCATGCTGCATAATGAGATTAGCAACGTGTGATGCACAGTGAAAGTTCAGTGCGAGGGGTTGGCGCTCCTTCACTTTGGCTTGGCATCCTTTGTACTGGCCCAGCATGTTGGCTGCCCCATCATATGTTTGGGCTCTCAAATTGTCAGTCGACAGTGACAGGCGGGTGATTACATCGAAAATCATTTTCGAGATCATTTCCCCAGATGTGGACGGCAGCTCATACAGTCCCACAAACTCTTCATGTACATCCAGATTGTCATCAACGTGGCGGAAGCAGATAGCTTCTTGTTCGACTCCAGTGATGTCCTGTGTCCCATCAACCATTACTCCGAACGGTCCATCTTTCGCAATCTGTGCCGCAAGTGTTCTTACTATGTCTGCACCGAACATCTGGATCATCTCTTCTTGGGCCTGTGGAGATGTGAAGCTGATTGACCGCTTGAGATATCTGTCAAGTCCTTCATCATCATCGCGGAAGACGTTCAGCAACTGTTGGAAGTTTCCCTCCTCAGCTGTGTGGCCTCTAAATGACAGACCCTGTCGCAGAAGGAATCGCAAGCTCTTGAAGACCTTCATCAGTGCTCGTTGAGCTGTTTCCTGCTGTTGACGGCGGTTGGCGTCCATTTTGACATCGATTTTTGCCTCAGGTTTCAAGGAAATCGCTGCCTTTGCGACTCTGTGACAATTTGAAGCCTGGTGGCTCTCAAATCTGGGTGATGCCTTTTTCCAGTTACAAAAGCCGACTGAAACAAATGCTGGTTCTTTTGTTTTCAAGAGTCCGCGTTTTTCTGCCTGTGCACAGTAGAAACACAGTACCCGTTTCAGGGAGGGTTCGTAATGGATCCAGGGGTAGCTTTGGTACCATTTGGCTTGAAACAGAATTTTCTGCGTTTTAGTTTCTACTACGGGAATGGAAGAAGGGGGGGTGATTGGGGCTAACCCAGTCGTCAAAACCGGCATCAGCTTCATCATCATCTTTCGCCTCAGATGCTCCATCACCCTCAACGGCACTTTCTTCTGGTTGAACTTCAGGAAGAACAGGCCTATCTCCGACATCATCCGATTTTGATGTAGACGGCTGTTCGTCATCATGTTCTTCTTTCTCATTGTGCTTGAAAAAAGAAGTGATCTTTGATGTTTTCAACTTCTTATTATGAGCCATCCTAGAATCCTAAAATCAATTCACGCTGTGAATTATGTAAGTGACACACTCACATATATTTCCCCCTTAAAAAGTTAAGGAAGACAAGGCCTCCTGCTGAGCGGACTCACCACGTGTTTTTGTTTTCTAGCTAACTGCCTTAGCGCGTTCCTTCTCTCCCCGCACGTAATGCGCACATAACACGGCGTACGCTCGTAATCCGCATCCCTGATTTTCAATAGCTTCTTTCACACGTTAAAAGCCAATCTTGTGGTTATCTTGTGGTTTGCCCCATTTGAACACGCAAAACTCGTGGTTATCTTTTGGTTTCCACACTACGAGATTGCGCGCACTGCAAAATATGCGCGATTAATCTTGTGGTTTCCAAACCACAAGATAACCACAAAATACTTGTAAGATTTTCTTTTCTTTACCGTCTGAATTGGCTTTCACCGTGTGAATGCGGCTAATAGCAATAAACACAATTACAATAATGATGAGGATTATTATTATCATCATCATAATTATTATAATTATTAATATTATAATTGTTATCATTATTATTATTACTATGATTATCATCATTATGACTTATTAAGTAAGCAAATATCATTCCCCAAAACCTGGGGGGGATGATTGTACATGCCATCCCTCACAAGGTTGTGAGGTGGGGGGATGCATCCCCCTCATCCCCCCCGTTGTCTACGCCCCTGCTTACAACTCCCTCGATAAATTATAAATATTATGAGCCTGACTACAGACAGGTCTCACGACGTAACTCTCCTTATAGGGCTCTGACAGAGAGGAAACAATGATTAGAGATAGAAAATCGGGCGTGTGAAAGGGAGAATGTTTGAATGGGAATGTTGTGGGTAAAGCGTTAAAGTAAAGTGACGCTACCAGGACAAAACCTTCTTTTTTTCAAAAAGGAGATGGATCAACCGTAGTTCTTTAATATGCGCTAGAGGGTGTTTGATGAAGCAGCTGTTTCAAAATAATAACAAATGTTAACAAAAAAAATATGGACAAACCGTAGTTTATTTTTTTAACAATAGGTGCCGCTTATCCATTTAACATTTGAATGAAATGTTAAATGGATAAGCGGCACCTATTGATAAAAAATAAACTACGGTTTGTCCATCATTTTTTTTGTTTACATTTTCTTGTTGCGCTACTTTACTTTAACGCTTTACTACTATAATAATGAAATGGGGTCTCTATTCAGGGAGTAAGAAAGAACAAACGCTAAAAAATAGTCATTGACGTATTATTGTTCATATATCAGCTCAGGACTATGTTAACCCAGTGACGTAGCTTAAACTTCTTCCTCTTCCCGTCTCTGAGTGCTTTTTTAATATGCAAAATGAGCTAACAGAGAGGAAACAATGATTAGAGATAGAAAATCGGGCGTGTGAAAGGGAGAATGTTTGAATGGGAATGTTGTGGGGATCGGCGGAGGTACACACTCTCTGAGTGTATATATGCCTCTAGTTTATCTTTAGAATTACTTAATTAGAGGCAGGGATTGACATAGTTTCAACGCAACCTCGTTAAATCATATAAATCATGAAGAATATCGGGATAAGATAAACTTATATTCATTCAGTCCTTCATCAAACAATCACACAAAATAGCCATTGTTGAATGAAATATTCATTTTTCTTTCATTTTAATGTGTTGTTTATTATCAAAGGAGGTGACCAACGCACTTGGCCATTTCAAAAATTAAATATAATGTCCTATATGGCGTGAAATTCATAATTAATTCACATTGCAATCAATATTTATTCTATATTCATGAATGTGGCTTAAGACAACCCTCAGAAGAATTTGTCCAAGCTATCAAAAAACTGGATACCCTCTTCAATCAATTTCAAGGAGAATATGGCATAAGAAGTGACGCAAATGTGATAAAAAAGCTCATTGATGTCCTTCAAAAATATAATTACGAACACGTTTATATGAGGCTCCCTTCGGATATTATAGTGAAGTTTGCCAGATTAAGGACATTCATTATAATAAAGGAATTGAAGAACAAAATTTTCGATTTCAAAATAAAAATATGCCTCCTCACGTAATTTAAAGAAAAATATTCAATTCATTTAAATATTAATTAATATATTATTTTTATATAAATATAATGTCTAGAATATATTAAACTTATTCCATTTATAATTCATGTGTATTATTTCATCAATTTGAATTATTTATCTCCCTGACTTGAATGAGTCTCCAAAAAAGTCTTGAGACCATACTTTGAAGAATTTGTCCAAATTAATATAAAATTGAACATTTTAATAAAATATTCAATTTTTTTAAATATTTTTTTTTTTTTAATTTCAAAAAATATCTTTAGAAAGGGACCCAAATATTACAAGAAAAGTCAATGTTATCCCGAAATATTCTTCATGATTTATATGATTTAACGAGGTTGCGTTGCATTTATGTCAATTCGTGCCTGTAATTAAGTAATTCTAAAGATAAAAATATGTTTGCATTAAAATAAGATCCTATGAATTTTCTACGATCTATGTTTTATATTAGTGTTTTTCAAAATAAATACAAAGTAAAATATGAGTTTATTTATGAATTCTTATCAAAATTTATAACATAAGAGTATATCTGTGACGTCAAAATCACCATTCTGTCCTAGCAGGCTGAACTCCTCTATCTGATATACCTTATCTCTATGTATCTTGGTTTGAATGGGAATGTTGTGGGGATCGGCGGAGGTACACACTCTCTGAGTGTATACATGCCTCTAGTTTTATATATCTTTAAAAATATTTACTGATCTTATCAGTTAGTCCTTTTTATTTTATCACTTATTTCGTGATATAAATATATATATAGCTATTCTTCTCAAAATAAAGTAAAAACAGTCCGGTTATTATTAATATCTCCTTTGTAACTTTAATGTTGAAAATAGATTGTATTTATATATAAAAGTTTGCTTAAAATTGAAAGTTCTTTTTGTTTTTGGACTGACACAATACAAATAGGAAAAAAATGACTCTTGCGAAAATTGTAATGAATTATCTTTCAACAGACGGCTAGTCAAATTAGCTGTATAAACATCACCAGACGAATGAAATATTTGATATTTTTGTGTAGGTAATACATCTATTACTGCTTTAGAATGCAAATAAATTCAAAAAGCATATATTAAACAGAGGAAAACGATCAATCAAAGGAGTATCCGTGCTGCCACAATAAACTGAAGCTTTACTCTCTAGAGTAAAATGGTGCTTATGAAAATATATCATTATTATTTTTTTAGATTTATTTAGGTTACCAGGGGGGGGGGAGGTCATTATTAATACTGATTTCCGTCACTATCTCAATTAGGCCTTGATAGCTTTTTCCAATTACTCAGGATGTATAGTAAATTATATTGTGATCAATTGCGTACGATATTCAAAATATTAAATCCGAACCAATCAGTAGCCATTGCCAATGTCGAATGTCAAATTATCTATTTATGAGTTTTTTAAGTAGGTATCCATTTTAGTTATAAAAACAGCTAATTCCAATTATTTTTTGAACTATGAAATAGTAAACTGGATATGGAGATTCTCTTGTAGGCTAAATTACGGATAATATTTTTACTTATTATTATCAACGTGACTTAAATCATATTATATTGTTAAGAGACTAATTAATTTTGTAAAAAAAATATTTGTTTCCTCTAAAAAATTGTAATTAAATGTTTTTTCTTCTATCAAGTGACACACATAATACTTGGGATATTTAAGAAATAAATAATACCGTATTGACCCGAATATAAGACGACCCCCCCTTTTCAGGCTCATGTTTTGGGGGGAGGGAAATCATACAGCAATGTATTTATTTGAAAAATATTTTGCCCAAGAAAACTGCAATAAGAAAGAAAATGTAGCATAACAACAACCACTAAGTACACAGATCTTCTGCATCGCTCTCACTCTCACTATTGTCGTCACTTTCTTGTTGCTGCACTGGTCCCTCCCACAGTACGTCGTCGTCAGATCCATCTAAGGCATTGGAAATCCAGCACTTCTTGAACCCGTGAGCGATGCTCTCTGGCGAAATGGCACGCCATGCCTGGAGGATCCACTCACAAAGCAGACGCACCGCAGGCTTCGCAATTTTTCCAGTTGATGTGAGTGCGTGGTTATCTGACAGTAGACACTCCGTGTATCTCTTGCGTAGATTATCTTTAAATGTTTTGTTGACAACAACGTCTAGCACCTGTAGTTGGCTGGTTATCCCTCCCGGGATGATCACATGGTCCCCATTCATGCTCTGCACCAGCTGTTTCACTGGCTCCGTCAGGTGGCCACGGAAAGCATCCAGGACAAGCATGTTGCGTTTTTTGTCAGGGCACCAGGTCGCCTCCCCCACACAACTTTCAGCCAGTCAACCACCTATTCCGTGTCCATTCAAAAAATATGAAATTATGTTTTTGTCTAGTCCGCGAAAATAAGACGACCCCCCTTTTTAAAGTACTATTTTTAGAACAAAAACCCCGTCTTATATTCGGGCCAATACGGTACTATGATTTGGAAGGACACAGAAAACCGGATAGAATTTTTTTTTTAAATCAGTACCAAACATAAGAATTTAATAAAAAAATTATCATATAAAAATACATACATTCCATATATTTTTTATGAGTGTTTAATTTGTTTGAAAGTGGGTACACTCCCCATTTTATATTTATAGTCACCTCAAAAATCGTTAATGAGGTAAATAATAGGCTTACCAATTGTTTTAATACACATAGCAGATGATTTTTCGAATTTAAGTCCATATTAACCCAAACGTTCAATTATTTACAAACCTGAGCCATTGGATTTCGTATCATCATATATTTGTTATGCCGTTATTTGTTCCTCTAATGTAATAAAAGATGCAAATTTCCCTCTTGTTAATTACTTACAAACCTGAGTCAATGGATTTCGTAACATCATGCATTTTAGCTTTGTTCATATACATCGCCCAAAATATTAAACATGGGTCATACACGACCAATTTTTGGGTACAACCTTTAAAAGAATAATAGCAAAAACTATATTACTTATGCAGTTATTTGTTTTTCTCAAGTAATAAAGATACTAATTTCCATTTGTTATTTTTTTTTTGTTAAGATGTTATTTATTTGCTAAAATCCATACAGCGTAGAAAAAAAAGAATACACTAGAAAGTAGGAGATAAAAAACATAATCTTAAGACAGTTACGTTAAAAAACAAAATATAAACGAACCTTATAATTCAAAATTACTGTCTAAAGATAAAACCATAAAATAAAATGACTTATTAAAAAATATTTATTATTCAGCATAAAACGTTGATGTCGTCTTATTGTCGATTTGATTAGTTTGAGATATTAGAGAGAATTTGAAGGAATAAATTTTATCAAATCTCCAGCCCATGTCCATGACGTCGCAGATGAATTGGGAATTTTTATTGAGAGGGCTGAAGCACGAGCCGCTGCCCCAATCATAATTGCTCTAAGGTCTTCGATTCGCCTACCTATAAGAGTATTTGTCAGTCTCTTCGCAATTAATGATTTCATGTTGAGCAATGCAAATTCAACAGCCTTTTGATGAGGAGAGATCTTCCTTCTTCTTCTGAATGCTCCAAAAAGAATTGTAGCTCTAATCACGTTCGAATATAAGTCCATATTAACCCAAACGTTTAATTATTTACAAACCTAAGTCATTGGATTTCGTATCATCATACATTTTAGCTTTGATCACATTACATTGCCGAAAATATTAAGTACGGGTCATATATGACCGATATTATATTTTTCTTTTCTGTTGTGGGTCGTTGTTTCATTTACAATTAAAATGGAAAGTATATTGTTCATTTATGTTTGGTGTAGACCCCATTTCATTTTAGATATTAAAACATAAATATATTATTACACAAATTCATGCATTATAAACGATTTTTGCTTTTGCTATAGGAAACATAATTGTGACAACTTGCAATTGGAAAAGTTTATTTTTAATTATCAAGCTTCATGGATACAATATTTAACAAAAGTATTAAATACCATAAGAGTATTTTAACTCTTGAGTTCTCGGGAGGGGGGGGGGGGGGAATTATAATACTTAATTGGAGATAGAATACATTCAAATGTGTCCTCAGAGAGCCGCCGAAGCTTTGAATCAAGGATATTCTAAAAATTAAAATATTTTATTAAAGGTTTTTATATATTAAAAGTTTTTTAACAAAAGAAAATAATACAAAAACAGGAAGTCAAGACAATTAAAATTGTTAATAAGTTTTATTTGTGCCCACTTTGGAAAATAATAGATACAAAGTTCTTTTACCACATTAGTCGGTAAAAATGCACTTCCAATTATTATTATTATACATTCTGATCTCATCATTGGCTTAAGGATAATCTTTTCTTCTATATTTTCTTAATTTAGTTGACGTTCCCTAAGTAAATAAATAAAATCCAACTCAGCGTCCCTTGCTCCGCAACACAATCTCTTCCAACTCCACATATGTTATTTGTTTTATTGCTGTGTGGTCTTGTGACTATTTTTTTATACTTTTATATAAAATAAAGCAATTAATTTATAAAGATACAATAAAACTTTGATATATTTTATAGATAAGAGTTTTTAATGTAATTACAATCATTTTATGGGTGGATATAATGCAATACATTTTAATGGCAATGCTCAAAATACAGCAAACAAATATTAGTTTTTCTTTCTCTTGTGTGGAAATGTATAATATAAAGTCTCACAAATATCGTTGTTTATATCATAAGCCAGTTTATTGTAATCATCATTTTTGTTTGTTTGTTTGTTTGAGGGTCGGATCCAAGAGTACGAATTGAAGTCGAGTCTTGAGTCCAAAGCGGAATCGAATACACGATCTTAGCCCATTCCCTAGAACACACAACCACTTTAGCCATGTTGTTTACCCATTCTACCTGTGGAAGCCAAACAAGTAACCAAGTAATCAACATTTAAGAAGTGGCGTGATTATTTTAAAATATGTTAGCAATTTAATCAAGCATAAGAAATGTCTCCATTAGGCTATAAGTTATCATCCCCCATTCTATAACTCCTTCATCGTTTGCAAAACTAATGAAACATTCAAGAATAAACTTAAACTCTTTTTATTGAGCTTGTAAATAGCTTTAAATTCTTTTTAGACATTTGCAAAGAGGAATACACCTGAATTTATTACTGTAATTTAACGAAATGCATAAAGACTTGATTTTGATCCTTTGACAATATTAGAAGACCTACGCATTCATGCACAAATATTTTTGGGTGTTATGTTACATCTTTACACGTTGTCATGTCTACAAACACTATTTGAGTTTTTTTTAATGGATGATTTAAATACTCGGTTCACCTTTTGAAGAGATTATATGAGCTTTGACAGTTTACCTGCCTTAAAAGAGGATATTTTTTGTTCCATGAAATCGGATTGGACAAATTCAAACAAATGCTTGTATTTATAATAAAAAGTGTACCGAATGATTAACGATCTCATTGATGGACGGCTCTTTGAGGACACTTGAAAACGAATGAATAAAGTTCTAGTCGACATACACACAAAATTATAAATGGATTTTCTAAATAAGCAAGATTTATTTGTTCATTTTTTCAAAAAATTGTTGTTTATGAAGTTGATGTTATTTGATTTGTTTGACTACTAAATAAAAATATCAAACTTAATATATTGGTTTGCTCAATTTGGGTAATGTTAATTTAAGAACTTTATACAGTTGTGTATATTTTTTAGTGTGTATATATACAAAAACGCTCTAATAAAAAACATGTAAAAAATTAAAGCAGAAAAATATAAATTCAATCGTTCCATCGGATTAAAGAAACTCCGTGATTTTGACAACTATTTATGTTGAACTTCCTTCATGATCTAGAACTACTAACTTGGAAATCTCAAATACAAATCGCTTTAAGAGCAGAAACGAAATAAAGTGAATTCTTATTCTTATTTTTATACCAAAGCTCATAAATATATATACAAGCACAAAAAAAGAGAATGTATATAAAATGATGTTAATGCGTAAAGACCTAATTAAAGATTTTATTTTAAAATTTTATCATCAAATATGAAAAAACACTCAAATAAAAGTGGCAGTAGAGACCTGGAAGTGCTTCCACTCCAACGATGGGGGATGTGGTGCCAGAAACCCCATTGGCGATTTCGTCTTCCCAACCCCAAAGAGACCGACGAGGTCTACGACTTCGGTGGTGTGTCCATTAAGGGGCGGCACAGACACATTTGCGTCCCACGCAGTGTCTGTGTGGAACAATTTTGAGTCCCTGAGGTCGGCCAGGACACTAGCTGCGGCAAGGGACGTAGCCAGGACCATTGGCCGCAGTACCCCAATTTAGGGGATTTATTTATTTATTTTAGTATTTTTAATTTTATACGTGTTTTTTATGTTTATATATATGTGTATGTGTTTATACACAGGAATGATTTGTTTTTATATATTTTTTAATATTTTATATTATTATAGCTAAAACGGACCAGCAAATAGCTGATTATTTAAATCAAATAAAGGATCACACACACACACAATTATAATAAAATAACTTGACAAAATAAAACAAAACATCAATAAACAATAAACCTTTTTATTTTAAATCCTTGAATTGGCGTAAAAGTTTTTTACTTTTTTCCATAAGGCAGGGAACACGAGGGGTCCTGCTGGTTATAAATTAAGCATTTATATTCAGTGGAATCTTGACCAATGTAATTAAAAAAACGTTAAATAAGCGTTCCACAACTATCAATGTTGTAGATAAAAATGCAACACCTATTACAATTATATACCTTATCAAACGTTTTTTTAGCTTATTATTTCAACAGCAACTAGAAGCACTCAGAGAGTGCAAACCTCCGCCGATCCCACCAAATGAATCATTTGGTCTTTTTGTCATTTCCAACCCTCTACGCACTGTCCCTATATTTACACTCTAGAGGTTCATGGAAAGAAAAAGAAACTGACGTCATCAAAGAGGAGAGCGCAGCACAGCGACATCTATTGGCAGAGTAGGCCAACTTGAAATATTTATTAGTATTTAGCTCATTTTGCATCTTAATTCTTCATTCAGAGATGCCAAAATTTAATTACTTGTTCCTTTTGGCATTTTCAACAACTCCACAAATTTCATCCGAATCCGTTCCGCACTTTTTGAGTTATCTTGCTGACAAACAAACAAACCAACCAACCAACAAACCAACGCAAGTGAAAAAAATACTACCTTCGGCGGAGGTAATAAGCATGTTTGTATATGGGTAAAGCCAATGACTATTTTATTCAAAATATTTTATTCAAGTTGAATTTTGTTTGCAAAATATCGTCCTATAAATATTGTTTTTTTTCTGATCATCTTAAAATCTCATTTCTCTTTTTATGAATTGATACTTGAAGTGACCGCAAAGTTGTATAGCAATAATAAAATAAATATAGTGAGCAGATAACTCTGTCGTTGAGAAAAGAACTGATCCTTTTAGTAAAATAACATAGCCAAATTGAACATAAAAGTTTTGAATTGGCATTATTACTCGTTCATGAACGTTGGTAACTAAAATACCTATATACACATCCATAGAGAAAAAATTATTAACTAAAGATCTTTATATACATACAAACTATCACAAAATATTAATATATATATATATATATATTATAATTAGATTATGCTTAATGAACTATAAGGATCTAGACAGACTTGTAATTGTCTTTGCCACCCTCCGAGCACTTGATAAGGTGCCTGCCTCTCTTAATGCTGTGACAGGCCTCAGGCCTTTGAAAGGTTAACAGCAGCGACATTGCTGGTAGACACGTTTTTTAGGCGTAAGCATTACGGGTGCGCTCATCGAAGCTTTCGAGGGTCCTCTCCAAGGGACACCTGTCCACGTTCATAGCCTTCCAAGTATATATAACAGCCTGCTTCAGTATGATCTCAATTACAGATGGAAGATGCAACCTGTCGAGAAGGTCGACCACGCGCAATCGATCGGCTCTTCGAACTCCCAGCATCTGATTTTGCCTTTGCTATTGTAGGAGCGTGAGGGGTTTCAGCAGTAGACGATAATTTGGTATAATATCATCTATTCATATATACTTTGTTATTTCGATAACTCATACAGAATACAACTAGTGGACCCCTCATTATTGTATAAAAGCAACAACATATATTTTCGAACTATCTATCATCATATATATTCTTTCATGTCTGTGTATATTCTTTTGTTGATATTGATTATAAATATATCCCAATATTTATATATGATCATTTACAATACTTGATTCAATTATAGGATAAATATATGTTTTATACCATGTATATATACATAATTATTACTCTGATTAGGTTCACATATGATGTATTCCCTACATATAATGATAAACTAATGCAACAATTGATGACAAACATAGTACCAAACTATTTGATCGTTTTTCTAGAATAATAATATTAAATAAAAATATTTTCTGTTCATCGAGAATTCATGACAACTAGGAGGCCGTCATACAGAAAAGCTCTTTTATTTGTTTTCATACAATTACAGCAGAGCTTCAGGGGGCTTGAGCAATCGTTTACCTCGTCTAACCTTACGCCGACACTAGTTTTTCTTTTACAAAAGTACATATGAGATTAAGTTTATCGATATATTGATCAATTATCTTCACTTTTAATAAATAATATTTATATTTTGATAAATAATGACAATGTTTTATAATCGAGAGATTATAGCTGTTTAAAAGGAAATAAATAAAATATAGTTTAGCTGTGATATTTTGTAAACAGCTCCTATTTTACGAATTAAAAAAATAATATCTTCGCTTTAATGATACTGTTTGTTTTAGTTATATATATATATATATATAAATTGATGTATAACTAAAAAGAACTAATTTCTACTTTCGTACACCTCTTCCATATCTTAGGGGCTCATGCTTTATTTTTATACTTTTAGACGGGAGGGGGGAAAAAGAAAGAGGGAGAGTTAGAGAGATGGAATAAGAGATAAAGAGACACACAGAGAGAGAGATTCACACATATATAGACACACAGATAGAGAAAGACACACAGAGAGAGATAATTAACTTACTCCCATCCTGAAGAGTCTCGGGATCGAAAAAGAGTGACTTTACGCATGGAAATGGAATCTTTGGGCACCTGGATTGTGAAAGGAGGAGATTTGTAGCGTGAAGGAGGAGGAGAGATGACGACTCTTAGATGATGTAAAAGAGTGTGTTTATTAACCTCTTGCTTGCAGCTAATATAGCCGAAGACAAGAGGACTTAAGAGATTAAGAACCTGCTGAGGTGTGAGAAAGAGCGTTAGCTTGACTTGCTGTTAATAAGCAGGTCAATCCGCTACACAGCTCCCCCCCAGCACCTGTATGTATGCAGGTGTGTATATATAAAAAAATATATAAATATAAATTAATGATGGGAGGGGTCATCCGGCGAGGTTTCTTTCGCCGTGGATGAAAGGGTTGAGGGGTCATCCGGCGAGGTTTCTCACGCCGTGGATGAAAGGTTGAGGGGTCATCCGGCGAGGTTTCTTACGCCGTGGATGAAAGGGTTGAGGGGTCATCCGGCTAGGTTTCTTACGCCATGGATGAAAAGGTTGAGGGGTCATCCGGCAAGGTTTCTTACGCCGTGGATGAAAGGGTTGAGGGGTCGTCCAGCGAGGTTTCTTACGTCGTGGATGACAGGGTTGAGGAGTTATCCGGTGAGGGGGGGAGGCTCCTCCTCCTCCTCCACGCTAACGGAGAAGTCCGGTTGGACCTCGTGGAAGCCGGGAGTGTAGAATGGTGATGTTCCGCGGGCGTGTTCCAATGGGTCCCTCAGAGATCGACTGAGGGAGTCGGGGTCACCAATGTAGCGCGATGGAGGAGGAGAGATGACGACTCTTAGATGATGTAAAAGAGTGTGTTTATTAACCTCTTGCCTGCAGCTTATATAGCCGCAGACAAGAGGACTTAAGAGATTAAGAACCTGTTAAGGTGTGAGAAAGAGTGGTAGCTTGACTTGCTGTTAATAAGCAGGCCAATCCGCTACAGATTACTCAAGACTTACACCTAACTATTTGTCTTCACATATCTACCATCCTACGGGTCTAAGATGACTACGGAGACTCCACTCATGAAATATGTCCCTTTACACGTCTCTTGGACTCGTCAGTTTAGAAGAGGAAGTCTCTCAGGGATTGCTCTTCCTCAACAAACAAATAAAGAGTTCTCCTCGTCCTTCGAGTCTCATCTACAAAGACTCATGATTTGGAAATCAATGTTTATGACTCTACAAATAATTTCGATGGAGTCCCTCTCCTCTTATCTTATTTATTTGTATATTGTCACCGTATCATTTATCATTATTCTTATACGGACAAAAAAAAATGCTCAGATTCCGACCCAATGAAGATAATGAATCAATACATATGTTTTTGTTTATTGTCAATCAAAAAGGCACTCAACTCTATTTATATGCATCATGTTTTGATAGGGTAATAAAGGTTTCATCATTGCATGATTCCTTAAACTCAAAACTATTCATTCTTTTTCTAGTCACAACTGTTATTTACTGAATGCCTAAATGTTTTGAGACGACATTTTCTTGCTTTTACTTTTTTATATATTATAAATTCGGAAATATATTTTGCTTATAATGCTCTTGTTTATACAATATAAGTATATATATATATAATTCTTATACCAAAAAAACATAAAATTAAATTATTCTCTAAAGTTTAGCGTCGATTTTGAGAAAAAAGTACCAATATAGAGTTAAGCAATAATACAAATTTACAAAATAGAAAAAAATAGCTCAATCTGTAAGGATTGCATCTTTCACTTTTTATGGTGCAAGTTGGTTTAATTAACCTCAGTCAAAAAATTATTAGAAATCTATTTTTTATTAATACAGTTTTGAAAATCATCGGACATAATATGCTAAAAAGATAATATAAAACTAGAGGCATATATACACTCAGAGAGTGCAAACCTCCGCCGTCACGGGGTCCTTATGTGCCTTCCGAGGCGGATTTTTCACGACTGGGGCGGGTAGAGGGACAGGGAAGGGTTCCCTCGACGGAATTCCGAGAAGAAGACGCTCCCGGCACCCGATTTCACAGCACAGCGACATCTATTGGCAGAGTAGGCTAACTTGAAATATTTATTAGTATTTAGCTCATTTTGCATCTTAATTCTACACTCAGAGATGCCAAATTTAATCACTTGTTCCTTTTGGTATTTTACAACTCCACAAAGTTTCATCCGAATCCGTTCCGTACTTTTTGAGTTATCCTGCTGACAAACAAACCAACCAACCAACAAAACAATACCTCCTTCGGTGTAGGTAATTAGGCATAAAATACGAACAAACAATAAAATTACTTGCGATTTCACATTTCATAAACAAAAATTTGTTTATGCAGAACAATATATAACTTTTTCAAATACATACATCAATTTATTAGGAAGTGCGAAAGCCATGTGCGTTAAGGCGTGTTCAACTCTCAATGTAGTTGAGGGATCATGTTCGAATCCCGAGTAGGGGATGGTCATTTGGGTCAACCTCATTGATAAGAGTCTAGGTGCGATAGACTAATTTGCAAGTTAGAATGCTTATTTAAATCCAGTCGGATGCAATCTATCAAATCATATAGAAATAAAAGTATCTTGACAAACTTTTATATTTTTCAGCATATTTTCGAAAACTGCTAAAACGATGCTTTTATCACTTCAATAATTCAACTGTGAGTGAATAATATTTTAGGAGAAAATTCCTTGTTTATGTCAATCTGCTCCACGCTGATATCCCTCTAATATCTCCTGATCTTAACTGTACGTATGTAGTAGGTTTATTTGCAACCAAGAGCTCTGGAAATACCATTATTCATCAAACTCATTCAAATATCCTACGTTCAATGAACTTTATCTCATAGTATAATGCGTCATGGAAACTATATTTTTATTGCACCAAATAGGCCAAAAATATTAAATAATATGTACTTGCTGAAAGTTTATTTACAATATTAAAAACATACAAATAAATATATTTCAATATGTTTTTGATATTTTATAGTACACATAAATTATTGATACATACAAAATATGACAGCCGTGACAAGTTTCAAAATAATTTTAAAATGATATATTTTCCCTTTCTTCTTAGAATATATGTCTTTTGCATAGTGACTATAAAAAATAGTTAAAAAAGGTATTGAATAAAAGAATGTAAGGAACATGTCCACAAAATGAGGTATTTATGGCATTACATTAACTTTAAGTAGTCTCCTAAATAGTTTCATTCTCTTTTATTACATAGATCACTGATTAAACAAATATATATATATATATATATATGTGTGTGTGAGTTTTATATGTTTGCCTTTAGCAATTCTCGTAGGTATGAAGTTGTACCGATTTTGACGAGAATCTTTCAGCTTTCATAGTGACATCATATATAAATATATATAATTGGGTGTGTGTGTGTTTGATATGTTTGCCTACAGCAATTCTCGTATGGAGTTGTTCATATCTTTCAGCTTTCATAATGATATCATTTTTTTTTGCCATAAGGCGATACTTATTAGTTTCTATAAAGATTTATATATACATGACGGAAAGAACATTCTACTAGACAGATAAAACAGGAATCAAATAACAAAAAAGCATATAAAAAATTAAAAAGTAATCACAAACACTTTCCAATTGGATAAAAACTTTTTTGTAAAACACGAAGATATAAATTAATAATATTGGAAACGCCAGAAATGTCGTGGTCATTGGAGCTTCTTTTGGCATATAAAATTTGCTGGGTTTTGGTGATGATTGCGTTGATGACGGCCTCCATTTGACCAGTGTAAAAGGCTATAAAATGGTCCCTCGTTGGAGTATAAAAGTTATATTGGAGGCGAAGAATTTCTCCAGTTTCGGTAAAAACTTCCTGTAGCTTGGAGCAATCAAATAAAAAGTGATCCGTCGTTTCCCTGTTATCGTGGCAATATCTACAGAGGCTCTGGGGGCCAGAGAAGAACTTTTCCCGAACTTCAAGTGTCCCAGTGAGCACTCTATATTTAAACCATCTTTCAGAAGATGAGAGGAGGGGATTCTTAATCGTTTTAGTACTCATGCTCACTGTTAAATTAAGTTGTCTTCTTTTTAGGTAGTTAATGAAGGGTTCTAAGGTAGGTGTTTGGGAGAGACTGCGAAATTTTGAGGATGGTGTGTTAAACAATTTTAAACGAAATGGGACTTCGGGCTTGATTATTGGAACATGTTTCCCGAAAAAGTGAGTATATCTTTGAAAAGCTAGTTTCATAATGATATCATGGATTTTTCAGGAGTGTATACTCAATTTTTCCTTTACTGACATAATGAATAATACATATCTGAATACTATTTGTATGGATATTACAGTAATAATTTAAATACTACATTTATAGTCAGTTTTGTAAATACAGTTTTGTATATATATATATAACACTATTTATATTGATATTACAGTAATAACTTTATTACTACATTTATAGTTAGTTTTGTAAATACAATTCTTAAAATTAATATATATATATATTCATTTATATACATATAAAGATACATAAATATGCATATACCTATATATGTATATATATATACTTATATACATGGGATTTATAAAAACTTTTTTAATTGACCACCAATATAGGACATAGAAAAGACACCGTCATTTTTTCAATGGAATGCTGTGTAATGAATATTAATAATAATAATGTATTTATAGAAAGTAGTTCAAAATTCTTAAAAAAATATTAATCACGCAAATATAAAGCAAATATAATAATTTCAAATCCTTCAGCTAAATGATTAAAATGCATTCACTAAGTATTTAAAAATTTATGGGGTTGTCCATCTTGGTATTTGAAAAATATTGTTGTAAGTATTACTTTTGGCTTATTTGATTCGATAGAATTGTATCCATGGGTACGTACATAAATAAGAGGTATAATTGATTGTAAATTAATCGATCCAACCGATGGATCATAAAAGAGGTTGACCAAAATAGACATTCTCCTCTCGGGAGTCGAACCCGCTCCCTAAAGATTTAGTGATTAACACATTGAGCTATCGGTCACCCATAAGGCTTTAAATTTGCTCAAAAACTTTGTGGGAATCGGCTTATATGATTCTGGAATCAAAGGTCTTTCGAGAAATTTGTTTTATACATACATTATTTTTCTTCCACTTAGAATAAGAATGATAATAAACTGAGGAAATAGTTTTTCTGACTGACATTTTTCTTACCTAAAAGCCGTACAGATACCACCATACCCTAATGGACAGCTGTTGTTTCTCTTTCTATCTCAGGTTGGTAAAACAGTAGACTCTACTCCAAATAGTAATTGTCTTTGAAAGTGGCAAGGGACAGAGGAGGTATATGTATTGTTTTCTGAAATATTGAAATTGAAAAGTTTCTTATAAACTTTCAAAGTAAGGACAGGCCTTAATAAAAATGGAGTTTAACTGAGGTTTTTTGGGGGAAACATCCGTTCCCCTTTTAAATATATTCCAACATGTTTCTAAGGTAACGCACCAACACAAAATAATAGCAATAACAAAAGCACTGTAAAATTAATTAGTAGTGTGAATATATGATAAGCATGTAAGTACAACAAACAATAATAAGGGGACGCTGATATGTCTAATAAACAAAATATTTGCATATTCACATTAATAATTTCGAATACTATTTGAATATTGTTGCTTATGAGTATATTTAAAAAAACTCCTAGTTTCAAAAGGTAAACTTTATTGTAAACATTCTTCTTTCTACTCCCGCATATATCTATGTATATACAATTTCATTTAATCAAATAGGCAAAAAATACTAATTAAGTGATAAAGATACCCTTTTTTTGGTTGTGCTATGATTATATTTTATATGTGAAATAAGAAATGACATTTCTCTAAACTAAAAACTTGTCTACAGTTCCTTAAATACATGCTAATATACCCATATCCCTTTCAACAACTTGAAATCCATATAGTGACAATGTATTGGTTTATATATGACAATATATTTTATATATATTTCACTTTTAGGACGTTCACATAGTGTTTCATTTGAAAAGTATATATATAGACAAAACATTTGTGTACATAAGGAATAATATTTTGTGATCAAATCATTTTTTTTTGTGGACGTTCATAAAGTGTTTCATTTAAAATTTCAAAATGGGAACATCTAATACCTACACTTTATTTATGTTTAATCTTTTGCTTGATATAGATATTTTAAGGACCCCAAAAAAATGTAAATATAAATGTTTGTGGGAAAATAAAGTTTCATTTCATAAAACATTTATAAAGAAAAGCGTTATTTTTTCATTCTTGAAGCATCATTTTCCATAATTGTTTCAGTCCTGGCACTCTTCCCTTTCAAATTTTGTTATTAATTATTCTTCATAAAATCTAGTCATGCCTTTTTAGCCTAACGAAATCCACAAACATTATTTGTACTTTTGTTTTGCAAATATTGTTTGATAGAATTACATCCGACTGGATTTAAATAAACATAATATCAGTTATTGGCGTCTATTGAACCTATGATCATTTCATAATCAAAGCTGACTTTCCCCTCTCGGAAGGATTCGAACCTGCGCCCTAAACATTGAAAGTTGAACATGCTTTAATGCATTGTACACACGCACGCACTAGTACTTTCTCGGAAGCTCGTCTGAAATAGATATATTTGATCCAAAATGATAAGTAACCTTTTTCTACCTAAACAAAAAAAAATTGTATTTTTTGAAATTCAGCTTACGTAAAGAGTAATTCCGTATTTCTATTTGAGAGGTAAAAATATAAATAATTGCTTGTTGTCCTGTCAATGTTTAGGGGTATAATGAGGACATAAATTTACTTAATTTATTTGATTAGCTATAAACACAGCTTTCCAAGTTTTTATTTTATTTATACACGCCTATAACAAGAAATTTGAAGATCCCCATAGTATTGAGAAATAAATTTAGGTATAAACAACTAAGATATATTAAAAACAAGGTGCGTTCACATTGCCCATAGAGTTTGCCAGTGATTTTTAATGACGTCACACTGACAAGCGGGAATAATAACCATAGAGATATAAAGATATAGAGAGGTGATTCCCTTCAATAGCAGAGAAACAGTGTTCTGTTGTTTCTGTGTGTCCACTATAAACAAAATAATGTATACTACGTCATCATAAACTGATCATAGAGACAGAATCTTTCTCTATGATCAGCTTACAATGACGTAGTATAAATTATTTTGTTTATAGTGGACACACAGAAACAACAGAACACTGTTTCTCTGCTATTGAAGGGAATCCGCTCTCAACATCTTTATATCGCTATGATAATAACATAATGTTATGTCATCTTTTCACCTGTCATCATCAAAAACGTATTGCCTCAACATATTTTTGATATGTAATAAATAATAATAATAATATCTACGTTTCAAATCAAATATGAACTAGGTATTCTATATACCATAGCATGTAATCCGATTTCTCATTATTTACTTCTAATAGCTCTAAAGAGTATACTCACATCATAATACTATTCATCGTCATGTAATTATTCCACTTTAATGGTCAAAATCCTAGAAAACACTAATTTACTATTTCTAAATCCTTTTAAAGGAAGTAATAACTTTATAATGAAAAGTCAATTTAAGGTTTAGGTACTTGTTCGCACAAATTTTGGCCTTTGATATTCTTAATAGTTTGGTAATATGTAGATACAAATGTTACACAAATATTCATTAAAATTATAGCTGCAATAATTCCTTAAGAAATATTCTATTCTTACAAAATGGGGCAGTTTTAAAACGTCATAAGTATTTTTTTTAATTTAAAAAACTAGTTTTTGAAAGCTTATGTCATGTTTTACAAATATTAAAGTTACCCATTAAAATTATCATTCTTACAAGGTCGGGCTGATAAGTCCGGAGACTAACACCTAGATGGCACCAGGGATTTTTTTTCATTTGACTGTCAGCTAGTACCAGCCTTCAAAACACATGAATAAATATAACAGCTGTCTGACAACTCGTTTGTGAGATATTGCGTTTTAAGTGAAGCTACTTTTGTTATTGTGAAAAATAGAAAAAGACGAATTTTGTGTGTTAATAAAACATTATGTTTTGATGGGAAAAAATAACCTCGAAACTAAAACTTGGCTTGAAGAATGTTATCCGGACTCTGCTCCAATCGAAAGCAACCATATGTCGATGTTATATTATTTATTATGCAAAAAAAAAAACGATAAAACTATAAAAATATATATCGGAGAAAAAATATAATATTTATTTTAATAAATATTATAGCTTAAAATAAAAGCTCCTGGGAAGAATGTCATATCAACCAAACACTAATAAAACATCTAAAAGGCAAACAACTAAAATAAACTATGTACCAAGCACTATAGAAAAAACGTAAAAATTTTTATATTTAGTTCAAAAAAATTCGGGTTAAAATTGTCAATCGGAGATTATTTCTCCTGTGAAGCACCACACAGGACTTTTCATAAGTGTCAATATACAAACTGATTTAGCTTATATGTGTAGTTTATTGACATTGAGCCTAACATTTAGTTACTTTCCATAATCTATTTTGAATCTAATTAATATCAACAATCTATGTAGAAAAATCAGAACATTTGGTAGTTTGGACAGAAAAAAACAAGTATATGACATATTCCATTGTAAATATGAAGTTTTAATGTATTGTTGTCAAATAAGCTCATCTCGAAAATTTCATTTTCATGCAACCTGCAAGAGCTATAAGTTTTTGCAATAAACATTCTCTTCGGTAATTGTCTTGGGTCAGTACTGAATTATTGAACAATTTAGCACTCTACATTTCTCGAAGTTAAGTACTAAACGAGAAGTATGTTTTCGATCCAATCCAATCTGAGCAACATCAATGGATCATCTGCGTCGACCTCAAGATGGTGAACTATACTTTGTCAGTAATCTGGGTTCGCTTCATTTGTTTGTAGGACAGCGAGACATAGCCAGGCACTACATATGGTGCAGAAAGAGTGGCTGACGTGAGAGCAGTTAGTATCTTGGACCAGAGACATCATAAACAAACCTATTGTCAACGAAATATGATATTGATCCAACGCGCTGCACGTCAATCTTTGGTTAGTGAAACAGTTCGCGCTTTGGAAAAGTCTTTCCTCGACTGACTATTGAGAAGCTGAATGCAGACATTTGAGATGGCCTACAGATACGGCAGCTCATTAAGGGCAAAGAATTACCAAACTTCATTGACACACTAGAGTGTGCCTCCTGGAAAACGTTTGGCAGGAGGGGAAGCAAATTTGTATGATGAACAAAGGCAGCAAACCACGCTAGACTCTTTAGCATCTCGATAGAAGTCTTCAACAAAACTTGGGTGCTTTGATGATTTTAAATATCCACTTTGAATTCTCACACCATAGAGAAGTTGATTGAAAACCAATGGGGCCGATGAACGACGAGCAGTGATAAAAGTTCCTTTCGGGTATGCAACCAAATCGAGGAGATTCATCTGGGAGGCGGGATACAGTTATGTGGTGGACCTCTGCTGATCACGGAAGAGAGGCAACCATGATCACACACGGGGAATCGAAGAAAAGAAAACTACCAATTAATCTGTGAAATTTAAAACTTGGTGTTACACAACGTTCATTTATGTTGATTTGTCTGTCAATTAAGAACTGAATATATTTGGGTATTAAAAAATTGTATAGCAAAAAAATATTGAACAGGATGTAGTAAAAACCAAGATCATTTTCGGAATAAGAAGATCTAATAAAATAATCTAATTCAGCTAATTTTTAAAATTAATACTTATTGTTATCCGGTGTTGTTGCTTCTAGTTATTATAAAGTAGGTCGGTGACCTTGACTCATATAGGTAACTTTATGTTGACTCATTCCCGCAATTCAAATCAATCAAATAAAGAAATCTTTCCGTAAACACTCTTTATAAAATTTTAGTTATCATAAAATTATCATAAACAATATATAACTAATCCACGTTATAAACAATGAATTAAATGATATCTA
>CP045904.1:15439890-15509355 GCA_013387185.1 Caligus rogercresseyi
TTGGTGTTCTAAAAATCGCTATATTTTAAGAGATATAAGCACAAATACATTTTTGCACGTACTCACCCCAAAAAATTGATTTTCTGATATGAGAATATACAATACCATTTGGTAATAGTGTTAGTGTTACCTGGATAGAAAGAGAAGGGAGAGAGTATTTGCCTCACTTCTCTCCCTTCTTTTTTCTTTCTATCAGGTAACACACAGCAGTTACCAAATGATAATCGTATATTCTCATATCAAAAGATCAATTTTGGGGGGAGAGTAGTATTTGCTTATATCTCTTAAAGTATAGCGATTTTTAGAACACCAAACATATCAAATGAAAGCTTGGTTAACCATCTTAATATTTTGGTATACTAGATCATGTCAATTAATAAGTAGAGAGTTATATGTACTTAAAAAAGCCTATCTCGCGTACAAAATGACGCATATACGCATTATATATATATATAAATGTTTAAAAAAATATAGGTTTCCTCAGAGGTTCAATTTAATAGCTGTTAAATGGTCGGAAATACTCAATACTATAGAATGAAGAAAAAACTAACAAAAAAAAATTAGAACTGAAATATATTAATTAAAAAATATTGAATCATTCCATTTATCATAGAGTGTATAAAACTCACCACTTGCCCAGTTTACAAAATTTATTCGAAAAAAGGAATCAAAAACTTTGTTTTTATTCAACTTGAATGCATATATAACTAGAGGCATATATACACTCAGAGAGTGCAAACCTCCACCGTCACGGAGTCCTTACGAGCCTTCTGAGGCGGATTTTTCACGACTGGGGCGGCGTAGAGGGAGGGGGGAGGGTCCCCTTACGGAAATTTCGAGAGAAAGACGCCCCGGCACCGATTCACAACACAGCGACATCTATTGGCAGAGTAGGCTAACTTGAAATATTTATTAGTATTTAGCTCATTTTGCATCTCAAAGAACACTCAGAGATGCCAAAATTTAATCACTTGTTCCTTTAGGCATTTCCAACAACTCCACAAAGTTTCATCCGAATCCGTTCCGTACTTTTGAGTTATCCTGCTGCACACAAACCACCGCAGTGAAAACAATACCTCCTTCGGTGGAGGTAATTATTCCCAATACAAAGTTCGTTATACTGTTCATTGCTTGATTATCACAAAGTTTATGTTATTCGTTGTAAAATATATATTGTCTTTAAAAAAAAATTCATATCCGTTTTAATTAAGAGATAATAAACTACTTGTCATTGGCGTTTGGTGGTGATTTTATGTAATTTTAAATGATAATAGCATGTTCTGCTCCATCGGGCAGCGTTCTTTTTAATATTCTTAAATGTGTTTATCATTCATCTTCCTCTTTTTCAATATATTTAAGGAGATTAAATACATTGGTTTTATATTTTGGCGAAGAATTCTCTCGTTATATGGATTTCATGAGTCATTTAGTTCTACATGCATACCAATTATTTAACTTGTTGATGCCTGATGGTTTCTCTTCATATCATCTCTTGAGTCTCTCATTGGCCGGCGGATTTCAGTATATTTTGAGTGCATCTATAGCATTATTCTAAGGACTCGTTTGCTGCCCAACCTGCATTTATGTGTGATTTTGTCTTTCTACTTCATATCATCCCTGAGTTCTTATTGCAGGCGGATTTCAATATATATATATATTGAGACATCTATAAAATAAATCTAAGGACTCATTTATTATCCAACCTGCATTTATACATATTTTGCTCTCTCTCAATTCCTTTTCTGAGGTGTTCTATGACATAATTTCCCCTTCATAGGTTCCTGTTTATTTTTGATTTGTATCTTATCCATTGTCTCTTAAGAAGAGCTCGATATGTAATAAGGGCCTGAGCCAAAAATGTGCAACAATTCCTCATTGAGCTCTGGAGAAGCTAAAACACTTTAAAAAAGTCAAGCAAACAACTTTTAAAGTATCTGCTGCAACAATGACTTTCTTTAGCTGAGTCCTGCCTTTTTTATGTTTTTATTTGCTTATATGGTTCGACAGAATTGCATCCGACTGGATATAAATAATCATATATAATTAAATTGAGTCACTCGAACCTAGGATGTTCTCAATGAGTTAGACCAAAAATGGCCATCCCCTCACGGGAGTTAACCTATGATTTAACATTGAGAGTTGAACACGCCTTAACAAACACAGCTATCGCACTCCCTTTTATGTTTTTTTTGTAGATGTTATTTTTTAAAGCCTACGAAACTTCTAGTTATTTTAAAGGCCCCAGAATGAAAGATTGGTCGTTGCTGTTGGTGTAACAAAAGGAAGAAGAAGAGTCTAATGTTGAAAAGTTCCAAATAAACAAAAATAATTCTGAATGGAATGACTTTGATACGTAGGGACCATAAGAATGTCACCTGTCAAGGATTTTTTTGTTCTTTCTCTCCGCTCCTTCCGTTTAGGCTCTTGATTTTATTTTTAAGCTGAATATATAAACATTGATTTGATATAAATAAACACACACAAAACCTATTCTTTGGCTAGACCTTGTCCAGTACCACATACCTGAAACCAAATGCAAATTAAACTAATATAACCTTCTAAACAAACATAACTTTTTATAAGATGTGTTATATTTTGTATCTCTTATATTTTGTAAACATCAAGCTTCCCAAAATATAATACAAGGGGAGCTCCATTTTTTTGCAAGATACTAAGATTCTATTTTCATACTTTGCATTTTTGTAAGGTTGAAAGTTGGATAAGTTAGGCGTCTTTTTAATGGATGTTTTGAAATAAATATGGTGCGTCTTATATGTAGTATATAATTTTTATCTGTATTTTTCTTGGAAAGAATGCCCCAACAGATATGATAAGGTTTCCCTCTGGAAGAACTTCGAGGAACAATGCCCCATTAAAGTTCAGAGGCTCATTTGCTCTAAGCAGAGGAAGGACCCTGTGCAAGATGAGCCCCAGGATTTGGCCAATCTCTTCCAGTGAGATCTGCAGGACTTTATACAAGTCTTATATGTATAATGTATTTATCGTTTTCTAACGTTGTTTATTCTTATTTCTTTTCCAGATGTACCTTAGTAATTCATCAGTTCTTTCCTAAGTGTCTACTTCATAAAGTTTAAGACTGAGGTATTTATTAATCTTATAATATAACTCAAACATGCAAAAATTTGGATGAAGAAAACTTAATGAATGAATAATTCCCATTAAAGGGTTATTGAAAATTATTGTTCTCAATTAAAGGAAAATTAATCAAAAAAATGATGTCTTTTATTTCGTATATATATCTAAGAATATAATTTACCAAGTAATATATATTTAAAGATTCTTTAATATATGAACAGATGGACTTATCAAATATTTATCTGAACTAGGGCGAAAATTAATGAGGAAACAATTTATAAGATGACTGAGTTTTAAGAATCAAGGAAAAAGTTTAAAGTATGGTTGTATTGTTTGATTGGCAAGTAATTGAAAGAAGTATTGAACAAATTCATTTTGATGAAAGGTTGTAGCAGGTTGTAGGAATTGGTATATATATACATGGGCCCAGTTCAGGATACATTAAATATAGTTACATCCCGATTGCAATTATTGATAAAAATAAAGAAATACTAATTTCTTTATTTATTCGTTCTTCTGCGGGGATATTAAGATTCCAGGACGTAATGATTTCCAGTGGAGGTTCGCGGGAGACTTGTTTGCTACGTTCCCTCATTCTCGAGAAAAACAGTGAATACATTTTAAAAAAAACTCTTACATATATATAGAGGTTTGTAAAAGTCATTTGTGTGATTAATTTATCTGTATTATTTTATGGTCACTGTGTATTGTTTGTTTCATTTTTAACGCTTTAATTTTATACGAAAAAATCCGTTTTAATACTAGAATGTTTGTATATTTAAATTGACTTTTATATTTTGCAATTGAATTTTAAACTAGAATATTTATTTATTATTTAATTATATGCAACTTCGCTAAATAGAATAAGGTCGAATAAAAAAATACAAATAAAAATCTTCCCGATCATTATAGACTCCATTTTATCCGATGTTATGTATGGGGGCCGTGTAATCGAAGTATATCAGAATTACATTAGTGTTTAGCGTAGATAGTTGCTTGATTGTATATAGTATATTTGATGTAATTTCTTACGTTTCGTTTAAATAAAAGGGTTCCTGAACTATGAATAAATAAATAAAAGTAACAACTAATACCAAGAAGCTAAGTAGTACATACAACCAGTTTATCTTGAAAGCGATTTAAATTTTTTATATTATTATTGAATGGTTTTTATGCCTCATCCAATTGATTGTTAGCGTATTGAATCTATTATATTGGCATTCACAAAATGTTTGTTATTTTAAGTTAATTCCTCTTGTCTAACAAGCCATATTTTTCAATATATCAATCAATGTCATTTTGAGGTACATATTTAATACATCAAGGTTTTTTAAGAGTCTTAAGAAACAACCCTCCCAGAAACAACTTATATTTAAAAGACATCATCTTTTTGTGATCTCTGATATAGATAAAAGAGTTTTTAAACTGTGTGAGGATTAGGCCATAGCTTAATCCAAGGAATACTAGATACTGGAATACCCTTCTCTCTTCTTTCCTCCTTTTTTTCATACGTAGGCAGGGAAAGTTTATGCAATAAGATGGTGTGTTTTACAATAAAAATACTTTTTTTCTAAATAATAATATTGTACTTGTTTAAATAAAAAACCTTTTTGCAATACAACTTTTTATTCGGAGCATATTTTTTTTAATTTTGATTCACAACCTGACAACTTCTTCATTCTTTTTTTTTACAATGGATTTTACTGTTACAATCGGCCGCATAGTTTTTGTAAATAAATTATAAAAATGGTACATATTCGTACAAAATGGGTTCCAATTGCATGTTGGTTAGGGCATTACTATCGCTATCCGTAGTAAATATGGCGAAGAAATAATAATTCTCTATCTGCCTTAGTCAAAATGGCTCTTGGATGACTCATGGACATTAAGAACTTAAATATTTCTTCGCTTTTATAAACAGATACATAAATTTATAAATATGAGTGCAAAAAAGAAATATAAGATCGCTTGGCTTTTTAAGACAACCTCTATTTACTTTGTTGAAAAGTTCTTGGTGTGTGTACTTTTCTCTGATATCAAATCGACTTCACCCAGTGTTGAAAGAAAGGTTGACAGCATCCTTTCCCAGTTCACTAAGAACAATATAGGTAGCATAACTGCTAATGTAATAGACTAATTTTTTATTTTCTCTGAAATATCTAAATCTACAAAGCGATCAGAAGGGATCAGGGCTTTAGTTTTGTCTACATCTATATTAAAAACAGAATCTTTTAGGCCCATTGGAGGGACACTTTCTTTAATAGTTTATTGAATTTCTACCTTCCGTTTTGAGGAGTAGAGAAATGCGAATTTTTTTCTCTGCCTCCAAAAATTGGCCACAACTTATATAATAATTTCCCCCTCCCATCTGCCTATACCATCCGAACTACGTTCGATCGAGTGCTCCAAATTTTATTATTTCTTTATATACTTAACAATTTAACATTTGAAATGTTACTTTTATATTAACTTAAACAATTAATTAATTAACTTATAGCTATATATATATAACAAGTAAAAGGTTATCCTCCAGTGAACCCTTTTATTTTAAGTCAAGAGTTCTTATGATATTCAAGTTTTATCCGTCTAACTCTTTGCATAAGTACTACATTCAGAAATTATATCGTAAAGCCCTCTGAGTAAACCCTCCTTTTCATATAAGTAGGAAACTTCTTACTCATGTTAATCCCTATATAAAAACCACTCAATTATATACTTTGTTATGGTTCCCAAAGGATTACGACCACAAAGCTTTGTGACTACAGCTTTGTGACTACAGGTTTGGACTGTACAGGTTTGTGACTATACAGGTTTGTGACTATACAGGTTTGTGACTGTACAGGTTTGTGACTACACAGACTTGGGACCAAGTGTTAGGGGTCGTACACAAATCACACAATATTATTGTGTGATTTGGGTTGGGTTATCGATTTATTTGGTACAAAATAATAGACATAGATATATATATTTATATATGTATATACAGATTGAATGAAATTTGAAATTGTGAATCTTTATTTTCTGGTTATTTACAAAAGAATACAATTTTTTCTCATAATTGACGATGGAAATGACTGTATAGAAGAAAATATATAATTTTTTAAAAGAAACTATCAACCGTTACCTGGAGGCTAACAATTGCACGTAGATATCGGATCTTATTTTGTTTATTACGATATTGGCCAACTTTCTGTGATAGTCTATTGGCTATTTCCAAATATTTCTGCTTTTGTTTTCCCGAATTTTGAAACCTCAGCGTTGGCTAGAACTAAACTTTGAAATGCAATATCATTTTTTATACGGTCTAAAAATTTCCAAATGGTTGGTTTTGGACTTTGAATTAGTGATTTAAGGCTATTGTGGAACCCTTCACAAAGCATAAGTGGTCTTGGGCGCACACACTTCTCCATCACGAAAATGATTCCATAGAGAAGGAGGAAACTTTGCTTCTCTGTATTCCCGAGTCTAATCTCCGGTCCTCGAATGTAGGTGTGCTCAAAATAAACTAGTAGCTCCTGTATCGGGTCATCATAATCGTCCTCTTCATTATTTTGGTGCAACAAACGGCCTAGTTCTTGAAATAAACCAATACGTCGTCTTCAGGGACAAATGAGAGAGCTGGAAGGCATTTGGTAAGAACGTTCAATTCGGGCTGGGAATCAAATCTTTTCTTCAGGCCTATTTTTGCTACCTTCCTCATAATGGATTCGATAGATGAAAAAAAACATCCCGATATTTTTATTTGGTGGAATTCAGTCCGAAAAGCGCTCATGCAGCAATTTCGAAATCCAAGACTACTTTCCGGGGACAGTTCCATCAAAAGTTATTTGACGTTTTGAAGCATCTCCTATACGTTGGATCGTTTTATTTGGGAGGAGATAAAAATACAGGGAGGGTAACTACTCCCAACTTTTGCATGGATTGTGTACAGCTGAAACCAAATTTCCGGCACAAGCTCAAAAGTTCCATCACAAAACCAGTCCGCATCCAACAAGCACTCCACTAGCTCTCTTTTTCCTAGTCCCAATATTCTTTCAGGGTCATTTTTTCCAGAATCAAAAAGAATAATGTCGAGATACTTCTCTGGGATATCAAAATATTCCTCGTTGGGTTTGGAATTGCAATGATTTGTTTATACTCTGGTTTCTCACCATTTCCTCAAGAGCTGCTTTTGGGGCATCCTTTGCAAAACGTCGTCTGATACCCCCTCGGAGTTCCAAATTCCAACCCCAATATAGCCCCAAAGCAAGTTTTACCTACTCTTGATTCTTGGCCGTCTTATTTGCCCCTCCCAGGGGCTGGGCGGAACTGGAATACCAACTCACAATGAATAATTAATCTCGCCACCCACCCAATCTACCCCCAAAAGCAAGTTTTATTACTCTTAATTCTTGGCCGTCTTATTTGCCCCTCCGAGGGGCTATGGGGGAACTGGAATACCAACTCACAATGAATAATTCATCTCGCCACCCAAATCCAACCCCATATAACCCAAAAAGCAAGTTTTACCTTGTCTTAATTCTTGGCAGTCACATTTGCCCTCTGCGGGGCAATGGCGGAAATGGAATACCAACTCACAATGAATAAATTCATCTCACCAACCCAAATTCAACCCCAAATAGCCCAAAAGCAGTTTTACCTACCTTAATTCTTGGCCGTCTTATTTCCCCTCCAATGGCTATGGCGGAACGGGAATACCCACTCACAATGAATAATCATCTCGCCAACCCAAATCACACAATATAGCATGTGTGATTTGTGTACGACCCCTAAAACTTGGTCCCAGTCTGTGTAGTCACAAACCTGTACAGTCACAAACCTGTATAGTCACAAACTGTATAGTCCAAACCTGTGTAGTCACAAACCTGTTAGTCACAAACCTGTAGTCACAAATAGTCACAAGCTTTGTGGTCATAATCCTTTGGGAACCCTTTGTTATATCCCCTTATTTAATCATATTTGACTATGCAAAACATGTATGTATACATTTATCGACATAAATATGCCCTAACAACAAAAACAATAAGGTCACGGGTAAACAATCAATCCTTTATTTACAAATTGTTTCCATAGAAATGGAGCAATTTAGTTCCGGCCATATATCTTCAACGACTAACGTCTACTTTATATTTTGCTTTATACACTATATTAATGCACCCTCAAACCCTTTTCTTTCCAAAAAGATTCACCATATTTACCGGGGTAATGCAATGTTCTGACCATAAATAATGTAGAGTGGGCATAGCTCTCTATGTTGATAAAAACAAAGATATAAATAACTACAGTAATAGTGAGACTAATATATTTTATCTATAAAATGAAGTGCTATGATAAAAATATCAAGTCTAGCCCTTAATTTCAGTTCTTTCTGTCACTGTATTTTCTAATAATGAAAAGTTGACAAATATCCCGAGTTTCAGCGGGATACGTGACTTTGCTAGTTCATTTTCACCATTATACCCCGATTAGTAAAATTTATTATATGAGCCTTTTTTTCATGATTTAATGCATGAGTATTTGTAGCAATATTTTTCCGTTGTCGTTCTATATTTTTAATTTATTATGATACACTCTCTCCTTGAGAAATCCGGAACCTTGTCTTATTAAATCAGTCTCATATTAACACAACACGCTTCTTCTTGATGAGTGTTTGCATTATATTTCCTTGTTTACTTTACTGTCACTTTATTTTAAATTATACGAATCGAAGAATGGTCACATCTATTCGTTCGGATTACTTTTAAACTAGTAGGAGTATACACCCATCATCCTTAATTAGACAAATGTGTAGTCTTAATGACACTGTTTTGTTGTTTCGTGTTTTTGTAATAAAAAAATGTATGAGAGTTCTAGTAGCTCCGCACAATCGACAAGGTTTCCTTTCCATTATCCAATGCATAGTTTCTAAAGCCTGTGGTTCCTTCGTCCCATTGCAGTAGAGTCTTCATTCTTAAGACGCAGATTAAGCTCAACCATTATTATAGAGGTTTTATTGTCCATCAAAGAACGTCAATCATTATCCAAAAAGTCCTCATTTGGACCGTAAGTCCTAAATATATCGATGACAGAGTTATGATGTCGAATTCGTAAATAACATAAATTGCCATTATAATGAGTTTAAATGATCAATTTAGATCAAATTTATTTTCCAAAATGGCAACACCACATTGGAGGTAGGGGTATTTAGATTTAAAGTTTGTTAGCATTTAGAAATTCCGTGAAAGCCTTGTTTTGAAATTATCATACCTGTGAGAACAATGACATTCAAACGCACTAACTACATATCTGAAGTCAGAGATGATAGAGTTGCCATTCATTGAAAAAAAATGAAAAAAACATTAACATATGTATATATGTATATAAAAACCATTGTATGTTTGTTGTTTAGTTCCTATATAGTCCCCATCTAATTTGAACTTAATCCGGCATCATGCAATACATATAATAATATTATTCCTTAAATAATATTTCATATATATATAAAATAATAAAGTATTAACTTGTAATGGGTTATTTACATTCAATAGATAAAATGTAAATTTATAAGGACAAAATATATCATGATTAACATGTATTGGAGAAGAAAAATAATACATGCAAGGGGGAAAGCATTATGTTTTGTTGTATCTCTGGTTCTGTTATGATAAAAATATCATGAGCAGGACATTCACCTTAAGGGGGGGGGGGGGAGTAAAAATTAATCATTTGCGCAAAATCATCCATTAACTGTTTTTGCCGTTAGTACCATGATTTCTCCTATTCTATAGTCTGATAGTTATGACGTTTTTTTAGAAAGGAAATTTTTCCCATGAAAAAGAAAAAATCTATGTCTTTTTTGGCGCCAAAAACGAACAACGAACGTTAAAATTTTTGTCGTTCATCGTTCGCAAACGACGAAACGATTACAAATGAACGACAAATCAACAAGTCTGGTATGAACAGTTGTTTTATTTGATTAATATTACAATACAATTTTGGACCCATTCATTCAAAGGATTGGTAAATGACATGGACCGAAGAAAGGACAATTTTTGTTCTGTCTGAATTGATAGTTATATCTCAACAGTCGAAAATGAAGCAATGCTCTATTACATAATGCCAACTACTATTCTTATTATTCACTCTTCTTTTCTTTCCATCAATCACGTTCTATAAAAATATATCCCTTTGTTAACGACGGATTTAGTAGGTCTTTTATTCATTTCTATACCTAGACATAAAAAAATATTTATAGTTATAGTGTTGATGCATCACAAGTAACTTTAATGTTCTTTCTGACAGTTTAGTCAATAATCAAAATGCTTCCTTATGTACCGCTCTATTCTCTTGGGTACATAAACACACAATAATAATAATAATGATCCTTTCACTCACATTTTCATTACATACAATAATCAACATGATTCCTTTTACCCTGCTTGATTCTCTTGGGTACATATACCCAAAATAAAAACGTTTTCATTACATATAGTCCTTTAACATTGTTAATGTTGAACAATTTTCATATACCTATGGGTTAATCTCACCAGGGTTCAAGAAATAAGTCCGGAATATGTTTACTCCATCCAAAACAACCAGGAGTGCATTGTAATCGAGGTGATGGATATGAATAAGAGGTTAGAGTATTTATTTAAAATATTTGGTTGTAATTTTGACTATTAAAAACATATTGAAAAAAATATGAAGCGAGTCTATTGTCCAATTGTTTTGCGTCGGCAGCTCGACCCAGGATATCATCAAGCTCACCAGATACCCCAAGAGGTAGGGTCGAGAGAGAGTCCCATCAACGCAGAGCTGAAAAAGTGAGAACACCCGGGATCCGGCTTCCTAGCAGGGCTTAAGAGATCGACGGAGGTCCATCACATGACGACAGGGATATCAGCACGGGAAAACTGTGGAGGGCCACGAATTCATAGATAAGACCAAAGGCCGTCCGGTTGGAGCAATGTAGAAAGTTCCTGATCATTTTGACGACAGGTCAAGTCTCAGCACTTCGACTTTTCTCTGGTGAAAGAGTCTTTCCTTTAAATGCCCACACAGACTTCCGAAACGACAATTGGATTATCGTGAAAAAAGTCCGAGGCAGTGTCAAAGGTATGCAGCAAGCATCCGACCAATGTGTTGATCCTCCTCCATGTATCTATAGCCCACTTCTTTCAGCACGAAGAGCACCTCAAGAAGAGGGGCTAACTTGGCCTACTGTTGACTGTGATGAAGCCGTGGATGGATGCAGTGGTTGGTTAGCATCCGTAAAGCGTTAAAGTAAAGTAGCGCATGCATAACATAAAATTCTTCCTTTTTCCCAAAAGGAATTGGCCAAATTTTAGTTCTTCTTTAGTCCGTAAGGAGCACTTTGATGCTAGAGCTCTTTGAAAATAATAAAAAAGTCCTCTTATTATTATATTTGGAGACGTACAATGCTGTAGTTATTTGATAATATTTCAAACATAGAGATATAAAGATATAGAGAGCTGATTCCCTTCAATAGCAGAGAAACAGCGTTCTATTGTTTATGTGTGTCCACTATAAGCAAATAATTGATACTACGTCATGTAAGCTGATCATAGAGATATAAACATAACTCAATGACGTATTTCTCTTCCCTCCAATAGCAGAGAAACATCGTTCAGCTATATTCTTGACAAAATGGCGTATTTCTCTGACGAGTCCTATAAGCTTTCTATATCTTTATATCTCTATGATTTCAGATCATCAAACTTAATCCCTTTAAACCTGTTTAAAAAAAGATTGTGACGTAATTTCATGGACTAGCGACATCTAACGGTAAAGAAAATAACCAACATTTGGGCCATTTTTTGTTTACTTTTTCCTTGCATGCGCTACTTTACTTTAACGTATCTCTTGAGATGTGCAGAACTGGCATTTAAACTCCCCCACCCTTCGGACTACCATGCCTAGGGGGAGCTATATGAACATATCTGTACCGAGTCCATCAAATCCGTGAATGCAGTGAAGGCCTTCATCGACTGTGAAGCCAGTAATCTTGATCCTGCGAACATTAACATTGTTTACTCCTCCTTCTTTCATTCAACCCTGCATTTTATAATGTATCCGCAAAAGAAATTTATATAGGTCCAGGTTAATCTATGGAACTTCGCGTATGAAATCATAAAGTACTATCCCTCCTCATCAGCCCGACATTCCAGAATGCTAAAACGTATAATAAGTTATTATAACGAAAAACACTAAGGACACGGAGAACTAATAGCTTATGGACTTTAAATCGGATTATTATCTTCGTTTTTAATTATGTATGCGTATTATCTGTCTTTGGGTTTACACTTAGGGTTAGGGTTTTACACTTAATTTGTTTTGATATTTTTGCTCATAATTAATGCAAAAACAACGAAAGGTAAAAAAATTACCCATTAATAATAGGATTTGATAATGATATAAGTGTAAAACATAACATTTTAAGTAAATAAGGAAAAATATGTTTATGTGCTTACTAATATTCGTCTCTTTTTAGACTTGAATTGAAGAATGCCTACAACTCTAGGTGAGACTCTAGCTATGTGGAAGTGCATTAATCTGATCTTGGGGGAAATTATGAAAACATAGAAATGAATTTAAAAAAAATATTGAAATGATAATAAAAAGTCATAATACATAGTGAAAAGTTTTCATGCACCTTGTTAAAGCCAGTGTTGAAAAGTCGTTTGTTTGCTAGAGAGAAAATATTTTAATATACTTTTCTTATATTCCAGTGATTAGCGACCGATTTATGGAATTTTGATTACATAATCAAAAATATTGTAGCTAACAAAGTATGGATTGCCAAATTATTTTAAATTGGCAGAATACATTGTATATACATTTGCTATATATTATAACGGTTACAAAATATGAAAGAGCTGATACTATATAAATGATTCTATTAATTTCTATCCATTGTCTAAATCCGTTGCAGGCCTATCTTGTCTAGCTTATAGAGTATGCTTTTTGTTGCTTAATTTAAAAGTTGTTACGTATCTTTTTACACATAAAAGAGGAGTGAAATAAGCTGCCCAAGTAATTATACTCTTAATGAAAGGTATTCAACTAAAAAAAAATAAGCTATTTCCTATTTTGACTTATACATTTATGTATTTACCAGACTTGTTGACGTTCGCCAAAAAATTCTCGTTCGTCGTTTCACCAAAGTTAGCGTTCGTCGTTCATTTTAAGACTGAATCGTTCGTTTGTCGTTCGTCATTCTGAATAAAAAGATGACGGTTTTTTAGGGAGGGAACCGTTTCTATAAAAAGGATTTAATAAATAAACAACATTACTAGTCTATGGAAAGCACTTTTCTTTTCTTTTGGGCGCCAGGGATACCTTTTTCAGTGATTCATAAAGGTTTTTAATGCAAACCTGCTACTTACTATATGTTTTTTTTAAACGAACGATAGGATTTTTGTTGTTGTCATTCGTTGTTCATCATAAATGACGAAAGACCAACGATTACAAATGAACGACAAATGAACGTACATATGGCAGAACAATAGAATATATGTTTTTAATTTCTTATGCTGCTCGAATTTCGGCCTTCTCTCTTGAAATCCAAATGCCTTCGAACCTGGATAGCAGAGTGGTGGGGACTTGATCAAACTCTACCCAAAAATATCTGCTAAATATTTAACAATTTTAAAAACATATTATATCGTATGAAGCTTTTAAAAAAGATGACTTTTTGATAAAACTTTGATATTTGTATACTCTTGAATGTCATGATAGACCTCATTTGCTTTTTTTAGCTGTTCAGTACACGTAGTAATATTTTTAAATATATCCTAGAAGGGGTATCAGGTGAGAAATGATTTTAAGCTAAAATGATTAATGATGTCAAAGTACGCAATTCCTCTTCTTTTACGTTTTATATATACATTTACATAAATGTAATTATGAGATGTAAAATGTTTTTAGCCTCAATAAAAACTCGAATAATCATGCTTCAAAACCTTCACGCACTTAGAGATTGTTAGTTTTCAGATAGAAGAGACAGTTTTACTACATAAACGGGTTAAACAATAATCACGAAGGATATTAGTTATGAGCGTGGATGCACTTCTATTGAACCTGAAAAGTTATTATGAACTCCTTCCCTTTAAAGGCAGGACGGCCTCAATAATAAGTGGACTGTATCTATTAATCTTTTAGGGGAAGACTTCAATCCCTTTCTTTATTTTACTACGTTCCAAAAGGCTCTGATATTATTTATAATAACAACAACAAAAACAACAAGGAAAAGGAAAATACATATAACAAAACACAATAACAACAAAAATGAAACAAGGATACGCGGACAATTATTAATATTTACAACAATTTCAACAATTAAATATTTAATTTATAACAAGTAAGATAGAAAAATACATTAACAACGTTATCAGTATGCAGTATTTTAATGCATCCTTATATTTATTTATTGGTTATATATAACAAATGTATAAAACACTGTGTTTGTAATTCTTAAATTTATAATCCAATCGTAAATCTATCAATAACATTAAAAAAATAATAATAACTTTAGTTATTACCTCCGCGAAGGAGGTATTGTTTTCACTGGCGTTTGTTTGTTGGTTTGTCAGCAGGATAACTCAAAAAGTACTGAACGGATTCGAATGAAACTTTGTGGAGTTGTTGGAAATGCCAAAAGGAACAAGTGATTAAATTTTGGCATCTCTAAGTGCTTTTTAATATGCAAAATGAGCAAAATACTAAATGAAATGGGGTCTCTATTCAGGGAGTAGGAAAGAACAAACGCTAAAAAATATTCATTGACGTATTATTGTTCATATATCAGCTCAGGACTATGTTAACCCAGTGACGTAGCTTAAACTTCTTCCTCTTCCCGTCTCTGAGTGCTTTTTAATATGCAAAATGAGCTAACAGAGAGGAAACAATGATTAGAGATAGAAAATCGGGCGTGTGAAAGGGAGAATGTTTGAATGGAATGTTGTGGGGATCGGCGGAGGTACACACTCTCTGAGTGTATATATGCCTCTAGTTTTGATTACAAAGCATGATAATCCTATGATTTATGATACTTCTCGACCTCAGAGAAGCTTAAATTTTTAAAGAGAAATTTAACAAATTCCATTATTCTAATACCATATGAAACATGATAAATAGGTTCTGTTTTGGCTGAAAAGTTTGATTTTTTTTCATTTAATACTTCCACTATGTTAAAATTGTCAATAAAGTATTTTTGATCGATGATTTTTATTCTGATGACTATTATTTGAACATTTTTATTATCAAATTAAGAATGTTTAATAATATTTTTATAAATTAAAGGTAATCGAACCTTATAGGTCAAAAAACAACTATGGTTTTAGTTATATTACTTATCAACTATTGCTATTGGCCTTTCAAGAGTTGTTGGTTTTAAAATACATTATATACTTCTTAAAATGATTTAATAGATGCTAATAGAGTGCTTTTACTCATTTTTTGTTCGATATTTCATATATGTCATTATTACGTGGTATATTATGTTTTTTAAGTCTTATAATTGTAAAAATATATTTTAGTTCATCTCCAATGCTAAAATTTTCATCTAAAATGTTTTTTACGCATTAGCGGTGTTTTATAAATTTATGATCATTATGCCAAAATGAGCTGTTGAAATAATAATATATTTTTGGTTGAACTCCCTTTTTGATTTTTTTCGATATGCTATTATATTATATAATGTCAATAGAGCAGAGCCTTATAAGTAGAGTTACGTCGTAAGAACTGTCTTTGTAGAAGCTGAATCAAGTCGGTCTCAAAACATTCATAATTTATCGAGGGAGTTATAAATAAACAGTCTGTTGAGATTATTTATTCAAAAAAACAATATCAACTTAAAATATATTAAAAACACAATTATGCCTGCTTATAGTGCTGTGGATTGTACAAATCGCTCATGAGCCTCTATTTTTATTTCCCTAACAAATGAAAGGTTATATAGTTTTGTTATAGATACCGATATTTATCGTAACAATAAACTAGGAACAAAAATTATTATTTTCATTCCATGCGTTGTTTTGAGCCTAAAAGATATTTCACCAGGTGACGCTTCAATCTATTGTCGCAACTCTTCTTATAGGGCTCTGGAATAAAGGATCTATTTAACCTACAAGAGAATTACTTAGAAAATATGTATTTTATATGTCTTAAGTTTGATCCATCAAAGTTGTATTTCGGCTAACATAATAATAATAGAAACAGGTAGTTACCCCCCTCCTATCATTACCTCCGCCGAAGGAGGTATTGTTTTCACTGGCGTTGGTTTGTTGGTTTGTTTGTCAGCAGAATAACTCAAAAAGTACTGAACGGATTCGGATGAAACTTTGTGGAGTTGTTGGAAATGCCAAAAGAAACAAGTGATTAAATTTTGGTATCTCTGAGTGCAGAATTAAGATGCAAAATGAGCTAAATACTAATAAATATTTCAAGTTAGCCTACTCTGCCAATAGATGTCGCTGTGCTGTGAAATTGGGTGCCGGGAGCGTCTTCCTCTCGGAATTTCCGTCGAGGGAACACTCCCCCGTCCCTCTACGCCGCCCCAGTCGTGAAAAATCCGCCTCGGAAGGCTCATAAGGACCCCGTGACGGCGGAGTTTTGCACTATCGAGTATATGTATATATGCCTCTAGTTAGATATTCAAATGGTGAGGAACGCATTTCAATAATAAAGGGCTTAATTGTCTATGCAAATCCTTTTTATGGGAGATTTTATGTATTGGGGTCTTTGAGATTTAAATGAAAGCAAAATGCATCTTCCAATTCCCACGGAAATATATGCGTAATCAACTCTTGTATAGGGATAAGTCTTAATCTTTGATTGAATATTTGCTGGTCTTATGCAACAGGATTTGCATTTCAAAAAATTGGTCAATATAAGTTTTAGGAAACTCTGTCTCTGAAATTTTTACTTTCATTTGATAAGTAATTTTATCCAGATAGGAAAATCATCTTACTATACAACATCATAAAACAACTTCAAAAGGAATACATCGTTCAATGATACATGATGATGGTTTTTTTTCAATAAAAAAATATGAAAGAAAAATTACACGCAATTTAAAAAATGTAATTAAAATGATATCACATACGAATTAAAAGGGAAGTAAACAATAAAAATAATGGTAGGAGAATAAATAAAAAACATAAAACCGGTAGGTGTATGAATTTTATAAAAAACATGAAATCCCTAAAACTGTATTCAATACTTTCCTAACATAGAGATACAAAGACATAGAGGGCTGATTGGATTATTCAGAGGAATACGTTTTTGTGTCCAATATAAACAAATCTTTCTAACTCTATGGTCAGCTTACGATGACGTAGAAATAATTACTTTGTTTATATTGGACACAAAAATACCGCTAAAGAGAGTTTGAAAGAGCAATTGAAGGGAATAAGCTCTCTACATCAGCTGACATGCTCGCAAAGAGAGGTGCTGAAAATGTGTATCCCACCCATAATATTGGAGCCCCTTTATCACATTTCAAGAGGGTTGTTTCCAACTTTTATGAGGAAAAGTGGCAGACTATTTGGTCTAATCTTACATATTGTCGCAAAAGTCATGCAATGATGCCAAAGGTCAAAATCAACCGATGGCGAAATCTTTTAGATTACCCTAAAAGAAAGTTAAATATATTAGTTCAATTCATGACTGGACATTGCCTTCTCCGAAAGCACTACAAAGTCATGAACTATTCTGTCGGTTCACTTTGTCGTGGTTGTGGGGAAGCAGACGAGGATCCTCTACATTTAGCTCGTGACTGTCCCAAGTTTGAGCTAGAAAGGGTCGTCTTCCTGTTTCGGAAGAAGAATTTGGAGATATGTCAAAAGTCCACAAGTTCATGGCTAATTCAGCTATTGAAAAATGGCTCAACTCAGCACCATCCTTGGATGACGATCGGGACGGAACGTAATTGATGACCTTAGAAGAAATCGTTGCGAGGGCTCCATAAGTGAATTTATATATTTTTGCATGTGCCCGTTCTGCCAATGTTATTTTGGATGTGTAGCAATAAAAGTCTAAAAAAAAACCTCTCTACATCTTTATATCTTTACGTTTCCTAACCGTATTTACAACCATATTTATAAAACACGCTAGAAAAGAAGGTTGCATAAGGATTTTAAAAGAGATTATCCAGTTGATATGGTTTGTAGGCGATTGTAAATTTAAAAAAAGTATCATGAAAGAATTCATTTTAGAATATGGATTTGGCCAAGGGTACTTCCATTTATCTTTTTCTTCATTATCATACTTTAATATATGTATACAAAGCCTTGCAGGTTCTTTCAACATGAGTGCTCCATCCCGCCCATACTTGATAATTGAAGCATGGAAAACTTTTTTTGTTTATGGATCACAGTTTACGTTGGGTATAATAACTACATATTGGGATGTCAAAGCCACAGAGGGGCTACATTAATAATACCAACTATAATATTGGGGCTTCCAACCCACCGCCAAAGAGGCCCTCAGGTTCCACCGATCAGGAATATGGCATTTTGAAGTTTAAAAATCCATCAGCAAAGGGCTGTTGATATTTTTCTGAGTACTCAAAATTTATTATTTAAATACAAAAACAATGGCTTATGTCCATTAGTTTTGTATGCGTTTGCTCATAAAACATTCGAAATCATTTGATGGGATGGACATGCTTCAGAGCGTGAACGGTTTTTAAAGTGAGTGTGATAGCGTGTTCAATTCTCAACGTTAAGGGCGCAGGTTCGATTCCCGAGAGGGAAATACCAATCTTGGTCAATCTCATAGAATAGGTCCTAGGTTCTTTAAGGCTTATTTATATCCAGTCGGATGCAATTCTATCAACCAAATAGGAGGAAAATATATAATAACATTATATAATACTTTGACCAATGTGATACAGATTTAAACAAATAATCCAATTCAACAGTGGAAAGCCACTATTAATACAAATCCAATTACTGATATGATTGTTAAGATAAGAAACCAAACAATCCTATTTTTCTTGGATTTGTACTCTATTCCAGGAACAAATACATAAATACATTATTTTGGTTACAAAAGAAAATAATAATGATAATAGTATCATAAGGCCACCAAGCTACATAAAGAAAGTGATAGATGGCTTCTTCTATGAAATTTGGTGTAACAGATACAAAAAGGATCTTAGAATGAAACTTACTCATAGTATGTAGAATATTCCAAAACAAAAGGTTGTCGAAGTTTCACGTCCCTATATGAAATTGCTTGTTCAAGCCTACATAGGTCATGGACCATTCCTGGCTTATCTGAGCAAGTGTAAAAACACAAATGTCATTTGTAATATATGCATATAGGAGTCCCAAACCGCTGACCACCTAATCAACAGATGCCCATCGCTTTCATATGAGAGATACCAAGTCATGCAAGAAGAGGATGAAGATCTTCGTATTATTAAATTTATTAAATGTAAAAAGATGCAACGAATTATTGATTATAAATTTAATTTAATTGCTTAATACTAGATTACAAAATAATTTCTATAATGTAATACTCAATATCCGTTTTTGCTGTTGTAGCACATATACCCCTTTGTGTGGTCGTGTTCTTCTGCTGTATGTATATATTTGCTTTTTTCAATGTATAATTGTAATATTTGTATGTACTATGGTAAGACAGCAATAAATTCTTAATTAACAAAAAAATCATAAGGCCTCAACTTATTGGAATGGGAAATATATTTTATTTTACAATCATATATCAATTTATTTGTTAAGTCTAGGAATTGTACATACATGTAACATTTTATAATACAATATTTTTTTAAAGAGATTTAAATTTGTCTTTATTCTAGGAAAAATACGTACAAAACAGTAAATAACAAAATAATTCCTCAAAGGCATGTTTTTTTTTATTAGATATATAAAAATGTCATTATATTTATTATTTATGATAATATTTATGATTGGTTTACATTTATCAATATTTTTGTCTATATGATATTTTTTTAAAATTACTATTAAAATGATTACAATAATAAGTATATATGTCTTACTTAGGGAGTGAGGAATCGTATATAAACAATGCTTTTGGAGGAGCAGACTCAATTCCTTTTTGAAAATTCAAATACAATATTTTCTCTAATATACTGATCAAGTATGTACTCCAATATATTCACATTAAGTTTTGCAGAATATTATATTTAAAATCTACATAAAACCTGTAAAATATTATAAATACATGATTCAAAACAATACTAATGACAATAAAAATGATCAAAATATTTCCTTTTACTAAAAAACATGAGATTATCCAAATTGGGGCAAGTTCGGAAGATCCATGAAGCAAGATAAGACACGGATAGTTTATCGATCTCTGATTTCTTGTGGTTTAAACTCATGTGCATCAAAAAAACGTAGTAACATGAAGGGGAAATACCCTTTACCCGTTGGCAAGATGTTTGTTGGTGTCATTAAATGGGTTCGCTCAAAGCATGGTAGTCATTCTAAATTATTATAAGAAACAAATCTAATAATTCAATCGTTCAGTTTTCCATTGTTGTTTTACATATTCATTGAAGAACCGTACTTTGAGATGTGTAAAGAGGACCTACTCGCTCAAATTTGGAAGAAAAAAAGTTTTTCAACTGGAGAAAATCGTGCAGTTTGAGTACATCAACAACACAAACCAACGCCTACTGAACTCTTACCTGAAAGTTTGAGAAAGTATGAGGAACTTCTTTACGTTTCAAATCTGAAAACTGTCAGCGAAAATATATATATTTAGGATTTAGTTTTATGACTTGCTTATTATTTGGAAAACTTTACTATAACTAATAATAATCATAGATTAGTGATACCCTCTATCCTTTGCTGCAAACAAAAGACAAAAAACGGCTTGTCCCAAATTGCTCCATTTCCAGGCCTATCCACAACATATGTCGTTATATGAAGGGTTCATGAGAAAATACACTTTTTGATTTTATCTCTTTGATTGTCTTGATTATCATATTCCCACGACTGAAGTTATTTTCAATATAGCAATAAAATGTCTCATTAATCACTCTTCTTCTCTTTTAACCACTTCAGCTCAAAAAATGTAGTATATGACGTATGGTATCCTTAGTTTTATGCATAAGCTTTCTTTTCTTACTTTTGTATATGATGGCAACATCAATAAAACATTCATTAAAATTAAATCCTTTCATTCATCTCTCTTTCAAAAGAGGACATTTCTTGCTTTTTACAAGACAACCAGTGTAATTATGTCCTTACATCAACATATGCATAATAATTAAGGTAAGCATGGAATTATACATTGTCAAAAACATCCAGGAATGCGAAAAAATGAAACTTCAATGCACACAAAGAGATGCTTAATTTATGCAAGGCTTCGTATTCAGTGCCAACTACGAATTTTCATTGGGTTGGACAATGCCTCTGACAGAATGCTTTTCCCCCACTCCCTCATAAAATCCCTCAGCCATTTTGGATAATTTTACCTCAGCACCAATTAATTAAATTGCACTACCCTCGAACATAGAAGACAATATGACTACGCCCTTTATCTGGATTGGGAATGCTATTATTTTATATTAAATTATCTAAGTAGATAGCCCAAAAATCCTGACTAAGCATAAGAGTTCACAAATCTTGCTAAGCCGGCTCGCTAAATTATATGTAGATGCGGTGGAACTATACAACTTATCACTTTCATTGGGTGGGGATAGGGCTCATGGCTCGGTTAACCGGATCCATTATTGTTTGAGATATGTGCTTATCAGCTTTGAGTCCCTCAGAACTTCCATTACGCTGGAGATATTTGCCTTTACGTCGTTGTTGATAGATCCTAAGAATTCCTGAAGTGATTTTACATGAGCTTTTTAACAGCTCGAGGAATACCATTCATATCATAAAAAATCTCCAGTAGATTTTGATGACTCCATAAGCTTCTTAAAGTTGCTCCAATTGACAGATTTTATTATTTATGTTAAAGAGAAGTTATATAAACTTGAATGTTGAAAAGCGTTATAACTGTATCATAAGTTTTTTTTAATTAGTTTTTTTAAAGGTCTTTGTTATAACTGTACTATGAAAAATACAATAATAAATAAAATATAGGTAAAATTGTGTACATGGTACATAAATAACATTATAGTTTGAAATTAGATTACCTATAAAAGACCAAACCTCTATTCATAAAAACGTGTACTAACATAACTTAAAAAACACATCAAGAAAATAATAACTATAATGAACACAACATATATATATATAATACAAACGAGTACAAATAAAACTTCAAGAACACAAAATAAATCTAGGATCGAGGCCGAGAGGCCTAAAACCCTTTTTCTTATTTTCCTTTCGTTGTTGCCTCCTCGTCTGTTGTTGATGCTTGAGGCGGTGGGTTGTGGAGTTTTTTGTTAATTAGTTTTAACGCTGTATTACTATAAACAAGATAATCAAATCAATAAGAACATACAATGTACCAAAATATTATTATATTATTTTAAAGAATAAAATTAAAGAAGTAAGTTATTTTTTTTATTCCTATATTTTAGTTCTTATATGAAATTCGAAGTAATTGCGTATAAAAACATAAGACGACATTTTAGTCTTAAATTAATGCAGCGACAAATGAACAAACAAAATAAAACAAATACAATAATATCACAAAGGTATAACAGACTTAGGTATATAAGAAACTAAAATTAGCAATGTAATAATGGAGCATAGCGTTGAATTAGAAGCCTAAAAAAGATATATAAATTCATATAACTAATGAAATTTCATTTTTTTTTGATGATATACAAGTTCACTTGTATCAGCAAGACGTTATGAAAGTATATTTGATGCTCAGTAAAAAGTATTCCCATAGTTTTGTCAGTGAATATATATACTCCCATACATACTTCTTATATTTTACTATATATATATTGTGAGTCCACCCATTACAGGCGATAAATAATAGCCTAATTTCCAAAAATATAAGAATTTTTAAGATGCCGAATTCAAATAATACATCGAATACTATAAATTAATTTCGTAACATAAAATATGAATAAAAAAATGTATATGAATAATTCCGAAATTGAGTATACTTATATAGAACATTTTACTTATTCATGGGTTTATACATACATAAATATATGTAACATATGTCTATTTCATATTTTTAACCAAAACTTTACCAATTCAAAACATTCTTAGCTTTACAAGTGTATGATAACTAAGAATGATACATTTTAAATAAATAGAATAAACTATTGATACACTTATTTACAACGTCAACACACATACATTATTTATGATGACACAGCAATAATACAAAGCTCTAGAAAAACAATAGTATAGATTATATTTTATACTTAAGCTCTTTGTTTTGTAAAAGTTGTGTATCTACAAAAATAAATTTTCACATGTTTGATCATTTGTTTTCATTCTCTGGCGAATAAATATGTACCTACATAAAGCTCTCTAAATTGCTTCTTATTTTTTTATGAATTATAGCCCTGTATAGAGAAAACTAATGCATCTTTTTAGAAGGTTTGTATTACGTTTTAACCATGCCCTTTTTATGAATACTACATGTTTTTATTCGAAAAATTAAAATAACAATTTTGGATAGTTGCTATTAAGTTTTTTATAGATAACAGTATTACTTTTCACTTAATTTTTTCAGACACAATACACGTAATATAATGTATAAATAAGCTTTTTAGTTTAAAGTTCGATCTCAAAAGTTGTTTATCACTAAACTCTATCATTTATTTTCTGCATAAAAAGTGATGCCCTTTTTTATGGAAAATGCTTTTAGTTCAATGTACTTGCATGATTTACCGTAACTTATACTACTTCTTGAAAAAGTTTTTTAAGTACTAAATTATATTTAGACATAATAATTGTTGCAAGATCTCTTTTATACATGGATTTATGCAAACTAAAATTAAATAAATCACAAAGTTGAATATGAAAATTGTGGCCCCTTTTATATGGGTATCAATTATTCATATACTGTTTTTCCTCTGCATAAGTTTATTCGATTCATCAGCCTATTTACATATAACTACTATTTTCATTTTTGAAATACCACTCAAAAATTGCTTATCTCTAAAGGGGAAAGGTCAAAAGGCGAAATATTTATTCGTGTCGTACGAAATACTTCTCATCGGTAGCGATAAGTCAAGGAAAATTTATTAGAATAAGATTTAAAGATTTTAATTACCTGCCATCTGTGGTATAAAATTTTACTGTGATATAATGAGCTATATTATTATCCCTGATTTTAATCAGCTGCCATTTGTATTATATAATATCGTTGCAGTGTTATAATCGGTTTAATTATCAGTAATTTTAATACAACGTTCTATGTTGAGGTAAAAAAATTAAACTATAATGTTTATTTGTGTATTTTTACGTATTTACCTCAATTTTAAATATATATAATATTTTTTGGCATGTGTTTTTTAAGAACAGTGAAAAAAAGGTAAAAAAGTATTTTTTTAAATGTATGTAAGACGAATTACTTATACCAACTTAGGAATCGTGTTTGATATTCATGTTTAAGTTGTCAACTCAACAGTCCTTCGTTTTCTATGTCTTACCGTCGAAGCTATCATTGTTCAGCAGCATTCAATGTAGGGATTCGTAATGGACATGTATGGCCGCACATGAGGAAACATCTTTTTCCTTTCCCATATTTTTACAGATGTTGTTCATAAACTACACTGACTAACTAATTTTTCGATCAATATTTGTTCAGCAGATAGCAGGGTCCTCATCATCTCTCAAAGTGAGAGTTGTTCTCCCTCACACAAGGAAATCATTCCATGACAAAAATTACTCACAGGAACAAATTTTTGAAGTATTTTATTTTTATACCTTAGATCCCAAAATATTACAAATGAAATACCATATGTTTGTATGTCTATTCGTTTTTTTAAGAAGTAAAACCAATATATTTAATATTTTCGCTTAATCTATAACATCAAACAAATGAAAAAATCCTAACATACATATCCAGTAACAAAACTTGTATAAATATAAACATATAAATATGACATAAATATAAAATATTCTATATGAAATCCATGAGTTGTCGATATGTTTCATAATTATTTTTAATAACACAAAGAATAATGTATGCCGCCCAACTTACTTCCCAGCTTTAATTAAGGGGATCTTTATGTCCAAAGCCGCCCTTTTAGCCGGGAGGATGATTGACCTTGCCTTCTAAAGATTGATGCCAGACTCAGATACCTCTTATCTATAAGAACAAATCCAGTATGCTTTACTCCTGCATGTTATTTTAGTCGAGTAGTATTTAAAGTGTTTGTTCATATATGAAGTTCATATCATAAGTTCATTTATTACCTCCGCCGAAGAAGGTATTGTTTTCACTGGCATTGGTTTGTTGGTTTTGTTTGTCAGCAGGATAACTCAAAAGTACGCAACGGATTGGATGAAACTTTGTGGAGTTGTTGGAAATGCCAAAGGAACAAGTGATTATATTTTGTTATCTCTGAGTGCAGAATAAGATGCAAAATGAGCTAAATACTAATAAATATTTCAAGTTAGCCTACTCTGCCAATAGATGTCCTTGTGCTGTGAAATCAGGTGCCAGGAGCGTCCTCCTCTCGGAATTTACGTCGATGGGAACTCTCCTCAGTCCCTCTACCCGCCCCAGTCGTGAAAAATCCGCCTCGGAAGGCTCATAAGGACCCCGTGACGGTGGAGGTTTACACTCTCTGAGTGTAATGTGCCTCTAGTTATACAATGTTTTGGCCCTTCTATATTTTTATGAATTATGGAATAAATAATGATATTTATATTCACCTCATTTCTTGGTTCGGAAATACAGGGATATTGTACTCATGCGGCTAAGCATCAAGGTTATGTAAATGTATTCAAACAATTTATTCAGAAGAAGCGGCTTTGACAAACATTCCTTATATATTTGCGTGACAATAGAGGGAGCATACGTCAATAAGAATTCATGCTTACCAAATTTAATAAAAAATGTATCAGTAATTTCTAATGCTCTGAGTAGAAATTGTCTAAAATAGTGAAATTTATCCAAAACGTAACGCGAATTTTTTTATGTAATAGAATTCAAAACTAAAGCATTTGAAATTTCAAAACTGTTTTTAAGAAGTTTTTGGATCGAAAGTGACAAAATTACCAACTTTTCCAAGTATATATATATATATATATATATATACTCGCATATTTGGGTGCCTACGGCGCCCATATGTTCATATTACATAAGTTTCTTAAAATTTGTATCATGGATTTTGTGGAGATAAAATAAGTTTTTCTAAATGTCAAATAAGTTACAATAACTTTCTGTCTTGTACAAACATTCCTCATAAAAAGTTGACTTTGTACAAAGAATATGTTTTAAGTCACATGAGATGCTATTTTCTTTTTATTTTTTCCTCTCTTTACCTTGAAAAGTAGGTAGTAAAATCGGAAAAGGTGATTTTTCTGGTTCATTTCTGGTTCCATCACTTTGCAAATAGTTTTAATAGGTCCACCTTGACCCAAGGATTCCATAGGTACCTTCAAAGTTCAAATCTGACCATAAATGTGGGAGGAGATAGCGTGCGGACATACAGACGGACGGACAGAGATTGGTGAATTATTATATAGATATAAATATAATCCAAGCATCTTAATTTTAAAACAAACTATTTTTCATCTTAACATATTACCTCATTTATTTAAAGTAGTTTTATGTAAAACATAAAGGAAAATATGCATGGAATATTAAAAGTGATTATTCAAGCATATGTCAAAATATAATTTCATTCAATCTATCAATATTTCAAACTTATGAACAAACAAAAAATAAGGCAGCCAATAAATCATTTAAATGTGTAACATAATCTTAAAAAAATATGATAAAAACAATAAAAAACATGTCCCTTACACAACTGTTTGATTATTTCAATATAAAAATGAATATCACATCAAAATCGGCCTGAGAGTGACTATTTGTCGACACCTGACCGAAATCATTCACTTGTTCCATTGCAATGTTTCCTTTATATGATCATAATGGTTATTATATCTAATAAAACACACACTTCATTAACTTACCAGGGTTTTGTTTACATTTATGATATTTACCCAATGAATTTTATATGACAAAAAGTACATTCAAGTTTCCACTAGCCGCTTATATGTAATGTTATCAACTCCATGAGTCTTTTTACATCAATTTAATGATTAATTGTAAGGCACAGGCACGCAGTTAATTAGTTAGTTAGGTTGAAACGTTTCTATTTCATATGTAGTAACAAGTGTTGTCGAGTTATTTTTGTATTATAAATCATATTTTTTTAGTAAAAGCATCTGTATTACCCTCTTTAATTGTGGATTGTGTTTTTTCTTATTTTATTTCTGGCAGGGTTTAATAAAATAATATTAAGTATGATAAAGTTATTAAAAAGGATAATATGGTATTTTATTAGTATTTTTTTTCTTCTTTTAGTTAAACATATGATTAATACATTAGGCTTAAATTGATAGCTTAAAATATGAAATTTCTTGCAGAAGAATAATGAAAACTTAACATTAGGAGATAACTAAGGGAGGTAACGAAGAATGTCACTTGTGAACCTCCAGCTAAAATCCTCATTTACCGGAATATTTTGCAACTCAACAGGACAACCCCAATGATATTGGTTCTTCTATATTCAATGAACCATATAAGTTAACCAAAGACTTGATAGCTCATTGTATCGAAAGTAATCAAAGACTTTACAATAACTAATTTTTTAGGTCTTAAAAAGCACTTTTATAAATAAAATATTTTGATTTGTAGCAAATAATCGTCCCTTCCATAATTTAGTGAATGAGTCCTAAGAGACTGTTGACATACAAATTGAGTAAGCCTTTTATTATTTGGAAGTCGCATTATATTTTGATATGGAATGAAGTACGAAATATTGATATATAAAATAATTATTTTTTCTTTTATTCCTTATTCTCAGTCACATTGATATCATGATCATTTTTTTAAATTATAATATTGCTAAGCAATAAAGAAATATACAGGGTTTTTGTAAAGTTGAGATACAATATTTTAATTACTTTACCTAGCTTTGCATGTGTAAAGACGATTTAATTAAATTGTTGTAAATATGAACTAGAGGTATATATACACTCAGAGAGGGCAAACCTCCGCCATCACGGGGTCCTTATGAGCCTTCCGAGGCGGATTTTTCACGACTGGGGCGGCGTAGAGGGACGGGGAGGGTTCCCCCCGACGGAAATTCCGAGAGGAAGACGCTCCCGGCACCTGATTTCAAGCACAGCGACATCTATTGGCAGAGTAGGCTAACTTGAAATATTTATTAGTATTTAGCTCATTTTGCATCTTAATTCTGCACTCAGAGATGGCAAAATATAATCACTTGTTCCTTTTGGCATTTCCAAAAACTCCAAAAAGTTTCATTCGAATCCGTACCGTACTTTTTGAGTTATCCTGCTGACAAACAAACCAACCAACCAACAAACGCCAGTGAAAACAATACCTCCTTTGGCAAGGTAACAATACCTCCTTCGGCGGAGGTAATAATTGTCCGTATGCCCAATTTTTCGAATTTATTCTTGTTGTGTTTTTGTTGTATGTATTTTGATCATGTGACTCCTTTTTTGTTTTTGTTATATATATAAGACCAGAGCCTTTTGGAACGCGGTAAAATAAAGAAGGGGGATTGAAGACTTCCCCAAAAAGATATATACAGGGTGATTCACTTAATTGAGACTCACATATTACAAACTACAATCTTTGTATTAAATTTTACATAAATAATTTTTAAACAAAAATGATAGCCCAATGTGTAATTTACAAAATGTATTTCAATAAATTTTCACATATCCTCCTTTGGACTTCACTACAGCTTTGAACCTCCTCATGGTGGAGGCAACACAGGCAGAATCTTTTCCTCAGACAAAGATTTTCACGGTCCAGGCCACCCACAACAGTCAGAATGACCGGGTTTTATCTTGAAAAAAGGAAGACATCCCCGTGCAGCTGAGGACTCTCTTCAGAAGGCAAAAGCCACCCTCAGTCATGGTCTGAGCTGAGAAGAGATTCCTGCCTGTGTTGCCTCCACCGTGAGGAGGTTCAAAGCTGTAGTGAAGGCCAAAGAGGATATGTGAAAATTAATGAAATACATTTTGTAAATTACACATTGTGCTATCATTTTGTTTAAAAATTATTTGTGTAAAATTTAATACAAAGATTGTATGTAGTTTGTAATATGTGAGTCTCAATTTAAGTGAATCCCCCTGTAGATACAGTCCACTGTTATTGAGGTCCATCCTTGTCTATAAAAGGAAGGAGTTCATTTGGAACTTTTCAAGTGTTGTTTATTACTCCTGATGGTTGATCCTGGTTTTGACGCTCTAGTATCTTTCATTGTGATATATTATTATTATAATGTGAAGCTCCTGCAAAAGAATATAAGCCTCAGAGCTAAATTAAGCAAGTATTTTCATGAAATTATAAACATGAGTTTATATACTTAGTTCTATACGATGGATAGTTATTTTTTTTAGTATGAATAAAACGAGAAAGTCTTCTTGAAAATGTTTCATAAGACGCCCATTTCAATGTATCCTTTCTTATTTCAAAGTTGAATTATTATCCCATTCTTAAAGCATTATAATATATTCTACTATATATCGTATATATTTTAGACTGTAATATTATCTTTTAAAGTTGATATAAGGAAATTCTTTAAATGGACTAAAAACCTTTTAAACGGTGGATGGTCTTCCTACAAGGTAAATTATTAGTATTGACATCCTTGTATAAAATATAGACAACAGTAAGATCCATTCAGTAAATTAAAGGCTTTTAAATTTGTTTATCTCCGTTGTAGCATATATAATTTTCAATGTTAGCTCATTTTTTTATTATAATTTATTATTAGAAACCGTTGAACATTAACTTATAAAGTTTATGAAACTCTCATACTTAAGAAATTTAATTAGGAAATTACAATGTTTTATGAGTGTTTTTTCTATGGTTTTTAAATAAGGGTTTATTTAGCATAAAAGAATCCATCATTACGAATAGTAATAGAAGGAAGTCGTTAAGATATGACAATAGCAAATTTTATCTTGTTAAAATCTCATTCCTACTCAGCTGTAGAGTTAAACTCTTTCCTATATTTTATGCCTTTCAGTTTTTTCGTCTCATTTACGAATAAAAAAAATCATTCATTTATTTTTTATCCAATGTAACTATAGTTCTTATTGTTAAAATTCAGGTTTTATATATATGCAATGTAAATAATATATTTATTGCGAATAAAAGGACATTTTATTAATGAGGCCTAACTTAGTTTTCTCTAACTCACTATTGACTCAAAAAAAGTTTTTTTTTATAATAAAAATCTTGTACCTGATTGATCCAGTCCTCCAATATATACCAAAGGCACAAGATGAATCAAAACAATACGTATTGGTTGATGACTCATATGAAACTGTATATGTACATATATTACATATGTTTCATAAATGTTCCAACTGGGTTTGTATTATTTTGATTTTGTCCTTGAACTTTTAAAAGTAAAATATATGAGGTAGATTATTGTTTATTTTATATCCTTGAGTTAACCAAATAATCCATTTTATTGAGGCATCAACATTGAAAGTATGAATTGTTGTTGGAGCCGAAGTTTAATATAACAAACGATGAATAGATTGAGGAAGATCAATCAAAAGCCCGGGGTTTGTGATTAAAGATTAAGTTAAAAAAATGGCTATTTATTTTTCAGCTTAAAAGTGAAATGCGAAAAGTGTAAAAAGTCATTCGAACTGTGATGGTACATTAAATCAAGTTTCTACGCAACAGGCCCGGCAGCAGGCCCAGGCTTTTGGGGGCCCTACAGTTGTTATGGTGGGGCACAGTTGGCACATTCATAAAAAATCGGTCCCACGTCACTCAGTGGATGGGCAGGCCTACGTCACTCGGTGGGCAAGCTACGAAGACATGAAGGACCCCTGATGATAGAATATCTGGTTTAGTTTGCTATTTTTTTAGCTTATAATTTATCTTTGGAGAGATAAAATAATTAATAAAATATGTCTTATGGGTTATAAACTTAATAAAATAACAAATTAGTGTCAATTCATAAGTTAATCTAAACAAGAGAAAAAAAATAAACATGTGATTGTCTTTTAAAACCCCAACAATTTATTACATTACTTTTTCAATCTACTGATACTTCCTTTAATCGGTAGATTCGTCCAAATCTTCCATACTAATTGGACAAAGCAGGAAACAAACTGCTGTTATCGGCAGGCCCGGCAGCAGTCCCAGGCTGCTGGGGGGCCCTACAGTTGTTATGGGGGGCTCAGTTGGTACATTAATAAAAAATCGGGCCCACGTCACTCAGTGGATGGGTGGGCGTACGTCACTCGGTGGGCGGGCCTGCCCCCCCTCAGACCTGCCCATCCGCCGGGCAGGCTATGCAGCAACCTATTTTCATTTAACAATGCTTATAAAAGTAAACTTTTTTCTAGTTTATTATATTAAAGAAACATACATGCCCTGTATCTAGAACATATGTTTTTTCTCTCTCCCTCTCTTATATATATATACACCTATATATATATATATATTTATTTATATATATATATTTTATATATATATATTATATATTTATATATATATTTAAACCCGGCGCTGCCCAGGATTTCTCAACTTGACATTAGTCTGGAATTGAAAAAAATCACACGAATAATTGAGGCCCGCCCATCCCGCCAGGCCTGATTGTCTCGAAGGCCACCCACGAAGACATGAAGGACCCCTGATGATAGAATATCTGGTGTAGTTTGCTATTTTTTTAGCTTATAATTTATCTGTGGAGAGATAAAATAATTATTAAAATATGTCTTGTGGTTATAAACTTAATAAAATAAACAAATTAGTGTCAATTCATAAGTTAATCTAACAGAGAGAAAAAAAATAAACGTGTGATTGTCTTTTAAAAACCCATCAATTTATTACATTACTTTTTCAAACTACTGATACTTCCTTTAATCGGTAGATTCGTCCAAATCTTCCATACTAATTGGACAAAGCAGGAACAAACTGCTGTTATCGGCAGGCCCGGCAGCAGACCCAGGCTGCTGGGGGGCCCTACAGTTGTTATGGGGGGCTCAGTTGGTACATTATAAAAAATCGGGCCCACGTCACTCAGTGGGTGGGTGGGCGTACGTCACTCGGTGGGCGGGCCTGGCCCCCCTCAGACCTGTCCATCCCGCCGGGCAGGCTACGCAGTAACCTATTTTCAAGTAACAATGCTTATAAAAGTAAACTTTTTTTCTAGTTTTTATTTATTAAAGAAACATACATGCCCTGTATCTAGAACCTATGTTTTTTCTCTCTCCCTCTCTCTCTCTTATATATATATATATACACCTATATATATATATACATATATATATATATATATATATATATATATATATATATATATATATATCTATATATATATATATATATATATATATATATATTATATATATTATATATATATATATATTTAACCCGGCGCTGCCCAGGATTTCTCAACTTGACATTAGTCTGGAATTGAAAAAAATCACACGAATAATTTATTGATATAATTGTATGTGTTTTTTCATGTTAAATCAGTTCCTTACAAAGTCATCATTGGCTCTTCATTACCATTTTTTCAGTTTTATATTCTTTCAGGCTGTGTATTTATACAACATAAAAAAAAGTTATTTTATAAGTCATTGTATTGGGAACATAGAGTGCCGAAAATATGTATGGTAGAGCTGAATATCAGAATATCTGTTTGATCTCCGATGATGGGCGAAAACAGGAAAGGAAAAAACTTGAGAGAGAGAGCGACTTCCTATCTTTATCAAGAAAAGTTGAGAATAATGTCACATCTTTAGGTTTGGAATATATTCATAACTAATTCATAGTACATTATTTGATTACTATTATCTAAAACATTAATCGTACATTATCTTCTAATTTACGATGTAGGTCACCAATATTCATAAAATATCTCAATAGGCTCTACTAAAATAGTTTTGTATTATTTACAACACTTGTAAATAGTCTTTATAATAGAAAAAATAATAATATGTAACAAGTCATCATAGCGTTTTCATTGCCATTTTCCGTTTTCAACTCCTTAAGCATCTGCATTGCCGTTTCTTCCATTTTCTATTCCTTAAGGTTGGGTATTTAAGCATCATAAAGGGAAGTTATTTCTAAGTCATTTCATAGAGAATATAGAATGCCAAAATTTGTATGATAGCGCTGAATATCAGTGTATTTATTTGGTCTCTTTGATGGGGGGCGGGGGGTTTATTTTTATTTTTTATTTTGATAACTAGTATGTAATATATTTTTGGTATATGTCAATGCATTTCAGAACAGTTTTTATAATTTCTATATCTGGCATGAAAGTAAAGAAAAGATCAATTAGTAGGACGAAGTATTGATCATATTAAGTAACTACTTTTTAGGTGATTATTGAGGTTGCATTTAATATTTTTGTGATTTGTAACGAAGAAAAAATAAACAGGTTTGCCTTTTATTTGCAAGTTCCTTAAATAATTTGATAACAATATTGAAATTCAATTTTCCAAATCACAGTAAATCTCTAAAAAATAAAATTATTTTTGACACTTGTAAATAATTATATGTAAATAAAAAGGCAAACCTATTTTTTATCGTCGTAACAAATCACAATAATATTAAATGCAACCTCAATAATCACCTAAAGTAGTTACTTAATATGATCAATACTTTGTCCTACTAAATTGATCTTTTTCTTTACTTTCATGCCAGATATCGAAATTATAAAAACTGTTCTGAAATGCATTGACATATACCAAAAATATATTACATATTCATTATAGTCAATAAACTCGAAACAAAAAATATATCACCGCTAAAATAGAACACTAAAATTTGGTCAACTTTTAGAAATATATAGCCGATTTTTTCGATTAGGACGAAAGATATATTTATTATAAAACAGATTTGAAATGCACAGATATAGTAGAAAAATAAATACTACTGACATTTGTGGTTATTTTTACTTTCCTCGAAGATAACTGGGCCTGAACAATTGAAATGATGAAAATTGTAAATTTTAAAAAGGTCATAAGGCCAAACCTTTTTTTGGACAAAATTTTAAGTGGCCTTTTTGGAATCTACGTAAAAAATGGTACTCAAATTAGAATTTCAATCAAAGGACAAACAAAGACCTTAATTTTGTTACATAGTGTAATCATTTAATTCAAATTATCTTCCTGAACATATGCATACTGTATACAAAATGCTAAAGTAACTTAATTATATAAAAAATTCAATATAAATATATAGATTATAAAACTTTATACATGGCCCTTTAAATTTTGACCACTGCGTTCGTTCTTATATCCTTTAAAACTGCGTTGTCATTTACCTTACATGCAATGAAAAATGAAGGGAAATATATTTCAAGAGCTATTAATAGTACACAGACGTCAATTAATACTAAACAGTCAATAAAAAAATACTATTATGCATTTAAAAAAATAATAGTCTTAAAATGAAAAGTGCAAAAAACAAATATCATAAACGTTCATGAATATGTTTTCATTTTATGTATATTAATGGTCTAAACTTTGAATTGAGTACGTCATAATATATAGACTTCATAATATAAGTTTTTTTTAAATACAGCTCTTATTTGGTATATCTGACTTTCATGACACCTGGCTGCAAAATATACTTATTAATAAAGGGAAGATCATCGTCGAGTCAGTAAATTATAAACAATAAATCTAATGATAGAGTAATTATTAGCTCTTGAACAATCAAAGTCTTGTAAGAAAGCCTTGAGGATAAAAAATGGATAAATGACAACAGTGTGGCGCCTTTAGTCTCTCGACTTCAACTATTTTCTTTTTGATAGATTGTGCTCTCTTTAATATGCAACGTCAATGATTTGACAGTATGTTGTTGTGTTGTATGAAATATTTTTTTGCCTATATGTTTCGATAGAATTACATCCGACAGGATATAAATAAGCATTATAGCATTAAAATTAGTCTATCGAAACTAGGATCTTATCAATGAGGTCGACCAAAACTGACCTCCACCTCTCGGATTCGAACCCCCGCCCCAACATTGAGAGTTAAACATGCCTTAACACACACGGCTATCGCACTCTTAAAAAAGTTTTTAGTGCCTCTTCGACCTTTTAAAAAAATAAAACAAATAAATATATTTGTGTTGATTTTGGTGCTTAATATGAAATATGGTGGTTTGAACATGTTAGAAATGTAGAAAAAGTGGTTGAATGGTGATAGTGCTTTGAAGCTAACAACATTTTGATAGAATAATAGGCGGTTTAAAGCTGGGAACATATCCATTGTCGATGATGACCCTTCCTGCAGGCCGTTGACACCAACGAAAGTGAAAAACGTGGACAAAATTTGAACTATTGGCTACCAATAGTAGAATGTATTTTCATGATCTTATGAAACACGATTTTCTTTGTATACAATGCATATAAAGTAAAAAAAATATTTTATGTGAATGTATATTTTTAAATAAAGACCTTGAGACGTGTAGCTATAATGCTGGTGCCAAAAGACTCAATTTTCGGATAAGTGTTGATGTCACTCAAAGCCATTATTTCCAATGCTGAATCCGACCCATCGTTCATCAACACATTATAACGGGGACGGTGTGAATTAGAAATATATGACACTTAGTCCAGTCATCAAACAAGTGAATGGCGTGTATCAATTGAGCCCGAGACCTAAGAAACCATGTCGTTTTCAAACAAAAAAGAAAGTGATGTTCACGTGTTATAATTTATATCATATGCAGACAATATTAAGGCGAGGAAAATAGACAGAAAAAATACAATTAATGTTTTGAAGGAATACATAAATATTGTAATTAAATGCCAGGAAAGTGCATACAATAAACTAGAAGCATATATACATTCAGAGAGTGCAAACCTCGCCGTCACGGGGTCCTTATGAGCCTTCCAAGGCGGATTTTTCACAACTGGGGAAGCGTAGAGGGACGGGGGAGGGTTCCCCTCAACGGAAATTCCGAGAGGAAGACGCTCCCGGCACCCGATTTTACAGCACAGCGACATCTATGGCAAAGTAGGCTAACTTGAAATATTTATTAGTATTTAGCTCATTTTGCATCTTAATTCTGCACTCAGAGATGCCAAAATTTAATCAATTGTTCCTTTTGGCATTTCCAACAACTCCACAAAGTTTCATCTGAATCCGTTCAGTACTTTTGAGTTATCCTGCTCACAAAACAAAAAAAACCAACACAAACCAACGCCAGTGAAAGCAATAACTCCTTCGGCGGAGGCAAATATGTCAATATTAATCATATATAATATTCGGCCTACTCCATACCTTTCCACACTTATATTGATTTAGAAATACAAACAGTAAAACTTTTTCTTGACGATTTATAATTCCAATAAGTCTTAATTAAAGTATACGTTCTGCAGTTACTCAATAAAAGGCAAGTGTGAGCATTGAAGGGGATAATCCTCATATAAAGATCCCTAAAGGACTTTGCATTACTATAAATTACGTTGTTCATATTTGCACACAAGCAAAGTTTCTGAATGAACCAAGTAAGCCAGAAGTTTATAACTTATAATTTTTGTATAAATACATACATAGTAAAATAGGCACTAACGTACGGAATATTATCTCATGATAACATAAATCATTTTACGACAATACCTTACATCAGCGTTCTATAGTTTCACTTTCTTTATATATTTTGAAATTTTAAGGGGTACATAAAACACGCAATAAATTAGCTTTAGTTGTGCTGTGTATTTACTCATTATAAAAATTGTTTAGTCATGGGGAAATCAAAATTGATGGCATAACAACTGTAGATTTTTTGCTATTTAGTTGTTTTTATTAAAAAATATATTTCTGAAACTCATATAGGAAGACTTCAATAGCTATTTACAATTATTTATTATACCTTATCCTATCAAGAAAGTTGGGATATTATATGGTTTAATTCCCTTGGAATTATGATGTTATGAGCCTATAATCCTGGGTTAAAAAGTTGTCAGTCCTTGTGTTATTTAAAAAATAGTTGAATTGTTTTATGCAGTTGGTAGTTTGTACTATTGTATGCTATAAGATTAAACCTAGCTATAATAATTATTAGCTTTGAGACGAGAGGCTGAGAGCTATCAGAAAAAAGCAAGATTGATTGAGTGAGAGAATAGATTCTTAAAGTTAGAAGATTAAAAAACAATAACAAATCTGTTTTTCAAATTTCTCAATAGTTTCTGGAAGAAAGAATCGAATGAGTGACATGAATCTTTTACATATCCTCTTGAAATTACGTAGATTAATTTATTTATTATAACAAAACAGGGGCTTATATCAATTCCAACCTAATTTTTATTTGTAAATCTTAGCCTTGATATTCAAAGAGAGGTAGATATTTACCTCTGTTAAAATCTGCTATATTTAACTAAGATGATGTCCTCATAAGAGGAATGGAACCGAAGAAATGGGTTAGTATGATTTAAAAAATGTTTTTTACACTATTTTTTTAAAGTTGTAAAATACTTCTATATTTAAATATTTCATTGTTTAACCCTTATATTTGTTAGAAAGCTGTTTACACCTGTGGTGTTCGCGGGTCAATTTTGACCCGTGATTTGAAAATGCTTTAAAATGCTTAAAATCACCAGTTTCCTTCCAATATTGTTTTTCAAGTCATTGTTGGCTTAGTATACATTCATATAAATGGAACCAGTGTGGGAAATTTCTTTAGTTGGCTCCACAGACACAGTGTTTTAAAATGTACCACTCGTGTAAAATGTGTGTGTGTGCCTGAATGCGCTTTCTATATGTGTCTGTCTGTGCATGTGAAAGAAGCCTGTTTGTGTGTGTGGGGGGGGGGGGGGGCGTGTGTGTGTGTTTGGGCCATAACTGGGCATATTGGGCCACAATTGATCCTCAGAGCAACCCATAGCTTTTAGGTGATGCATAAAACAGCCAGTATTCTCTGCCGGGTCATTTTGACCCGTAACACCACAGATGTAACTTTTTTTTTTGGAGACCTTTATAATTTCCTAGAATGGTGAAAAAGGATATTTCTGCATTCAATCGGGTGTGTCTGAGGATTAGATGAAGCCTCATTCCAGAGCAAAAAGCAAATGGTAATTTTTACACATTCAAACTAGAAAACGGGTCAATTTTGACCCTAACACAATAGAAGGGTTAACTAAAACTTTAACATCAGAGAAATGAATGAAATACTATCAATTTATTTATTTTATCGACATTGTTTTCATCTTATTTCAAAAATCAAGTTGAAATAATCTTCCATTGTCACCAAAGATTAGTTAGTTTAAATGAACACCTCTATCAACATCCGAAATGTTTTTAAAATATTTAATAAATTAATTTATGGAACAGAAGTAGCCTCTTACATGCAAAAATGTATATACAAAGAACAATGCTTATAATAAAAATATTTTCACTGACCTCCGGTTTAACAATTATTTAAACAAAAACAGAGTTTATAAGTAAATAGTATGGGTTGATAGCATAGGGTTGGCCGAGCTTCAAAGAAACTGAAAGTTCAAAACTATAAGGATCATTGATGGAAAGAAATGCCCAACGGAATAAGATTGAGGAAATAGTCAACAAAGTAATATGTTCATTGCAATCCTTTGGGAGCTTGAATCGGTGTATGCTGGGCCCAAATTGTGTACAATTTCCTTAAAGAAAAGGAAAATTTTCTCAAAGAGAATAATTGTGAAAGCTTTTAAAAGGCCCACAAATGTATTTCCCTTTACTTACTTAGGAAGAATCAACTATGGGAGAAATCCAAAGAAGTTGCTATAAAGTAAAAACTTTCCTTAGGATGGGAACTTCCTATAACCCAACGTATTTGCCTCCCTGATATACACACAGTTTTGGTGGCATTGTGTTGGTCGTCCTCACGTTTCAAAAATATGGCGGAGAAAAGCTTAAAAACAATCCTCAGCAAAGATATTTATAAAGCCTAAATAACCATTGAAAATGAAAGCATCAGCCTCTTCTACGGATCAATAAGAAAATGCTTTAAACAGATTCCATGATCCCATTTAAAACTATTTAAATAGAAAATAGATTAAAAAAGAAGCACAAGGAAGCAACAAAGCGGTAAAAACAAGTATTTTTTCGCATCAGAAAAATGGCTGATATACCGTTTCTCTCAGAAACTCTGGTGGTGCGAGAAAAGTTCTTCCAAGAGCAAAGGAGTATATGTCACTTCTGTTTCGAATACACCGAAAACACAGATTACTTCATTTGGAGCTGCATTTCAACGCAAAATCTTTAACTTTATCTCGGAAACTCTCAAAGACAAATACAGAGCGGAAAAGACTTTTTTAAACTTCTACTGCTGAGCAGACGAATCAAACACCATCATTACAAAAGTGCAACAAATCATATACACGAAAATTTGAAGTCGCATCGATTTTACCAATAGTTAAGTTAATTACTAAAGTGTTTAACTTGGATTCTTTTATGTTGTTTTTAAAAATGTTGTAATTGTGTATTTAAAGATTGGTTTGTTTTTCCATTAATTATTTTTGTTCACTCTGAAATACGCCTGTAGGCCAAGAAAAAAAAAACGCTCTCATTTCCATAAATTACTATTATTTTACAATTATGTTTATGCTTTACTTCCCCTGAATGTTTTGAAAAAAAATACTGATAGAATATATGTAGCTTTCTAAGAACAACGTGTAAACAATGTTTTTAAGCTGTGTTACAATGAAAATAATCTGCATAGAAATCTACAAATTATCCATTCAAACAAAATGATGTTATTTAATCTTGGTTTTAATATCAAAAGAAGGCCACATTTAAAGAAAGTATTCATAATGTAATAGTTACAAACTGGTCATATAGTTTTGAGAACTATTTTCCTAATTCCACTGCCTATTTTGTGTAATTTTTTTAGGTATTCCGATCGTCCCAAAAAAATAAATCTATAAGAAAAATTATCTCCCTCTCTCTCTCTCTTTATCTATATATACCATATATATATATATATATATATATATATATATATATATATATATATATATATATATATATATATATATATATATATATATATATATATATATATATATATATATATATATATATAATATCCAATATTTTATTTGATAAAATAAGATTACAGCTGAGTAGAAATTTACGCTGAACTATTAATTAATCATATATTTTGAAATAAGATATTATAGAGTTATGAACCCAGGAAAAAAGGATTACGAAAAAAAACAAGCAAACCTCCCAAAAATAATTTTTACTTGACATTAATCGTTTGAAATACTAATAGCTGATAAATACCGTTCCTCTTGCAATAAGCAGTCAATTAATTTATTAGGTAAATCACGTTCTTTCTTTTCTCCTGCCCATTTCCATGTTGACGCTCCCAAATCAGGAATTTTGACCTAAAAAGCAGAGTGGCGGGCGGCAGCACCAATAAGGATAGGTCTTTGATCTTTTTCTAAAATGTACTTGTTAGTAGTAAGTTTTTGTGCAATTAAAGATTTGACATTTTGTATTGCAGATTCAATTGCTTTGTGACTGGGGGGAGATTTATTTTTAAGATTAAAGACACCAAAAAGAACATAGGCTTTTAAAATATTTGAGGAATCGTCTTCATTTTTACAAACGTTAAGCTTTACGAATAGCTTAAACACCTTTAGGATTGGACAGTCTACGAATGCATGGAAGATATTGTTTAATAAAAACCCACAGTTCATGCAAGGAAGCTGAAATTTGAGGATTTGTCCTGAAATTTGTAATTGTGCAGTAAATTTTGCACCATCGGCAATACTACCCGTAGATTTCAGAATTCTTCTCTTCCAGGACAAAGAGAGGCCCAACAAACTTTGAAAGCTTTCAGATATTGAAATCGCTTCATCATATCTAGGTCTTTTAAGTGTAAATTTTAAAAACCACGGCTTCGAAGGATTAAAACCAATAAAAGAACGTTCAAGTGGAAAGCGGAACCTTCCAATGTTAAAATTTGACCTATCTAAGTCATGTGCTGTAAATTTATTTTGGTTAAGAGCAGTTCTCTCGAGAACAACAGGATCTCCAAATCTCTAGATAAACGGTTTTTTGTCCTTGTTTTGGTATATAATATCGATTGTTGTATCCGATAAATAAACTGGATGGGATCACCATAATACCCTCTGAATCGATGCTAAAAAGGGAGAAAACATTTCCAAATCTGAATTTGTTAAAATGGTGCCCATGTGAATCCAATTATAAAATTCCGTAGAAGTGAAGTACCTTCTCCAGTCTTGTTCATGATACACGCCCATTTTTTCAACTATTTTACGATAGTAGGTTGGAAGAATATCATCTAAGAGACACAAGCCTCCGCCTATAAATTTTTGGGACGTTTGAGGGCGAGAAGATAAGATTTGTGAAAAAGTGAGGTCAACCAAGACTCTTCTTCTTTGATTGCATACTCGGCAAGTGAAGGAATCGAAGTCGCCGTATACAAAACAACAGGCACTACACGTTTATTATAAAGATCGATCCTTTTCATTAATGAGAGATGGCGCCATTGTTTCAAAGATCGATAAATTTTTAAATTCATTTCCAACCAGTTAGACATAGACACACCATTTTTCATCCACTCTATACCAAGAATGTTAACTGACTGTACAACCTTACAACTAGAGATCATAACAGAGGGGTCTGGATTCCACGATGCTAATGGCAGTATGCCTGTTTTTTTAGTATTCATTCCAAGACCGGACTTCAGTTCGAATTTTTTAAAGAAGGACAATATGATTTCAATTCTCTTGATGAGTTGAGCTTCGGAGCTGGCTTCGATCATCGGGATATAAATCAATCAAATGTCTCCCATTATTAAAAGATACACCAAAACCTATATACTTTCTCATTAACGTTCTTGTGAGGTCATGTAGCGTGGATACAAACAGAAGAGGAGCAATGGGGCAACCCTGTCTGCAACTCCTTTTGAGTAAAATGGGGGCACTATTTAATCCATCTAACGTTAAAACTGAAGAACCATTAAATAATAATGACCTGATGGGGTTAAAAACTTTTGGGGAAGAAGCTTTTTAATAGACTTTAAAACATGATCATGCCGAATTGAGTCAAAGGCTTTACTAAAATCGATAGCTATTAAAGCTCCGTATCGGTCCCTTTTATTTAAAGACTCAACCGCAGTAAGAATATTTCTGGATATATCTGTAATCTTTCGTTTCTTAAGAAAGCCCTTCTGTTCAATTTGAATTTGATCATTTAAAATAGGTTCAATTTGTTTTGTTAAAACCCCTGCTAAAATTATGTATGTAAAATTTAAAATAGTTATGGGCCTCCAATTATTAAAATGACTACCGTCCCCCTTTTTTGGGATTAAAACAATGCGCCCTTTTGAGAGGGCACTGGGCATTTTGCCATACTTCTCCATGTACTTTCCAATACTTAATAAATAGGGAGCAACCTCATTTGGAACAAGTTTGAAGATGCGTCCACAGATACCATCAGGACCAGAGGCTTTATTGTCCTTGAGATTGCAATTAATATATTTAATGATATTTTCAGTTGTAAACACTTGAGGCATTTGTTTACATTTCTTCTTTGGAAAATTCAGTCTATTGCCACCTAGAACTTCTAAAAATCGTTTATGAAAATATTACAATATATCACTTGGAGTCTTTAAAACCTTACCACCATCAACAATACGTTTAATGGTTGACGTGGAGCTCAAGTTTTTTGGGGGGAGGTACTTAAATCTAAAATTTGGATTTGTATCTCTGATCTTCTTCCTTTCCATTTCAGCTTCCGCGATGTCGGTAATTCTGTAATTATTTACAAGATCAGCAGTAACTTGTTTGATAAAAACAGAAGATGAGTTCATGGCACTCTCAATGTCGTTTTGAATTTTCGAAGAGTTCTTTTTGTGGCTTGCGACAAACTTGCGAACAGTCTTTTTAATAATATTATTAAGAGATGGATAAGCTCTCTTTGGAGTTATCAGGTTGGCTCTTTTGTCAAGATTTAAACCAAGTGATCTCGCGAATCGATCATTGTAGAGAATCCAGTTAGGAATTTGAAAAGCTTTCTTGCGTGGAATATATTTTATGGTAATATCAATAATTTTGTGATCGGAGGATGGATCAGGCCTATAGAAAGCTGTCTTAATATGACGCAGTAGCGATGGAGAAATTAGTGCCAAATCGATTCTCGAAGATCTTTTTCCACAGCTCCAAGAAACGGTATCTTCGGGACAGAAAAATAATTATTACTATAATTTATTATGTAACATCAACTGTTTGCTTGTGTAAAACAATGTGATAATATAATTGTACGTGATAGAGGGGGATATGTGTAACATAATGTACTGTAAACTTTCTTTTAAAAAACCTGCACGACACCACGATTTCAATTACATATATATATATTTGAATCAGTCTCAATTGCTTCACCTGATATGAACATAATATATATATATCTGATTTTTAAGATTTGCTTGTGTATCTTATTATTAGATACATATAATAGTACAACAACAAATATGGGAGGGTAAAAAAAATCCCAATGTTTAATACAAACATTTAATACGTAACGTTTTCCCGACTAAAACATATTACAGCATTCCAAAAACTCATTGAATTTACAACTTTCTCATTTTCAAGCAAATTAATTTTTTTACATAATTTAATAATCGCATAAACATGAAATTATTAATTGCTATTTAGAATCAAATACTTAGATAAATGCTCTTGTCTTATTATGTATTTTGTACGCAACTACTTCGACTTTTATTTAAGAACTGAAATACAGGAAAAAAAATTGCTCTAAATTGTAACACTTAAGTATGTAATTGGTTTTATTTAATTAAAATAATTTAGCATAAAGTGAAGGGCATAGGTTTAACAGTTATTCGAATCTATCTACCTGCTTTGATCACATAGTGATTTGTGATGTCATAAATGTGCAGGGCTCCTAGATTTTTAAGCTACGTCTTACAAAATCAATCAAGGAAAAAAAATATCTGAGGATCCACAGATAATTTATAATAATTTTTGTGATATATATTATAAAAACATATAATTATTTATTTATAAATGGTATAATATTTATTTTGATAATATATATATATATATTTGTACAATCAGGAAATATACCCTACTGTCTCAAAGCACTTAATTTCTTTTGATTCAGGAGCTATAAAACATTTTCTTTCAAACTGTGTTACACGAATAAATCATTTGTGGTCACAACAACAAATTTGATGAGAAAACTCCAAAATTTACTCCAAAGCACATATAGATATCATTTAATTCATTTTTTATAACGTGATTAGTTATATATTGTTATGAAAATTTTATGATAACTAAAATTTTATAAAGAGTGTTTACGGAAAGATTTCTTTATTTGATTGATTTGAATTGCGGGAATGAGTCAACATAAAGTTACCTATATGAGTCAAGGTCACCGACCTACTTTATAATAACTAGAAGCACAACACCGGATAACAATAAGTATTAATTTAAAAATTAGCTGAATTAGATTATTATATATTAGATCTTCTTATTCCGAAAATGATCTTGGTTTACTCATCCTGTTCAATATTTTTTTGCTATACAATTTTTTAATACCCAAATATATTCAGTTCTTAATTGGACAGACAAATCAACATAAAAATGAACGTTGTGTAACACCAAGTTTTAAAGTTCACAGATTAATTGTAGTTTCTTCGATTCCCGTGTGTGATCATGGTTGCCTCTCTTCAGTGATCAGCAGAGGTCCACCAGCATAACTGTATCCCGCCTCCCAGATGAATCTCCTCGATTTGGTGCATACCCTGATGGAACTTTTATCACTGCTCGTCGTTCATCGGCCCATTGGTTTTCAATCAACTTCTCTATGTGTGAGAATTCAAAGTGGATATTTAAAATCATCAAAGCACCCAAGTTTTGTGAAGACTTCTATCGAGATGCTAAAGAGTCTAGCGTGGTTTGCTGCCTTTATGTTTCATACAAATTTGCTTCCCTCCTGCACAAACGTTTTCCAGGAGGCACACTCTAGTGTGTCAATGAAGTTTGGTAATTCTTTGCCCTTAATGAGCTGCCGTATCTGTAGGCCATCTAAAATGTCTGCATTCAGCTTCTCAATAGTCAGTCGAGGAAAGACTTTTCCAAAGCGCGCATGAACTGTTTCACTAACCAAAGATTGACGTGCAGCGTTGGGATCAATATCATATTTCCGTTGACAATAGGTTTGTTTATGATGTCTCTGGTCCAAGATACTAACTGCTCTCACGTCAGCCACTCTTTCTGCACATATGTAGTGCCTGGCTATGTCTCGCTGTCCTACAAACAAATGAAGCGAACCCAGATTACTGACAAAGTAGAAAGTTCACCATCTTGAGGTCGACGCAGATGATCCATTGATGTTGCTCAGATTGGATTGGATCGAAAACATACTTCATCGTTTAGTACTTAACTTCGAGAAATGTAGAGTGCTAAATTGTTCAATAATTCAGTACTGACCCAAGACAATTACCGAATAGAATGTTTATTGCAAAAACTTATAGCTCTTGCAGGTTGCATGAAAATGAAATTTTCGAGATGAGCTTATTTTGACAACAATACATTAAAACTTCATATTTACAATGGAAATATGTCATATACTTGTTTTTTCTGTCAAACTACCAAATGTTCTGATTTTCTACATAGATTGTTGATATTAATTAGATTCAAAATAGATTATGGAAAGTAACTAAATGTTAGGCTCAATGTCAATAAAACTACATATAAGCTAAATCAGTTATGTATATTGACACTTATGAAAAAGTCCTGTGTGGTGCTTCACAGGAGAAATAATCTCCGATTGACAATTTTAAACCCGAATTTTTTTGAACTAAAATATAAAGAATTTTTACGTTTTTCTATAGTGCTTGGTACATAGTTTATTTTAGTTGTTTGCCTTTTAGATGTTTTATTAGTGTTTGGTTGATATTACATTCTTCCCAGGAGCTTTTATTTTAAGCTATAATATTTATTAAAATAAATATTTATATTTTCTCCGATATATATTTTTATAGTTTTATCGTTTTTTTTTTGCATAATAAATAATATAACATCGACATATGGTTGCTTTCGATTGGAGCAGAGTCCGGATAACATTCTTCAAGCCAAGTTTTAGTTTCGAGGTTATTTTTTCCCATCAAAACATAATGTTTTATTAACACACAAAATTCGTCTTTTTCTATTTTTCACAATAACAAAAGTAGCTTCACTTAAAACGCAATATCTCACAAACGAGTTGTCAGACAGCTGTTATATTTATTCATGTGTGTTTTGAAGGCTGGTACTAGCTGACAGTCAAATGAAAAAAAATCCACTGGTGCCATCTAGGTGTTAGTCTCCGGACTTATCAGCCGACCTTGTAAGAATGATAATTTTAATGGGTAACTTTAATATTTGTAAAACATGACATAAGCTTTCAAAAACTAGTTTTTTAAATTAAAAAAAATACTTATGACGTTTTAAAACTGCCCCATTTTGTAAGAATAGAATATTTCTTAAGGAATTATTGCAGCTATAATTAATTAATGAATATTTGTGTAACATTTGTATCTACATATTACCAAACTATTAAGAATATCAAAGGCCAAAATTTGTGCGAACAAGTACCTAAACCTTAAATTGACTTTTCATTATAAAGTTATTACTTCCTTTAAAAGGATTTAGAAATAGTAAATTAGTGTTTTCTAGGATTTTGACCATTAAAGTGGAATAATTACATGACGATGAATAGTATTATGATGTGAGTATACTCTTTAGAGCTATTAGAAGTAAATAATGAGAAATCGGATTACATGCTATGGTATATAGAATACCTAGTTCATATTTGATTTGAAACGTAGATATTATTATTATTATTTATTACATATCAAAAATATGTTGAGGCAATACGTTTTTGATGATGACAGGTGAAAAGATGACATAACATTATGTTATTATCATAGCGATATAAAGATGTTGAGAGCGGATTCCCTTCAATAGCAGAGAAACAGTGTTCTGTTGTTTCTGTGTGTCCACTATAAACAAAATAATTTATACTACGTCATTGTAAGCTGATCATAGAGAAAGATTCTGTCTCTATGATCAGTTTATGATGACGTAGTATACATTATTTTGTTTATAGTGGACACACAGAAACAACAGAACACTGTTTCTCTGCTATTGAAGGGAATCACCTCTCTATATCTTTATATCTCTATGGTTATTATTCCCGCTTGTCAGTGTGACGTCATTAAAAATCACTGGCAAACTCTATGGGCAATGTGAACGCACCTTGTTTTTAATATATCTTAGTTGTTTATACCTAAATTTATTGTCTCAATACTATGGGGATCTTCAAATTTCTTGTTATAGGCGTGTATAAATAAAATAAAAACTTGGAAAGCTGTGTTTATAGCTAATCAAATAAATTAAGTAAATTTATGTCCTCATTATACCCCTAAACATTGACAGGACAACAAGCAATTATTTATATTTTTACCTCTCAAATAGAAATACGGAATTACTCTTTACGTAAGCTGAATTTCAAAAAATACAATTTTTTTTTGTTTAGGTAGAAAAAGGTTACTTATCATTTTGGATCAAATATATCTATTTCAGACGAGCTTCCGAGAAAGTACTAGTGCGTGCGTGTGTACAATGCATTAAAGCATGTTCAACTTTCAATGTTTAGGGCGCAGGTTCGAATCCTTCCTAGAGGGGAAAGTCAGCTTTGATTATGAAATGATCATAGGTTCAATAGACGCCAATAACTGATATTATGTTTATTTAAATCCAGTCGGATGTAATTCTATCAAACAATATTTGCAAAACAAAAGTACAAATAATGTTTGTGGATTTCGTTAGGCTAAAAAGGCATGACTAGATTTTATGAAGAATAATTAATAACAAAAATTTGAAAGGGAAGAGTGCCAGGACTGAAACAATTATGGAAAATGATGCTTCAAGAATGAAAAAATAACGCTTTTCTTTATAAATGTTTTATGAAATGAAACTTTATTTTCCCACAAACATTTATATTTACATTTTTTGGGGTCCTTAAAATATCTATATCAAGCAAAAGATTAAACATAAATAAAGTGTAGGTATTAGATGTTCCCATTTTGAAATTTTAAATGAAACACTTTATGAACGTCCACAAAAAAAAATGATTTGATCACAAAATATTATTCCTTATGTACACAAATGTTTTGTCTATATATATACTTTTCAAATGAAACACTATGTGAACGTCCTAAAAGTGAAATATATATAAAATATATTGTCATATATAAACCAATACATTGTCACTATATGGATTTCAAGTTGTTGAAAGGGATATGGGTATATTAGCATGTATTTAAGGAACTGTAGACAAGTTTTTAGTTTAGAGAAATGTCATTTCTTATTTCACATATAAAATATAATCATAGCACAACCAAAAAAAGGGTATCTTTATCACTTAATTAGTATTTTTTGCCTATTTGATTAAATGAAATTGTATATATACATAGATATATGCGGGAGTAGAAAGAAGAATGTTTACAATAAAGTTTACCTTTTGAAACTAGGAGTTTTTTTAAATATACTCATAAGCAACAATATTCAAATAGTATTCGAAATTATTAATGTGAATATGCAAATATATTTTGTTTATTAGACATATCAGCGTCCCCTTATTATTGTTTGTTGTACTTACATGCTTATCATATATTCACACTACTAATTAATTTTACAGTGCTTTTGTTATTGCTATTATTTTGTGTTGGGTGCGTTACCTTAGAAACATGTTGGAATATATTTAAAAGGGGAACGGATGTTTCCCCCAAAAAACCTCAGTTAAACTCCATTTTTATTAAGGCCTGTCCTTACTTTGAAAGTTTATAAGAAACTTTTCAATTTCAATATTTCAGAAAACAATACATATACCTCCTCTGTCCCTTGCCACTTTCAAAGACAATTACTATTTGGAGTAGAGTCTACTGTTTTACCAACCTGAGATAGAAAGAGAAACAACAGCTGTCCATTAGGGTATGGTGGTATCTGTACGGCTTTTAGGTAAGAAAAATGTCAGTCAGAAAACTATTTCCTCAGTTTATTATCATTCTTATTCTAAGTGGAAGAAAAATAATGTATGTATAAAACAAATTTCTCGAAAGACCTTTGATTCCAGAATCATATAAGCCGATTCCCACAAAGTTTTTGAGCAAATTTAAAGCCTTATGGGTGACCGATAGCTCAATGTGTTAATCACTAAATCTTTAGGGAGCGGGTTCGACTCCCGAGAGGAGAATGTCTATTTTGGTCAACCTCTTTTATGATCCATCGGTTGGATCGATTAATTTACAATCAATTATACCTCTTATTTATGTACGTACCCATGGATACAATTCTATCGAATCAAATAAGCCAAAAAGTAATACTTACAACAATATTTTTCAAATACCAAGATGGACAACCCCATAAATTTTTAAATACTTAGTGAATGCATTTTAATCATTTAGCTGAAGGATTTGAAATTATTATATTTGCTTTATATTTGCGTGATTAATATTTTTTTAAGAATTTTGAACTACTTTCTATAAATACATTATTATTATTAATATTCATTACACAGCATTCCATTGAAAAAATGACGGTGTCTTTTCTATGTCCTATATTGGTGGTCAATTAAAAAAGTTTTTATAAATCCCATGTATATAAGTATATATATATACATATATAGGTATATGCATATTTATGTATCTTTATATGTATATAAATGATATATATATATTAATTTTAAGAATTGTATTTACAAAACTAACTATAAATGTAGTAATAAAGTTATTACTGTAATATCAATATAAATAGTGTTATATATATATATACAAAACTGTATTTACAAAACTGACTATAAATGTAGTATTTAAATTATTACTGTAATATCCATACAAATAGTATTCAGATATGTATTATTCATTATGTCAGTAAAGGAAAAATTGAGTATACACTCCTGAAAAATCCATGATATCATTATGAAACTAGCTTTTCAAAGATATACTCACTTTTTCGGGAAACATGTTCCAATAATCAAGCCCGAAGTCCCATTTCGTTTAAAATTGTTTAACACACCATCCTCAAAATTTCGCAGTCTCTCCCAAACACCTACCTTAGAACCCTTCATTAACTACCTAAAAAGAAGACAACTTAATTTAACAGTGAGCATGAGTACTAAAACGATTAAGAATCCCCTCCTCTCATCTTCTGAAAGATGGTTTAAATATAGAGTGCTCACTGGGACACTTGAAGTTCGGGAAAAGTTCTTCTCTGGCCCCCAGAGCCTCTGTAGATATTGCCACGATAACAGGGAAACGACGGATCACTTTTTATTTGATTGCTCCAAGCTACAGGAAGTTTTTACCGAAACTGGAGAAATTCTTCGCCTCCAATATAACTTTTATACTCCAACGAGGGACCATTTTATAGCCTTTTACACTGGTCAAATGGAGGCCGTCATCAACGCAATCATCACCAAAACCCAGCAAATTTTATATGCCAAAAGAAGCTCCAATGACCACGACATTTCTGGCGTTTCCAATATTATTAATTTATATCTTCGTGTTTTACAAAAAAGTTTTTATCCAATTGGAAAGTGTTTGTGATTACTTTTTAATTTTTATATGCTTTTTTGTTATTTGATTCCTGTTTTATCTGTCTAGTAGAATGTTCTTTCCGTCATGTATATATAAATCTTTATAGAAACTAATAAGTATCGCCTTATGGCAAAAAAAAATGATATCATTATGAAAGCTGAAAGATATGAACAACTCCATACGAGAATTGCTGTAGGCAAACATATCAAACACACACACACCCAATTATATATATTTATATATGATGTCACTATGAAAGCTGAAAGATTCTCGTCAAAATCGGTACAACTTCATACCTACGAGAATTGCTAAAGGCAAACATATAAAACTCACACACATATATATATATATATATATATATATATATATATATATATATATATATCTATATATATATATATATAATAGTGATCTATGTATAAAAGAGAATGAAACTATTTAGGAGAGTACTTAAAGTTAATGTAATGCCATAAATACCTCATTTTGTGGACATGTTCCTTACATTCTTTTATTCAATACCTTTTTTAACTATTTTTTATAGTCACTATGCAAAAGACATATATTCTAAGAAGAAAGGGAAAATATATCATTTTAAAATTTATTTTGAAACTTGTCACGGCTGTCATATTTTGTATGTATCAATAATTTATGTGTACTATAAAATATCAAAAACATATTGAAATATATTTATTTGTATGTTTTTAATATTGTAAATAAACTTTCAGCAAGTACATATTATTTAATATTTTGGCCTATTTGGTGCAATAAAAATATAGTTTCCATGACGCATTATACTATGAGATAAAGTTCATTGAACGTAGGATATTTGAATGAGTTTGATGAATAATGGTATTCCAGAGCTCTTGGTTGCAAATAAACCTACTACATACGTACAGTTAAGATCAGGAGATATTAGAGGGATATCAGCGTGGAGCAGATTGACATAAACAAGGAATTTTCTCCTAAAATATTATTCACTCACAGTTGAATTATTGAAGTGATAAAAGCATCGTTTTAGCAGTTTTCGAAAATATGCTGAAAAATATAAAAGTTTGTCAAGATACTTTTATTTCCTATATGATTTGATAGATTGCATCCGACTGGATTTAAATAAGCATTCTAACTTGCAAATTAGTCTATCGCACCTAGACTCTTATCAATGAGGTTGACCCAAAATGACCATCCCCTACTCGGGATTCGAACATGATCCCTCAACTACATTGAGAGTTGAACACGCCTTAACGCACATGGCTTTCGCACTTCCTAATAAATTGATGTATGTATTTGAAAAAGTTATATATTGTTCTGCATAAACAAATTTTTGTTTATGAAATGTGAAATCGCAAGTAATTTTATTGTTTGTTCGTATTTTATGCCTAATTACCTACACCGAAGGAGGTATTGTTTTGTTGGTTGGTTGGTTTGTTTGTCAGCAGGATAACTCAAAAAGTACGGAACGGATTCGGATGAAACTTTGTGGAGTTGTAAAATACCAAAAGGAACAAGTGATTAAATTTGGCATCTCTGAGTGTAGAATTAAGATGCAAAATGAGCTAAATACTAATAAATATTTCAAGTTAGCCTACTCTGCCAATAGATGTCGCTGTGCTGTGAAATCGGGTGCCGGGAGCGTCTTCTTCTCGGAATTCCGTCGAGGGAAGCCCTTCCCTGTCCCTCTACGCCGCCCCAGTCGTGAAAAATCCGCCTCGGAAGGCACATAAGGACCCCGTGACGGCGGAGGTTTGCACTCTCTGAGTGTATATATGCCTCTAGTTTTATATTATCTTTTTAGCATATTATGTCCGATGATTTTCAAAACTGTATTAATAAAAAATAGATTTCTAATAATTTTTTGACTGAGGTTAATTAAACCAACTTGCACCATAAAAAGTGAAAGATGCAATCCTTACAGATTGAGCTATTTTTTTCTATTTTGTAAATTTGTATTATTGCTTAACTCTATATTGGTACTTTTTTTCTCAAAATCGACGCTAAACTTTAGAGAATAATTTAATTTTATGTTTTTTTGGTATAAGAATTATATATATATACTTATATTGTATAAACAAGAGCATTATAAGCAAAATATATTTCCGAATTTATAATATATAAAAAAGTAAAAGCAAGAAAATGTCGTCTCAAAACATTTAGGCATTCAGTAAATAACAGTTGTGACTAGAAAAAGAATGAATAGTTTTGAGTTTAAGGAATCATGCAATGATGAAACCTTTATTACCCTATCAAAACATGATGCATATAAATAGAGTTGAGTGCCTTTTTGATTGACAATAAAACAAAAACATATGTATTGATTCATTATCTTCATTGGGTCGGAATCTGAGCATTTTTTTTGTCCGTATAAGAATAATGATAAATGATACGGTGACAATATACAAATAAATAAGATAGAGGAGAGGGACTCCATCGAAATTATTTGTAGAGTCATAACATTGATTTCCAAATCATGAGTCTTTGTAGATGAGACTCGAAGGACGAGGAGAACTCTTTATTTGTTTGTTGAGGAAGAGCAATCCCTGAGAGACTTCCTCTTCTAAACTGACGAGTCCAAGAGACGTGTAAAGGGACATATTTCATGAGTGGAGTCTCCGTAGTCATCTTAGACCCGTAGGATGGTAGATATGTGAAGACAAATAGTTAGGTGTAAGTCTTGAGTAATCTGTAGCGGATTGGCCTGCTTATTAACAGCAAGTCAAGCTACCACTCTTTCTCACACCTTAACAGGTTCTTAATCTCTTAAGTCCTCTTGTCTGCGGCTATATAAGCTGCAGGCAAGAGGTTAATAAACACACTCTTTTACATCATCTAAGAGTCGTCATCCTCCATCGCGCTACATTGGTGACCCCGACTCCCTCAGTCGATCTCTGAGGGACCCATTGGAACACGCCCGCGGAACATCACCATTCTACACTCCCGGCTTCCACGAGGTCCAACCGGACTTCTCCGTTAGCGTGGAGGAGGAGGAGGAGCCTCCCCCCTCACCGGATAACTCCTCAACCCTGTCATCCACGACGTAAGAAACCTCGCTGGACGACCCCTCAACCCTTTCATCCACGGCGTAAGAAACCTTGCCGGATGACCCCTCAACCTTTTCATCCATGGCGTAAGAAACCTAGCCGGATGACCCCTCAACCTTTTCATCCACGGCGTGAGAAACCTCGCCGGATGACCCCTCAACCCTTTCATCCACGGCGAAAGAAACCTCGCCGGATGACCCCTCCCATCATTAATTATATTTATATATTTTTTTATATATACACACCTGCATACATACAGGTGCTGGGGGGGGAGCTGTGTAGCGGATTGACCTGCTTATTAACAGCAAGTCAAGCTAACGCTCTTTCTCACACCTCAGCAGGTTCTTAATCTCTTAAGTCCTCTTGTCTTCGGCTATATTAGCTGCAAGCAAGAGGTTAATAAACACACTCTTTTACATCATCTAAGAGTCGTCATCTCTCCTCCTCCTTCACGCTACAAATCTCCTCCTTTCACAATCCAGGTGCCCAAAGATTCCATTTCCATGCGTAAAGTCACTCTTTTTCGATCCCGAGACTCTTCAGGATGGGAGTAAGTTAATTATCTCTCTCTGTGTGTCTTTCTCTATCTGTGTGTCTATATATGTGTGAATCTCTCTCTCTGTGTGTCTCTTTATCTCTTATTCCATCTCTCTAACTCTCCCTCGCTTTTCCCCCCTCCCGTCTAAAAGTAATAAAAATAAAGCATGAGCCCTAAGATATGGAAGAGGTGTACGAAAGTAGAAATTAGTATATATATATCTATTTATTTATACATCAATATATATATATATATATATATATATATATAACTAAAACAAACAGTATCATTAAAGCGAAGATATATTTTTTTAATTCGTAAAATAGGAGCTGTTTACAAAATATCACAGCTAAACTATATTTTATTTATTTCCTTTTAAACAGCTATAATCTTTCGATTATAAAACATTGTCATTATTTATCAAAATATAAATATTATTTATTAAAAGTGAAGATAATTGATCAATATATCGATAAACTTAATCTCATATGTACTTTTGTAAAAGAAAAACTAGTGTCGGCGTAAGGTTAGACGAGGTAAACGATTGCTCAAGCCCCCTGAAGCTCTGCTGTAATTGTATGAAAACAAATAAAAGAGCTTTTCTGTATGACGGCCTCCTAGTTGTCATGAATTCTCGATGAACAGAAAAAATCTTTTATATAATTATTATTATTCTAGAAAAACGATCAAATAGTTTGGTACTATGTTTGTCATCAATTGTTGCATTAGTTTATCATTATATGTAGGGAATACATCATATGTGAACCTAATCAGAGTAATAAATATGTATATATACATGGTATAAAACATATATTTATCCTATAATTGAATCAAGTATTGTAAATGATCATATATAAAATATTGGGATATATTTATAATCAATATCAACAAAAGAATATACACAGACATGAAAGAATATATATGATGATAGATAGTTCGAAAATATATGTTGTTGCTTTTATACAATAATGAGGGGTCACTAGTTGTATTCTGTATGAGTTATCGAAATAACAAAGTATATATGAATAGATGATATTATACCAAAATTATCGTCTATGCTGAAACCCCTCACGCTCCTACAATAGCAAAGGCAAAATCAGATGCTGGGAGTTCGAAGAGCCGATCGATTGCGCGTGGTCACCTTCTCGACAGGTGCATCTTCCATCTGTAATTGAGATCATATGAAGCAGGCTGTTATATATACTTGGAAGGCTATGAACGTGGACAGGTGTCCCTTGGAGAGGACCCTCGAAAGCTTCGATGAGCGCACCCGTAATGCTTCAATATGCCTAAAAAACGAGTCTACCAGCAATGTCGCTGCTGTTAACCTTTCAAAGGCCTGAGGCCTGTCACAGCTATTAAGAGAGGCAGGCACCTTATCAAGTGCTCGGAGGGTGGCAAAGACAATTACAAGTCTGTCTAGATCTTATAGTTCATTAAGCATAATCTAATTATAATATATTATATATATTAATATTTTGTGATAGTTTGTTTGTATATAAGATCTTTAGTTAATAATTTTTCTCTATGGATGTGTATATAGGTATTTTAGTTACCAACGTTCATAAACGAGTAATAATGCCAATTCAAAACTTTTATGTTCAATTTGGCTATGTTATTTTACTAAAAGGATCAGTATGTTCTCAACGACAGAGTTATCTGCTCACTATATTTTTTTATTATGCTATACAACTTTGCAGTCACTTCAAGTATCAATCATAAAAAAGAGAAATGAGACTTTAAGATGATCAGAAAAAACAACAATATTATAGTGACGATATTTTGCAAACAAAAGTCAACTTGAAAAAATTTTTTGTATAAAATAGTCATTGGTTTACCTATATACATACATGCTTATTCCTCGCCGAAGGAGTAATTATTTTCACTGGTTAGTTTTTGGTTTTTTTTTTTTTTTTTTTTTTTTTTTTTATAACTTTATTTCTCAATTGTAGTTTTAGAATCTTGTCATGTTATATACATATATCAAGTTAGGGAGAACAAACACTGGTAAATGAACGTAATAGACTTAATGTACATGAACATAAAAATAAGAAGAACAACCAAACATGGCGTGCTTCAGGGGCTATGTTTCACGATAAAATTTAATATTGGGGTAAAACTTTCTGGGAGAGGATTTTTTGCACATCTAAATTTATATAGAATAAACTGCAATTTTGCAGTAAAATAATTTATTTCATTTTCGTGGGGGCCTATATAAAAATAAACAAACTGTTTTGACCTTAAGGATAAATTAAAAAGAGTAAAAAATAAATGTTTTATTTGGTATAAAATTTTATCTATGGTTGGGCACTCGAATAAAAAATGTTTTGATGTTTCTAAAGAATGCTTACAGAAAAAGCACATCCTTTCTTCTTGCGTTTTTCCATGCACACTGCCCAAAGACAGCGTGTTTGTGATAATTCTATATTTCAGCCAGAATAGCGTATGATTTAAGTCACTTGTGTTAAGATGTCTAATCACCGTCTCCGCTGGTGAAGGAATGTTGTATAAATCCTTTCGTATCTCTATTTGCTTTAAATACTGCTTGTCCTGCCTTTTTTTAAGTAAACCCATTCTCAGGGTCCTATTCTTCATCCCTCCCAGGAAGCCATAAAAACTATTTCTCGGACCAAATTCTCTCTTCCTAAAACTTATCGTATTTAAAATTCTCTCTCTTTCTAAAACCTCACTAAGTGTAAAATTATTTCCTTTATTAAAAATTTCCCCCAGAAAGGATATATTCCTTCTTATAGATGTATCAGCAATGCAAACTAGTCGATCATTCCCCTGAACTGGCTCTTGCCATTTCATTTTTTCTAATATTAAATGGGATATCTCTCTGTTGCCATCTTTGTTTTCCAGCCAGAAGAAACTAATCTCTTTGGACCTCTCAAGGACGTCAAGGGGACCTTTCCCTTTTTCATCTTCGATATCGCTACCTTTAAAATCGCTAAATCTTTGTTTTAAAAGCTCAGCCCACACCGAACCTTGCTCAAAAATACGTTTGAACCATGTGTAGGTCATGACCTTCCAGAAGGTTTTAAAGTGAAGCAATCCCAGTCCCCCTAAATTTTTGGGTGTGTTAATTCGTTTCCATGTAATTATTCTGCTGCTACCCTTTGGTAGTAAAAAGTCTTCGCACATGGCATCAATTTTTGTGCATAAATCATTTGACAGGGGTGTTTGCTTTAAGATGTGAGTTACTTTGGGTAAAATAAGGGAATTCCAAATTTGGATCCTCGAGGCAACATTTTTCTTTAAAAAGGATGCATACTTTGCTATTGCCCTACTGGTTATTTGTTCAATTGTTCTCAAGTTTTTTTGTACCCAAGTCCCCTCCAGGGAAATAAAGGTTCCTAAGATTTTCATAAATTGAGCTGGCTTTATATCTTGTAAATTAAAATTTATATCAAAGTTTGCTAAGATGTTTGACTTATTAAAATTAATAAAAAGGCCCGAAGCTTCACTATTTTTTGCTAAAATACGAAGAGTTTCTTTAAACGAGCATTCTATTTTATTTTGTGTCCCTGACAGAAGAATTGTTATGTCATCAGCAAAAGCTTCTAGCTTTATCTCCATTTGCCCTACTTTTACACCCTTTATATCTTGACATGAGTAAATATTCTCTATTAGGGGGTTTAAGGCAAAGACAAATAATAATGGGGAAATAGGGTCGCCTTGGCGGCATCCCCTACTCACGCAAAAACGGTTGTTTGTTTCTCCATAGTAGGTTGTTATATCACATAAGGTGATGGCTATATTTCTCAGAAAGACGTCCCCAAAACCATGCGCTTTTAAGCAATTTAAAATCCAAAGATGAGAAATGCTATCGAAAGCTTTCCTAAAATCGATGCCCATCACCGCCAAGCAATCATTTTCCCTCCCAGACTCTGCAATAGTGTCAGTAATGCCCCTGCACACATCCTCCATTGCTCTACCTGGTATAAAACCTTTTTGCGAAAAATGTAGCAACTTCGGCGCGACTCTTTTCAGTCTTTCAGCCAGGATCCCCGTGTAGATTTTGAAGGATGAATTTAACATGGTTAATGGACGGTAATTTTCGATGTTCCTTGGGTCTTTATCGGCTTTTGGAATTATAATGAGCTTGCCTGTAGAAATGTGTTTTTCAAAAAGTCCTTTTTGGTTTGCTTCTGCGAAAACTCTTTCCAGTAGAGGGGACAACAAATTACAATATTTTTTATAAAATTCCATGGGGAATCCATCAGGACCGGGGGATTTGTTTGTTTTTTTGAATTTTTTTATATAGTTACTAATTTCCAAAATAGAAATTTTATTTTCTAAATTTTTTATTTCGTTTTCTTCTAATTTTGTTACCTCAATTTTCTGGTCATAACCTACTTTTGAAATAAAATCTGCCGAGTTAAAAAGGCATTTAAGGCAGCGCTTGGTTGAAATTTTATTGCAGTCCTTACAATTAAAAAGATCTTGAAAATATTGCGTGATAAGACTGTTTATTTTAGAAGGGTCGGATACAATATCATTTCTTTTATTTATTAAAACTTTAATATCCTTTTTGTTTTTAAAACTTGCTTCTGCAATTTTTATCTTTTTTAATAGGATTTGTTCTTTCGGGACATTTTTGCAGCCAGACCTAATCAAGTGACCCTGCGAGAATGTATCGATAATATTATCTAATATTTCATTTTCAACCATCCCGTTTCTTCCGTTGGTTTTGCCCTTAACCAATTCTTCAAACTTCCTTTTTCTTTCTGCGCTTAATTTAGTTCCTAATTTTATGTACTCATTTCTTGCAAGGTCTAGGATAAGTTTAAGAGCGAAAGACGGATATTTTATTTTTGAATTGTTAAGATCCGATAAAACACCTTCCATCATGTTTTGAATTTTGCAATGGGTATTGGTGTCGTCTAAAAGTGTTGTATTAAGATGCCAATGTTGTTTACTTTGATGTCTTTTAACTGGCATATTGAAGGTAGCCAGTAAGGGAGAGTGATCAGATTGAACGTCTTCGATTGGTTTACAGTCTACAGTCCTAGATATTAATCCTGTACTAGCAAAAATGTAATCTAATCTAGCACTTTTAAAAGCGCCAGAACTATTTTTGATAAAAAAGGTGTGGTCTGGTGATGCAGTTAGCCTATTGGCCACATCTCCAAGACCTCTTTTTTCCAGTATATCTTTGAAAACTTTGGTGGCCCTTTGGTTATTTTCTTTCTTGTATCCAAATGTGTCTCTGCACTGATCTAAAACTAAGTTAAAATCTCCCAATAAAATTATTTCATTGTTATCTTTATTTGGCAAGGATAAAAATTGTGAGTCAATTTCTTCATAAAATTGAGGATTGTCATCATTGGGACCATATACTGATACTATTCGTATCAAACATTTGTTAAAATTACATTCTAAAATGGCATAGTTTCCGTTCAAATCTTTAGATATTAGTTGTGGTTTTAGTTTTCTCTTAACTGCTACTAAAATGCCTCTCGAGGGGTGGTTTGACTTTTTTTTTCTTGCTGGAACTAAAAAAAATTCGTAATCGTTTGGAAAGGGACATTCCAAGCCAATACCCATCATACGTGTATCGCAAATAGAGAGTACGTCAGGATTGTGCATCAAAAGGCTATCAATGGTTTTCTTTCTTTTTGTTAAATTCGAAATAGAATTTACATTTGCAGTTATAATTTTTAAACGAGTAGTCATGTTTAAGGGAAAAAGTAAAGGGGAGGGGATACAAAACCAAATGACTGCATAAAACAAAACAAATAATAAACACAGTACGATAAAACAATAAAAAAACATTGTTCATACGACCTTATACGGACTGTTCTCTCTTGATCTTTTCCCGGTCGAGTTCTGGCCCGGACTACCAGACCTTTTCTCTCGGGGTTCTTTGGGATTTCGAGTACGCGTTGTCTTCCTGTTTGGCTTTGCACAGAACAAACCAAGCGAAATGGGGATAAGATGTTTTTTGGGGTTCGGAATATCCAGCCTTCGATTTGGTTTTCTTCATACCTAGTTCGAAGAGAGATTGGCCGTGCCGGCGTCCTCAGTTACTGTTTTTGATGAGTCCTCTTCTTTCAACTTTTTCTTACGGAGTTCCTCTGGGCTCCCCCGTAGCCTTTTAGACTTATTTTTGTGAGTTCTTTTCTCGTCATTCCCCTTCAAATTCATTTCAGGTCTCTTCCTTAGAACCACTTTCCATGCCTCTCTTTGAGACTGGATCTCGCTTGATGGAGCCTCCTTGGTAGTTTCTTCCCCATCCGAGCCTTCCAATTCTCCCAATCCTTCTCTTGAATCATAAACGACTTGATTTTCATCACCGTTCTCCTCCTCTTCTTCCAGAATCCTCACTTCGTCGGCTTCCTCTTCTTCCTCTAGGCGTGCCGCCTCCTCCGTTTTCCTTCCTTCGTCCGCTCCTTCTATTATTTTTTTCGCCAATCCCATTACGGTCGTAAAGTATTGTTCGAAGTCCGCGTAAGACGTTTTACTGGAGGCAGTGCATTGTGCCTTATTATGCCCAAACCTCAGGCACTTATAGCATTGCAGCTGTTGGGCCACCGACTGTAATTCCACCTTTTTCCCTTCACAGGCACAATCGAAGGTAGCTTTCGGCTAAGTTTGATCTGAAATTTAACCCTTCCCGACTTTATTTTGTTAAATTTTTCAACAAAATCCTTATCTTCCTCGTATTCGGATGTCGATGTATGGGTTACATTTTCCATATGGCCAACCACTTCGCCAAACTCCCCCATTAATTTTTTCAAACCTTCTAGGTCTGTCTCTGACCCGTTTTTAACAATCACGTCCACTGGGGTCTGAGCATTCCTCAGGTTTTCCAGTCCTCTTATATTAAAATATACTTCTTCTTCTATTTTCTGGGGTCCTAGTATATGTTTAAATTTTTCAAGAACGTTGAATTGTTCTTTAAACTCCAGAACAATAAAACCATGAAGGTTTTGCAGTCATTGATTCTCCAAACCTCCTCGTGGTCCAGAGCCAAAACCTCAAATAACTTCTTGTAGTTTTTAATTTTGGGATAAAACCCTTTTATTGTATTTTTCTCCTCATTCTTCCAATCAAGGTATATTTTACTCCACACTGGGTTTGAATTTATTTTTGTTGGCCTGTTCTTGGTTTTATCTGCATAGGAAAAAACTTGTTTCTTGGTCGTCTTTTTTAAGACATCCGCGTATCTTCCTTCTTTTTCTCCCTTCCCACATCCCTCCAAATCATGGCTGGCCGGTACTCCACTTCTTTTCTCCTCGCGCGCCCTCCGTATTTTTCCATTATTTTCTTCCTCCTCTCCATAGGTAGCCAAGAGCCGGTCAGGTCTTGGGTCAGGTGGCTTTTTTGGCGGGAGCGCTGACATTTTTCCTTTTGCTTCGCCCTCTCAATATTTTTGCACCTTATGAAAGGCACTCTAATCTCCCTCTTTGACTTTTTCCCTCCGCGTGTCTGATGACTTTTCTTCCCTCCTCCCAACTCACCCACCACAATTAGATGCGGGCAGGGTAAATAAATTTAATAATAATAAATATACTCCCTCACAGCGAGAAGGAGAAGAAGAAGAAAAAAACAACAACTACAACCTCGCTCCTTGAAGGATCCCAAGAAGATTGAAGACGATCCAATTCCCGGGCTTCCAGAGGAGGTACACTTTGAAAAGGACCTTCAAACGATACTTGAGGGACTTAAGTCACTTTTTATTTAAATAAAAAGGGCAAAGCACTCCGAAGACCGAGGATAAAGGCACTTAACACAGGACAGAAAAAAACACGTCCGCACTGTATACATAAACCTAGTTTCATTCATTTTTGGTTGTCGCCATTAAGACAAAAATGATGGCACTTGAGGGAGAGATCGGAGATCACGATTAGCCCTCGAGGATTTCATTTTAAATCATTTAAATGCTTAAAAATATCTGAATTACTATATATAATAAAGAAGATCCTAGAGAGTATCACTACCGGTGATACCGGATTAAGTTCCGGTGAGGTGGGTCCAATCTAGGAGCTAACAAACAAACAAATAGGCTAAGGTCATTGACATAGGTTTTGTATTCGTAAAAAAAAACCTCGCTACTGATTAAAAACTGAAATCTGCAAAATTAAAATTAAAATGAAGCCCCCAAATTGCCTTTATTTACTTTTACGTAGCAAAGTATATTTATGACGGGTACAATCAAACAAAATCTATTCTTTTGTTATCAAAATGTCTCTGGATAATTTGCTTTATGTTGCGAGATGAATATGAATATACAGTTTTATAAATGAATACTGCATTCAAATGACTAAAATAAACGTTTTGTACAAAACTGGTGTCTTTTTTTAGAAATTTAAATCTTTAAACATAAAACAATCTTACTATATATTAATTACAAAGAATATCAAAAGCTCTTAAAGGTTCAACAGAATTATAAAAAACAAATATTAATTATCATTACAGAGAAAATTAATCCTAATAATTAATTTGTTATTTTCCTTTCCTTCATGTGTTGTGAATATCAAAATGAAGTATCGTTGTGAGGTTAGATGAGTAAACGCTAATGATCAGTTCAGCTGCATAGTCCCATCTTCGTTTCTTTGCTGTCTTGTACACGGCTTATCTTGAAAAACTGTGCAGAGTATCGGCGACTGCCCCGACAAGGATGCTTCACAGCTTTTACTCGTCAATGACTTCCTCTCTCAAGAGTAATTTGGTAAGACACGCCTGGTAGTTGTGTAATGCTACACACACAAATCTATATATATATTGATGAATGCTCACTTAGATATGTGGTTTTCTTATATAGGAAGTTGGGCCACAAAACTAATGAATAAATGAATTGACACTATTATTTTGTTGGAGCGTTTTGTTAAGAGACATAAATGACTACAAGACATATTTGGTGATCCTACGAAGGTGGCATATTGGGGATCTCTATTTATAAAACATTGCCAAAGGGTCACTCATTATTTCTCCACATAATTTATTAAAATCAAATTTATATTCCCCCCTTTCAATTGAGACATCTTCTCAACTTGTTGTATTATAATACTAGGAATGGAAATCTGGAGCTTAGCCTTGGTGCTTACAGATTCACTGACTGTTTTTGGCCGCGAAAAGAGAGAGGGTAAAGAGAGGATAGAAGGAAAGAGAGAGGAGGAGAGAAGAGAAGTTTCTCTTTCCTTTTCCTTCTCTCTCTCCCCCTCCTCTTTCCCTCATCCCTTTCTATTTTTCACGGCCAAAAACAGTCAGTGAATCTGTAAGCACCAAGGCTAAGCTCAGATTTACATTCCTAATTATAATACATCCTTCGAGTCGTGTACACGTCGTCCTTTCATATTTTATAAGTCATTATATACTTCCCTTCCCTTGCATCCATCCATCCACCGGAAGACATTATCTACAATAATAAAGATTTTAAGAACTGCAAGTAATGCCATTTTAAAGCTCAAAACTTATTTAATATATTTTAGTACACATGTTGATTTTTTTTTTTTTTTTTTTTTTTTTTTTTTTTTTTTTTTCCATCAGCAAGGTTATTTTTATTATAACGTGCATAAAATATATACATATATATAATAGTTATAAAAGGAAAATTGTGTTCAATACAAAACATAAATAAACATTATAGTTTAAAATTATTTTCCTTTTAGAAACCTTAAAACACAAACGTATGTATATATCACCTAAATTCTTAACATAAAATTCTTACGATATAGTATCTAACGAATATAAACGTAAATATCAAATAATTTTTAACATAAAATTCTTGTGATAAAATATTTTAAAAACATCAAAAACAGAGAATAATATAAGTATATGTATAAAATATCATTGATTGTTCTTGAATTTCTTGAATTGTCTGATGATTATTTCCAGGGATTTGGTGTGCAGGGGAGAAGTAGAAGGGAAATATTTGATGACTTCCGAAGCATGATTCCAGGCCGAACTTTGTACCATTGGGATCCTCAAGGAAAATGCCGCGTAACGAGCGGCGGCCGAAATTATGATTGACCGGAGATCTCTCGCATTGATGGTTTCCCCTCCCATCAGCTTTTTCGCTATGTAGGCCTTACAATTAAGTAGCGACGCCCTAACGGTATTTTCCTCTTTGCAGCGTTTCCCGGTGTTGAAACCGCCGAAAAGAACAGTGCCCCTCATATTTTCCTCTTTGAAATTTGGGATGAACTCAGAATTTAGAGTAATGAAATTTCTAACAATTGTTAGAGCAGGACAATCACAGAAGGCGTGTTTGATGTCCACATACATGTATCCACAATCCTTGCAGTGCTCCGAAAATCTGATTAGATTAGCGGATATTTGTAATTGGGCAGTAAATTTCCGTGGATCATTAATTCCCACAAGTGACACCAATATTTTTTTCCTCCATCCGCCAGGTAAACCCAGTGAGGATAAATGGGTTTTGACTATTTCATCTGCTCTTTCTGAGTGGGGCTCTTTAACGAGGAACTTGCAATGCCAAGGAGTCAATGGTATATGTTGTTTAGCTCCTCTCAGAAGAGGAAAATAAAATCTTCCGGTTTTGAATGATGATAAACCATCCAAGTCGCCAAACGTTAGCCTGTTTTCTATCAGCGCAATCCTTTCCAATTCCTCTGGTGATTCGTTTATCCCTTTAAAAAAGGGTCTTCGTTTAATATTTTGACGAATAATATCAGTAATGCTGTTAGAGTCAAATATGGGTGAATTTCTCCATATTACCCTTTGCATAGTTGCCAATTCCTTTGAATATAGAGCTATCCTGTAGTTGGACAAGTCAGTTCCAAACATGAGTGTTTTAAAAATAATAGGGTCACTAAAATAGTCGCGCCATTCCACGTCAGGGTGCAGAGTGAGGTTGTAAAAAACTTTTAAATATATTTTAGGTAAAATATTTTGTAGTAAAACCAGGCCTCCACCAAGTTGAGACCTTCTTCTTTTTAAGGTGGGAATGTATTTCTGGTCAAATAATTTATTCAACCAATTATCTTCTTCTTCTATGAATTTTTCCCCTATTGATGGAATCGCAGTAGATACGTAAATAATTTGAGATATCAATTTTGTATTGTATAGGTCAATACGCTTTTGTATACAAAAACTTCTCCATGCCTGACACCATTTATAAGCTTGACTATTTAGGCCTTCAAAATTTAAAAGTGAAGGGCGGTTTATTTCCCACATAATACCTAAAATATTCACTGATCCAACAACCTTGCACCCCCCTATAATCGAAGAAAGTGCAGGATGCCAAATGCCAATAGGAAGAATGGAGGTCTTCTCCACGTTTACGTTAAGTCCACTTATCTTTGAAAATTTTCCAAAAAAGGCAAGTAGAGTCTCAATTCTCCTTATAAGCTGTTCCTCCGAATTCCCTTGCACCATTAAGGTTATATCGTCGGCGTAGAGGTCAATTAAGTGCTTTTTATTTTCCATTTGCACTCCAAAACCATGATATTTGCGGTTAATTAAAGTGTTTAATTGTTCCATCGAAGCGACAAACAAGAGGGGTGATACTGGACATCCTTGTCTACAGCTTTTTCCTAAAATTATAGGGTCACCTTGGAGGCCATCTAAAACAATAGTAGAGCTACCGTTAAAAAGAAGAGAGCGTATGGGGTTAAAATACTTTTTTGGAAGAAACTTTTTCACAGCTTTTAAAATAAAATTATGGCTAATAGTATCGAACGCTTTGCTAAAATCGATTGCGATTATGGCTCCAAATTTTTGTCTCCGGCAAGTGGAGTCCATGGCAGTCCTGATATTTCTTGACACATCAGCGATATTTCTTCTTTTTAGGAATCCTTTTTGCTCTTGCCCAAGACATTTGTTTAAAATGGGTTCTATTTGTCGCGCTAAAATACCTGCCAATATACGGTATGCCTCATTCATTATTGTCAAAGGCCTCCAGTGACTAACTAGGTTTCCGCTGCCCTTCTTGGGGATGAGTGAAATTCTGCCGTGAGTAAGAGGCGCTGGAAGGGCGCCTTTAGTTTCCATTTCCTTGCCAATCCGGAGTAAGTATGGGGTGACTTCATTTGCACAATAACTGAAGATTGAACCTCTAATACCGTCTGGCCCAGAGGCTTTATTATTTTTATAAAACTTTTGAATATGATTCATTACAATACTATGACTAAAAACCACCCTGTTGAATTTTTGGGTCTGGGAAAACCAATTCTTGAGCATCCAAGAATTCTTTGGTAAGTTCTATGAAATAATTGAAGAATTTCTTTTTTATCTGACGTAAAGGCTCCGTCTATATTGATTTTTTCAATTCTTCTGAACGCTAGCTCTTTTTTAAGTCCCATTTGTTTAAATCTAAAAAATGAGTTCTGCTCTAATTGTAATTTTCTGTCCATTTCTTCCTCCTCTATTTCCGCTAAACCAATGGTATTGAGAGTATCAGAGGTTATCGTCCGCGTAAATAGTGAGCCTTCATCCATGATTTCTTCAATATCTTTTTGTAGTTGTTTTGTTGTTATTCGCTTTTTTCGTAAAAACATTATCGTTGTATTTTTGATCGTTTTATTTAGGGTTCTTAAAATTTTTCGGCACGAATATGTTGAGTTAAAATTTTCCTGGAGATTACTTTGTAGTTTCGTTTGATATTTTTCGCTACGGACTAGCCAATTAGGAATTCGGAAAGGCTTACAAGAATTTGATATAAACTCCATTTCTAATAACTTATGATCTGAGGAGGGCTCATATCTAAAATTTGCTTTTTTTGTAATCGTAGATATAGACCATGAAACGAGTATATGATCTATTCTTGAACATTTGTTTCCGCTCTTCCAGGAATATGCATCTTTGTGGTCCATAAATTTGTCAATAATATCAAATAGGTATGTCTCATCGATTATACTTTCAAGAAAACATTTATTTGGATGAGAGTTCTTCTGAAGATCGACATTGAGATCTCCAACTAAGATCCTTGGGAGAGGGTCATTTGTAAGGCAATTACGAATAGAAGTAAAAAAAGATTCTGATCGCTGGTTTGGACCATATGCATTTATGATGCTGAATTCAAAGTTACTAGATGGGACATGAATGTTAATCTTGTGGAAGTCACTGTCGATTTGGTTTTCATAAATATTTCTTGATAACGCCACTGATTTAGACACCATAGTAATGACACCACGAGTTACGCCATTCCCAGTGAAATACACAGTGAAATTGGGTGGTATACAATGAGGACATAATCTAGTACAAGAGGAGGCACATAAAGCCCTAATATCTTGAAGGCAGATGATGTCCGGATGTAGAGCCTGGATCCTTTTCATCAAGGCATGTCTTGTTCTTTTATCTTTTCCACCTCTAGTATTCAATGACACAATTCTTTTTAAACCTACTATGTTTTTGTGTACAGACATAGGTTATTGAAGCAAAGTCTATGTGGTAATCTTAGGTTGTTTTGCCTGCGAGTCTTTATCAGGAGAATGTTCAGTTTCGGGCTTATTCCTTTTACTATTTGATTGGGAGCGAGTACGATGATTAACAATGTTTTGAGCATTCAAATGTGATATAGAAGATTTTGTCCTTCTACCTTCTCCGTTATCTTTGTTCATCATTGATTCAGTGTCCTCCTGTGAGGGAGTAGCGTTGTCCTGATGCATCTCTGAAGGCCCAGCATGTGGGATGTTGCTCTCTTCCGTCTCCGCATTATCATCATGAATGATCTCAGACGGCATATTGTTGGGTCCATTCACCTCTTCCGCCCCTGTCATAGGTTCTATGGTTCTAAGGGCTGTATCCTGGGATTCTCCTTCCTCACTATTAGGCGCATTCTCTCCATCATTTATTTGCGAGGGAGTATCTTCACCATTTACAATTGTAGGAAGTGCCATTATTGTCTGAATATCTTCATTCAAACGTGCCGTCTCGTTATCATTTACGGAAGCATTGTCCGTTGCTTTACTAAATGAAGCCTTTAAAGAGTTCCAATAATCAGTCCATTTAATAAACTTATTTGGACAGTCCCTCGCAAAGTGTCCTTTATCGTAACATTTTGCACAGGTTATTGATTGCCCGGAAAAACTTATTCTAGTTTTATAACCCTTAAATCCTAGAAAACCTGGGACGTCTCTTTGGGGTAATACACCGACAGTGAAGTTCCCATTATAAAGTCCTTTTAATTTTCCATCAAGGAAACTACACTCCTTTGCGGGTCTAGTAATTTCTCCAAAATTAAGGAGCACTTCTTCAATATCTTTTGCCTTAACATCCTCATGAGGAGAATGCACAATTACGTTTTTTTCATATATAATGGGATTTCCATCCGTATCTTTTCGTTGTGCCCTGAGGCCTCTAACAGTCCCTTTGATCCCATCGTCACTAGTAGATCCATTTCTTATGATAAAGGTATCCTCTACATGCGAGAAGGATGTACCAATATTTAATTCATTCTTCAAAATTAATATCAATATAGAGCGAGCTCCTGGGCACGTATGAATTCCTTGAAGAGAACGAGGATTCAATTTTAGTGTTCCAATTACTAGGTTCTCTATCTCTTGAATAGTCGGTCGCTTCGGTGCCCGACTTCCGCTGATCGTTGATAGATCAATAATTATTTTACTTTTCATGGCCTTAGAGGCCAGATCCTTTTTTAGTGCCTTTACATAAGAACTTTGTGGAGGAATCTCCTCCCCACTCGAAGATTCATTCATTTATGATTCCAAATTTCTCAGAACTTTCTTATGCCTACACCTCTTCACCTCTTTAAAAAAGAAGTAGACTATTTTTCTTCTTTATTTACCTTTTGTAGAGAAGCGTACGCAAAGTAAATAAATAAATGACTGCCCTCTGCTGCAGGAACACAGAGAGGGAGGAAGAAAAAGGGAGGGTCAAACAACAACAACAACTATATAAACCTTGTATTCTCAGAGGTCCGAAGCGATCGAAAACGTTCCGAAACCCGGGCTTTGAGAACAAGTAGTCCGTTTGAGGCACCCACTATCCAGTCTCCATGCACTCACATCACTTTTTACTTGTATAAAAAGGATAAACTACACTTAAAGACACAAGATATGGACACTTTCTTACGGAGCAACAGAAAACACGTCTTCACAGTATACATAGGAAGGAAAA
>CP045904.1:15509455-15537920 GCA_013387185.1 Caligus rogercresseyi
TTGATATATTAACTTGTCAATGATTTTGATGTCTTAAAATCTGAATATATAGTATGATGGAAGTTAGTCGTTGAATAACAAGTTGAATCTACAACAAATCATATTACGAAAATCAAATTATTATGTTATTTGCTAATTTCGAATAATCAAACTTTATTTTTTTATGATGACTAAGAGTAAAAACGAGAATTCCGTGTTTAAATTATGTATTTTGTAATAATGTTATTGGTGTCTTATAATTTATTTTCTTTGGCAAAAAACTAACTCTGGCTCTGCTTATGATTGAATAAAGGCCATTTTTCCAAATGGATTTATCGTTTTTGTTTACCAAATGTACAAAATCCGTAGCAATTAGATTTTTTATTTAATTATCTCTCCAGAGTGTTCTCTAATATAGAGCCAAGTGTTTTTTAAACTGAGTTATATATCATTTTTTATAATTGAAATGCCTTTAGACCCTTTTCCATTCGAATGAACAAAATAAATAAGTGTTAATTTTGGAACTTGAATGTACTTGCATTATGTGTATTTTTATTATGATTTATTTGCTTAATTAGAAAAGGTCGACCCAAACATCTCCTACTTGTAAATCGTTCTCGATGAGTTTTCCCTAATAATTACCTCTGCCGAAGGAGGTATTGTTTTCATGGCGTTGGTTGGTTGGTTTGTTTGTTTGTTGTTGTTGTTTACAGCCGGATAACTCAAAAAGTGCGGAACGGATTCGGATGAAACTTTGTGGCATTGTAGGAAATGCCAAAAGGAACAAGTGATTAAATTTTGACATCTCTGAGTGCTTCTTTAAGATGCAAAATGAGCTAAATACTAATAAATATTTCAAGTTAGCCTACTCTGTCAATAGATGTCGATGTGCTTTGCTCTCCTCTTGATGATCAGTTTATTTTTCTTTCCATGTACCTCTAGAGTGTAAATAATAAAGGAACAGTATGTAGAGTTAAGGGACAGTGCGTAGAGGGTTGAAAATGATAAACAGACCAAGTGATTCATTTGGTGGGGATCGGCGGAGGTTTGCACTCTCTGAGTCCTCTAGTTATATTTACGTCAAACAACAAGCATCACTATCCCCCTAAAGCGCACTATCCCCTTGCCTGGCAGCCGCAAGAAGTATTACGATAAGAGAGATATTTCTCTCAGGGAATATTCCAATTGAGATTGAAATACTTTTTTGCAGTTTTAGGGGCCAATAAGTTTCGGAGAATCAATAGACTTGCATGCCTCCTAATGAGTAGGGCTATGCGATTAACACTCACAAAAGCCATGGAAGTCATACTAAATATTGAACCACTCAATTTAGTATCAAAAACGAGCATTAATGATTAGAATGATAACCAAGGATGATATCCCGAAAAACTGGTTGGCACATTCACAAGTTAAAGGTGGAGGAAACATCTTCAATAGGATAAAATATTATTTTTAAACAATATGGAGTTTCCGCTGGAAAATAAATACCATAGGGCTTATTGTTTGCCCAATTTTTAACCCTTAACTATCTCCCTTAATTGTTTACAGATGGATAAAATGTAGAATGGAGTAGGCTATGAATGGTGCCTTTCTCTAGGGGATTACAGTATTGATGAAGGATTTGGACACCTTAGTTGGTTCAACACAGTTTTCAAGCTGAGTAGGAAAGAATATTCCAAGCAGTACTGGTCCTGAACAAGTTAGAAAAATACCAAAGATACCCAGTGGTCATCCATGTGTATAGTATGGCAGCCTTTGAAGCACTATCAAAAAAGAGAGGATGGTTTACTCAACAGCAGGAAAATATTTTAGAAGATATGAACAAATCGAAAAGGGCTATAACTATTTGATGGATCAAAGGTCATGAATATCAAACTGGTTACGAGTTTGTGGATGCTTTGGCTAAGATGGGATGTTAATGACATTCTTGCTTAGAAGTAACATGAATAACGATCAAAGAAAAAATCAAAAAAATGTTCGCTCACAATGGCTCAAAGAATGGCAGGCGAGTCTAGTTGTCGACAGACGAAGTATTTCTTTCCAGACCTTACTAATGAGTGGAAGTTGTATACGCTTACTAGAACATCTATAAAACATATTTGGAGCTTTGTTTGGGGCCATTTCCCTATGAAGAAGCATCTTAAGGAAATAGGGTTGACGACGAAGGCTCTGTGGAGAGGAAAATGAATCTCCACTACACTTTGCGAAAATATGGACGCTCTAGTTCGAATTAGAGGATCCTATTACAGGATCACGGGGACCTTCGTCGGAGAAAGGACGGAGTGCTTAAAATAATCGCTTCGAATATGTTTTCGAATATGAATCTGAGAGAAAACCCGCGTGAACTTTTTAAACTCTTGCCATCTCTTGAAGTTGTTTTAGAAGTCTTAGAAGTATTTATATGTTTAATGTGATAATTGTTTTTTTTTAGTTTTATGATACCTTTGATACTTATATGGAATTTATATACAATTAATGAAATATAGCTCGCCTTTGTGGTGTATGCGTTACAGGTTGCTAGATCGAATTTCAGCTTCCGTGACCCTAAGAGATTGCTAATAGCTTATATTCTTGGAGTAAGAATAAAAAAAATTTAGTATAGACACATCATTTACTCAGTCTTTTTCAATGATGAAGGTAGTAACTTCGTTTCATAGGATAAACATGACAAAAGTACAGGGAAAAAATATCATACAATAAAAATGATTTTTCCTTTTTGTTATCAATATAAATTACTCTTCATAATAAATTTTGTCATCTATGTAATCCTATGATCAAATTCGATAAGTCCTTAAATCCTGCCTCCACTGAGCTGCCAGAAGCTCAGATATCTACAATTTGATACAAAAAATCATATTGTAAAGCCTTTTAACTCGTTTGAGGCTTTGAGAAATTTTAAAACAATGTCTCTAAATCATTTTAGTCAACAAGACTATCAAACCGATGAATGAAAATGTTGCCTTTTAAAATAAAAAGTCCATTTTATTATAAATTATCCATTAGCTATCCTGTCTCTCACATTTAAAAAAGATGGTCATAATATCGTGTTAACTAATTTTATGAAAAATATATATTTTACATATCATAACAATGTGTGTGATTCGAAACGATAATTTTTTATAATAATTATTGCTTAGCTAAAGGGATTATATATTATGTTCAGAATAATTAAAACATGTTAGTAAAAACATCAAAAGAATATGAAGACTTTGCTTACTTCATATATTGTATCTTCAAAGATATCTTAAAATAGAATATAATAAGTTCAAACAACATGAGCAGTACGTAATTGTATGTGCTTTATAGAGCGAAATTACTATATCCTAATAATTAGCTCATCTGATATAACCAAACCCCCTCGAAACGAGATTATTGGTCGAATGAATCTTTGAGCGGAATAAATTGCTATAAATTGTTTCTTGACATATGCTATAGAGTTTTGGGGGTAAATACTAAAACACCAGGGTTTTATTGGAATAATTTCTTGCCATTCGTTCATACAATAATGTTTTTTCTACTTTTCAAACAAAATTTATGTAATAACTTAATAAATGCACATTAAAAGTAAACTCTAGCTCTTTTGAATAGGAAACCGATAAATCCAAATATATATATTTATGTATTTAGTTCTCAACTAAGTACTAAATTAATTGTATACAATGAATAAATATATATTATAATCTAAGATTAGAACATCGACATTCAAACACAATTAAAAATATCGTTAACACACATTCAATACATTATCTGAAATAGACAAACAATTAAAGATATGGTTATAAAGTCATACATAAAACCATTTAAATACAATATATTCACAATTATAATTTAAAAGTAACAATCATTTGAAATATTTTAGAATTTTGTTGACAGTTTTTAAGTGGTGCATAGAAATGATGAAAAATATTTGATTTGTTCCGAAGCCACGATCCAGTTGTATCCAAAAAGCAATAGGAAAATGTAGCGTATTATACAACAAGAGCTAAAATTATTTCACTTAATTCTGTTGGCAACAAAAGATAATTTTTTACCGCCAAGGCTTTTGAATCCAATATAGCGAATTCGATTGCGTTTGACTTCGCTGATGAAATCCCTTTCATGGCCCGTTATTCAACTTCCTCAGTCTTCTCCAATGCTTTAAAAAAGTATCCTTTTTAATAGTTTTGGCTTATTATATCAAACGACTGGACATTCCACCAAAAATTATCTATAGGCTTCCTTACAAAATTAGTTCAATTCGAGCAAAACAGAAGCAATCGGGATAATCCCTGGTGACTAACTTATCTTCTCCACTCTAAAGACGGACGACGGTGAAATTATAAATAGATACTTTATTGTATATTTTGGGATATAAAATAGCTAATAGGGTAATTCTCTCATTGATTGAAACTAAAAGAGAAATAGGCAGTTTTTCCATTCGTTTTTTTTTTCAAACCACTCTCTCGGCTATAAAGGGAAAACGAATGGGCTCAGTAAAAAACAGAAGAATGACTTTGTATGTGTTAAGATTTATTCTTTTAAAGATTGAAATTTAACAATTGTTTGATGTTTTGATTGATTTCAGCAAAAATCTTAGTCCCATTCTTATCATCGATTTCATTTTTGTACCTTTAAGTGACCAATGGCTACACTCATTAAAATAAAATGGTAAAATACGAACGAATACTAAGGTTTTCTCCACGGTTCCAGGCGCCAATAAGTAAAATGCTTGTATGTTTTAAATACAAAGTCAGGCCAGGATTTTTTAAAGAGTTCAAAATAATCTTAAATTACTTCAGTTTGAGGATGAAATTTTTGATATTTTGATTGGAAAGGTTCTTAGAGATGTAAAGGTATATCAAATACTTACAGATATATACTCTTTTGGATGAACAAAGATGACACCTATAATTCGACTTACTCCCTTTTGACGTCCAATGTTGTCCTCCATTTGAGAGAACAATCATTATAGCAGGCCAGTTTGAGTGCATTCTCGGGTTTGGCTTTTTCTTGAAACCCCAATTTTTTCAAATATCCATTGCTAAAATTCCCTGAAATTCTGAAAATAAAATGTCTTTTTCCTTTTGGCATATTCTCCATACACAAAGAGTTTGGGCATTAACACTCGATGCAAAAATGTCCAACGACCTTTTTTTAGCGAATTCTCGCTCTATAAGAAGTTCATTCTTGGCATCAATAGAGCTTTTTCTTACCTGTCTTCGTTAAAAAGGCCTGTAAAACCGATTCCTCTTTTCGTCAATTCTTTGAGAAGGGGAATACTAGAAAATAGGCTATTAAAACTACATGTTCTCCAGGCTGTCATTTTATTGGTTTGACCATCAGTTTATTAGGACCATGGTCGAGATTTATATCCATAATTTTTGTATAAATCCTACTATATGGTTTATTATGTCATAGAGATCCTTCTGATGAGCAAGCAGACCAAACTGTAAATCCAAAATGTATTTATAATATCAATGTCTGACATAGAAAGGTATCATAATGTAATATAGTAGTATTTTAGTTGGTACCTTATGTTTGACGTCATGTTTATTGTCAGCTATACTTTGTATATTCCTTTTCCTTTTATCATTACTTGCGTGCTAACCGTATAATAAAGAAGACCTACCTACCTACTCTTCTCCACGTTATTCACATAATTCAATTATTGCTGCAATGTTCTGCGACTTATTTTTGCATCTTGTTTAAATAATCAAATAAAGGACGGACTTCATAAAGGCCATCCTCATTTACTTTCATGTTGTCTTCATAATGTGCATAATTTGTTCAAATGTGTCTCGTCGATTAAGCGATTAGTTTGTTTATACAGTCTTGTAATGTTTCCCCGTACATGCGTCTGTATGGAAGTTATTATACCCAAGGTAGTTAAAAGTAAGGTAGAGCCATTTTAACCAATGAAAGTAAAAAAAAATACACCGCCACGCAACCTACCTCATGAGCATGACGTCACATATGGCAAAAGAGGGTATATTGTATAAGTAAAATATGTTAAATATATTCGAATTTAGCCTTTAATTAGACCATAGAATAATTATTATCACAATTATATTAGAAAATGGAAAAATATTAAATTTTGTGAGTAATCATAAATTTTTGATGACTTAAAGTTGCTGAAATTATCCAAAATATTTCATGAAAAAGCAAACTCTCCAATCATTATATGTTAAAGCACATAAAAAACAACGAAATGAATTATAACAAAATACTATTTATAATCATATATATTACAAAGACATATTTGGAAAAAAGTATATTATTTATGAATTAATACAAAACAAAATATGGTTATAATCATATATTATATAAATATTATTAAAATACATATTAAGAAAAATATATATAATTTATAAATTATTAGAAAACAAAATACTGTTTATAATCATATATTATATAATATATTATTAGAAATACATATTTAGAAAAAGTAAATAATTTATTGAAGCATTTAATTAATCCACTGTTTCATTTTTCGCTTCTCTCTTAAACTTTTTCTATGTATAGCTTTTTGCTCTTGAAGGCGTTTTTTTCAAATTATATTTGGAGAAATACACGAATTTGAGCAAATTTATTAAGAGCTTCCAATGGAACTGAGGGCACCTTAGACATTGATTTAGAAACTCTTTTTACAAGGTTGTCGTTCCTATCAATCCTTCCATTTACTATAAAATTATTTGAAAAAATTTGTTCACATTTCCTCGTAACCTCTAAAAAATGCAAATTTGGTTGTACAAGCCCACCCTTCGAGATAAACCTCAACCAAGGAGCTAATTCTGCAGCATTTAGATTTGATGTGTGATCCCCTAGGTGCGGACTACACATAAAGGATGATGCAAGCTGAAATGTCGAATCTCCTCTTTTGCATGCAATGGTCCAAGCTTTTCTCTGTTTGATGTTGTTGGAAACGAGTGGTACAATACATTGTGAGCATTGGGATCCAATGAAGGACAAACAGCAACTGCACACTGTCCTTTTTTCTTTTTTTTATTAATTGAAGCCAATTTTTTGTAAGAATACGATGCACTAATGATAATTTGAGTAGAGATGTTATATATAGAAAAGTTATTTGTTTAGGTTTTCTGCCAGACGTGACGTCACACGAAAAATATTTCGGAACCTAAGTTTATACATTATGAAATGGCGGGGGGTTGATTATACCTAGAGATATATACGTTCAAAGTTTTTTTATAATTTTTGATGAAATGCGTTCAGCCAGAAACCCCTTTTGAGCTGCATATATTATTTGACAGCATACTTTTTATCCGTCTCTCTGTCTAAAATAATGACATTAATTGAGAATGACAGCTCAAAGTTTCTCTCATTTTGAATATGAATTTTGCATGAAAATGATGCTTTTACATAAATTACTTATTCTATCTTTACTGATTGGATATTATTTTTTCTTTGTAATAATGATGAGATTCCTGTTTTCAACATTTCCATAAGTACATTTTTAACCAAATTCGTATTCCGTAAATGGTCGGGGCTACATTTTACTTTATTATATAATTCATCCTAGTCACAGTCGCTCACAGCATTGGCCTGCTCTTTTGGAGGTACAATTCCTACCATATTGCAGTTTTCTAATATTACTATGTTAAAAAAAAGAAGAAAGTAGAGTTTCTTAATGATAAGGCTTTCAGATAAGAAACGAGAATAAATACTTTATTTGATTAAATGAACGATTACATAGGAAGCTTATCGAAAAAATAATATTATCCCATATAACTTCAATTATTAATTGACGGCTCGCAGGAATTCCTGACACAAAAGTTTGTTTCATCATAAGTAAAAGAAAACTATAAAAAAGGAAAAAATATATTTAATTTTAAAAGACTTTAAGAAAAAAATAAACTTACTTATGAGACATTTTATTTGAAATATTCTAATAAAGACCTGTTGCTACGGCACATATCAAATCAAGCAATTTATAGTTCTCTTGCTTGTGTTTAAAACTGTACTGATGAAACAATAGTGTATATATTGCTATGAACCTTATTACTTAAGTAACTTAAAATGCATTGAGAACGAGCTAAACCTTAAACAAAGGAAATTTATTGGGTGGAAATTCATCTAAGTCAGTTTTAAATGAGTGACAGGAAACCTAACACTTAAACTTAATTGGATATTACTGATCCATGTTGTGTATGTTGACATTACTATAATGCTACAAAGTGTTTTCTGTTTCGTAATTACTCCAATTTAAATATTTATATATGCTTTTCTGCTTGAGTACATTATAAAAAAATCAGACTCTGTACACATTTATTACTTACGTCCCTCATAAAAATTGTTTTTGATTATTTGATTAAATATCATAAACAAAGTTTCAAATAAACTTAATACTATGAATATCATGAATGGTTGTCATTCCTAATATAATTTAATGGATATGAGATGTGCTTTGCAATAAGGGGGATAGAAGAAATCCCACATGAATAAATTAGTTATTTAAAAAAAGCAACTACTTTAACAAAGCCTGATCTTATTTCATATCCCTTCAACTGTAAATATCCTGCAAAAAATAACGATTATAACGGAATATAATAAACAAAACTCAAAGTACTAAACCCAATGAAGACCAATAGTTTTCTGCTATTAAATAAATAAATAAATAATATATATATATATATATATATAATAGTATAAAGCAAAAAGGGTATCGTTTGAAAATACTTCAACATTTTAATCTTCTAGGTCACGTTATAAGAAAGTAGAACAAGTTCTTCATCAATATATAAAGTAATGTAATAGTTATAATAGCCGAAATAACTAAAGAGGCAAACAAACTTGTCATTGTTCGAAAGAACGGCGATCACATTTCCATTACTAAATGGAATAAAGTCGTAAAAATTCTCGACACGGATTACCCCCATTGCCTGTTGATTCTAAATTAATTTATACCAAATTATGAAGGACGAGAATAAGCTATAACTTACGTTAATGATGAGTCTTTCAGCCCATATGTACTTAGAATAATCAAAACTCACACCTCTTTTTTTTTTTTTTTTTTGCCTATATGGTTCGATAGAAGGCACTCCTTAGATATTGATGTATATGAAAAAGAATAAAAAGAATACAAGGTTTCGTTGGAAAATGTTGAAAATGTTGCGTTGAATTAGGTTATTCCTATATTTATTTTATGTCATTTTTCTTAAAATGTATAAATGTATGCAATATGTAAAAAAATATTAGAAAATGCAGTCGTAGGAATTTTGCCGAATCTCTCCCTCCATAAAAATTCATTGAGATGATCCTGGAGCATGTTTTCGCTTACTCCAGCCATCGACTTAAACCTGGTATGTGTTATTTAAAAGAGTTAATATTTATAATAATCAATATGTATATGAAAAAATATACCTTCTTTTTGCATTTTTCCAATAACATTCAACGTTATTAGTATGGGCCCCCGTAATTGGGTCCACAAAATTTTCTTTGTGGTTTACCACCTCGTGCTGGAATGGTGGGTTAACGGGCAACTGTGAGATTCCATTATACGCAGCCTATCCGTCGCTGTGTATGATGGAACCTGGCACAATATGCTCCATAACCAATGGAAGCAGAGTAGCTGCTTGTCGATTGTCCACCTAAAACAAATCAAATAATTAATATGTAAATTAGTTAAGTCATGTCGTTATATACCAATTTCAAAAATCCCTCTTTAGATGAGGGACAGTATCCTCCGAAGACCCATCTTTCGGGGACCAAATGGCCCACATGATATTTACGCCGGGCCATTACAGACTCATCGATCTGCACGATCACCCCTGGCCCTCCTATACGGTAGGGATTCCTCTCTAGGTATAAGGAGCAGACTTCTCGGAACTTAGTGTACCATGTTATGGCCGCTGACTCTGACACATTTATCATAAATGGCACTACACCGACGGGAATTTTAAATGCCCAAGCCCATGCCAGTTGGATGAGGACAGAATAGTTTAGTTTGCTGCCAGCCCAAATGGAGTCCTTTCTCTCCAAAACGAATTGGTTCCAATGACTGGGGCACCTCCATTTCTTTTCATCCTTCCGATGGACGACGAAGGACATTGGTATCTCGCAAATAGAGCATGTTGGAGGATAAAACCGGAGACATCCTCTCCATTGGAGAAATTCCCTAGATGACTCATTTGACCGAGTTACATCGACAAGATCCACCATTGAGATACTCATTGCTTTGAATTCATGGATAGAAATAATAAGTTAATTTATTATCCTCGTCACCAGATGTATGTTATTCATACCTGACTGAAGTAACAAATTGTCTTCGTAACCAAGCTTTAAGGGAAATTAGGACGAGAATCCAGCGACCCACGAGATTTGTAAATGTATAAGTAATAGTTGTATTACGTAAATAAATAAGTAAACATAAGAAAATATAATCAACGCAACATTTTCCAACGAAACCTTGTATTCTTTTTATTCTTTTTCATATACATCAATATCTAAGGAGTGCCCGATAGAATTGCATCCGATAGGATATAAATAAGCGTTAAAATTAGTCTATCGAACTAGGATCCACCCCTTTGTTGTCTACTTCTTTGTTAGAGGCAGAGAGGATGAGGGAAGAACGAAGGGTGAAAAAGAGGTTTACTGGATTTATTCGCGGTGTTACTGGTAACATTGGGGATAAAGTCCTGATAAGATATATTGCACATCAGTGCACCACCATCCTTGGAATAAAAAGGAGTGGTTGGTGTTGTGAGATCAGAACTTACTAAACTGGCTGGGTAAGTTATTTACATATACATAGACACTCAATTTTTTGAAGGCCTCCATTCTGTGGACTTTACCCTCAAAATTGCTTTTGCAGGTAATGTGAGGTGTCGAGACCCTCGGAACGCGCCCATTTTGGAGGAGTGAAAAGACTGAGGATGAAGAAGCAGCGGATAATCAACAAGAAACAGAGGGAGACAACACTAAAGAAGGGCTACACATAAAAGAGAAGGATCCAAAAGAACCTTTTCAAAATACCAAAGCTGGGATTCGATAGAAAAATCTACTGCCGATTCAGTATTCGGTATATACCTTCTACTGATCGATATCGGTATTTGGTAGATTTTATTATGTATCTACAGTATCGATCGATATTCAGTACGGTAGATTAGAAAGAGAGATACATTTATTTATGTATCTGCTCTGTAACTTCTTCATATGCATTTAATATCGGACAATTTATAACATAGGACAATTAAGTACATAATTGTTATATTTTTTTAGAGATTATTTGAAACTAAATACTTACTAATCTTATATAAATTATATATGTACTTGGATTTTGTGGGAAATGGAAGGCTATAGATTTTTATCACTTACTGTCCGATATTAAATGTACTTTCAGGTACTCTAGTATTCAATGCATAGCATTTGCTTATATTGAATGTATATTTATGTATTTGCTCAATGATACTATAAGTTTGAGTTGTTTATTTATTTTCGAAGTTCAAGTTCTTCACACAAAGGAGCGCTTGGTCAAAGCGACAGTTGAACGATGTTTCTCTGCTATTGAAGGGAATAAGCTCTCTATATCTTAATGTCTCTATGTGAATGTCACAAAAGTCATACTTTCAAATATATCGTTCCGATTGTCAATCGTTACGGTGTTCGGTAGTTTCTACCGAATACCGTATAATCGGATCGATATTTGAAATCTACCGTCGGTAGATTTACATTCGGTAGTTGCAGCTCTTCAAATTACATAAAACAACTCCTACAATCAATAACACAATGTAAAATAAACAGGTTCTTCTGTGATGCAGCCAAAAACAATCGACAAATAAGCCAAAAGATAAAACAAATAAAAATAATTAGTTGTTCATATATAAATAATTAACACATTAAAGCAGTTAATTCAGAATTAAAGCTTAGAACCTTACAAGTAGCTTTAATAACATAACTTTATCTGATTAATGGTTCAACAAAAAGCCTTACACTTAGAGAGGAGTATCTAAAAACGGGGGGATATCGTACAGTACTCAGAAAGAGGAATTTTTGCAGTAAAGCTGCAAATGCTAAAGATATTGCAAAACTGATTAATATGCAAAAACCAATAGATAACTTAATAGGACTACTGAAAAAAGACGATGGATATACGCAATCACCTGCTCAATATTTACTTGTACTTATGGAAACTTCTATCCCTGATAGTATAATAAATAGGACTTATGATAAACCATTGCACGAAAGAAGCTTTGACATCAACTATGTAGACAAAAATAGGGTCAATGAATCATTCAATTCTTTTGAACCATTTAAAAGCTCAGGACCTGATGGGTTGAAATCAGTTGTACAACAGCAACTGAGGAAAAACTTATATCTTATATAACAAACCTTTAAAAAGTAATCCTAAGCACTGGCTATATACCAAGGATCTGGAGAGAGGTGAAAGTTACTTTTTTGTCGAAACCGGGCAAAGATGGTTACAGCTCAGCTAAGGCATTCAGGCCAATCACTCTTTCGAACTACATACATTCTTATAGGAAACGAGAGAATTGTACAATAGAAAGTGGAAGACGTTATCCCTAGATTTTATTCACAACATGCTTATACTAAGGGATTATCAACTCAAACAGCCCTATCACAAGTGACAGACTTAATCGAATAATCAATTTTGCAAGACCATTGCAGACTTGCAGTCAGTTTTGGTTGCACAGGTGCGTTTGATTATGTACAATTTCACTCTGCAAACATAGCTATGCCACGGCTTGGAATTCCAGAAAGCATTCAATCTTGGCACTATGACCTTCTTAAAACAAAGACAGTCAAAGCAGAATAATAAGGGGAAAAACTGAGGGTCAATCCAACACGTGGTAGTCCTCAAGAAGGAGACTTATCTCCAGTTATATGGAACTTAACCATGGATACCCTTTTGACCAAGTTTAAAGAAGACGCAATCCATGTTGCAGGATATACAAATGACGTCCTTTTATTAATATGTGGTAAAACCTTGGTAAAGACACTTGTCATAAATGCAGGAAGCAATAAATATTGTACTGGAATGGGGGGAAATAAATGGTATCACCTTAATGCATCAAAATCTAATGCAATAGTCTTTTCAAAAGCATATTCATAAATTAAGATCAAACACTTTCCAGGGAGTGCGATAGCCGTGTGCGTTAAGGCGTGTTCATCTCTCAATGTTGGGGGCGCATGTTCGAATCCCGAGAGGGGATGCTCATTTTTGGTCTACCTCATTGATATGATCCTAGATTCGATATACTAATTTTAAGGCTATAATTCTTCTTTATATCCAGTCGAATGCAATTCTGTCGAACCATACAGGCACAAAAAATACTTTCTACGACTATTTATGGCAGGAAAAGTCATGAAATATGCTACACAAATGAAATGCTTAGGCATGGTTTTCGATGAAGCACTCACCTGGAAAAGAAAAAGCTACCAAATGTTCTCGAATATGGAATATGCAAAAGCAGGTAAAAAAATAGGGTTTAACTTCGGATAAAGTTTTCTGGCTCTACGAAGCAATGATTAGACCTATTATCACCTATGCATCTCGCATATGGGGGCACACTGTTACTGTAAAGAAAGTGAAATAAGAAAATTGAGCAATATTCAGCGAAAGGTACTTATGTGTATGACTCATACAACCCAATCAACGCCAACATCAGGAATAGAGACAGTATTGGGCATAACTCCATTGGATCTCTACATACAACAAAGTCAAGGTGGATAACAAAGTTTTTTCTCCGGGATACTTGGGATGGTGTGGGCAATCTTTCAATGCGTCGTGGCATCGCTTTGTTAATGCTAAAATAATTCATCAACTTCAATTGAATGAAACAAGCGACTACATTACAGGCAATCGTATCTGGGTTGATAACTCTCAATTGGGAAGCATCGGTCTTCAAAGCTGAGGTAATTGCCATCACACAATCGGTAAATGCTGCTATTCTAAATCCCTTTACAAAAAGTGCCACAGTTAATAAATGCAAAGAAATATTAAACATTGCAAATTCCTAAATAAATACACATCTTGATTGGTGTAATGACCATTCAGACATTTCAGGTAACGAATTTGCGGACTATCTTGTAAAGAAAGGAACGCAAAGTCAAAATTGCTCATGTGTTGGAGCACAGCTAAGCACAGAATTTGTCCAAATTAATATATAATTGAATATTTTATTTTAAAAATTTCAAAGAAAAAATATCTTTAGAAAAGGACCCAAATATTACAAGAAAAGTCAATTTTATCCTTCATAAAGTATCCCGAAATATTCTTCATGATTTATATGATTTAACGAGGTTGCGTTGAATTTATGTCAATTCCTGCCTCTAATTAAGTAATTCTAAAGATAAAATATGTTTTCATTAAAATAAGGTCCTATTAATTTTCTACGATCTATGTTTTATATTAGTGTTTTTCAAAATAAGTACTAAGTAAAAACATGAGTTTATTTTGTAATTCTTATCAAAATTTATAACATAAAGTATATCTGTGACGTCAAAATCATCATTCTGTCCTAGCAGGCTGAACTCCTTCTGTCTGATATACCTTATCTCTATGTATCTTGAGCTAGATAAAGAAAGTGATAGATAACTTCTTTTATGAAGTTTGGTGCAACAGATACAAAGAGGATCTTGGAATGAAACATACTCATTATGTTGAATATTACAAAAGGTCGTCAAACTTTCACGTCCTAATATGAAATACTTGTCCCAGAATACATAGGCCCTTGACCATTTTAGCACACTTAAGCAAGTGGAAAAACACAATGCCATTTGCAATATATGCATGGAAGAGTCCAAGAGCGCTGACCACCTAATCAATAGATGCCCATCGCTCTCATATGGGAGATGTTAGTTATAAATTTATTACTGTTCACAATAGACAAACATATACAAATATACATAAACTAAAGTAAAGAACACACCCACACATTGGGGTATCTGTGTTACGACGGTAAAAGTAAAGTAATCATATTTATATATTAAATTTTTGTTATAACATTCTTCATCATTGTACATTTTAAAAACTTGATTATTTTGTTTCCGCATCCTCCTCTTGCAAAACTAGGTGCCTTTCGTTAGGGAGATACCAAGCCATAGAAATAGGGATGAAGATCTTCTTATTAGTAAATTAATCAAATGTATATACCACAAATACACCAAATTATTGATTATAACTTTATTGGAAATGCTTAATAATTAGATTATAAAATAATCCCTAATAACTATAATGTAACAATCAATATCCATTTTTGCTGTTGTAGCATATATATTTTGTGAGGTCGTGTTCTTTTGCTATATGTACGTATTTTATTGGAGTAATGTATATTTTATGCAATATGGTAAAATCGTAAAAAAATATTTTCACTTCATATGATTTATTTTCATGAAATGGTCCCAGGAATTTTAGCAATGTTATGAAATAGTAGTAATTACATTAAATATGAAGTATTAAAAGCAAACTCCTTATGTGTTGGAAAATTAAGAATGCCTTTGATATATATATAATAATTTTACCTAGATAGTAGCCTTGTCCTCTTAATTATTAATATTTAATTGGGAGATATCCCGTCAGGATCCATAACAGCCAGGCTCTTCATTATATCTGTTAAAAGGCCGGAAGGTTCCCAATAAAGAGTTGGGGACTGTCGGAAGATCTACATATGAGTCTAGGTTGGGAAGGAATTTAATTATTCAACTTTAGAGAAGTCGATGAGGTATTGTCATATATATATATATATATATATATATATATATATATATATATATATATATATATATATATATATATATATATATATATATATATATCAGGACGACCGTGTACCCGTCCCAGTTCCCGGCTGTTGTTTTGAACGTCCCGACCCGGTGTTTAAAAATCCCTGGGTACCGGGACACATTGATCATAGCACCCTCTAACTAAGAAGTTGTTGATGTTCGCAAAAATTTGTTGTTCGTCTTTCTGAAAGTGACGACGTTATTTTTAGAAAATAATGTTTTCCATCAAAAAGTCCAACACTACCGGTCTATGAAAACTATTTTCTTTTGTTTTGGCGCCGAGGCCAGACATTCATGAAGATATTTTGAATAAGTCCAAAACCTGCAAGTTACTGTATGATTTTTTTAAGCGCACGATAGGAATTTTTTGTTGTCGCTCGTTTGTTGTCAACCATGGAAAAATTGAACACTGAACGTGAGCCTATGAGATAGAGCATCTGGTATCCACGGTTCAAAGGGTCCTCTATGCATCAAGAACGGGCGGATCTGGACTCCCTGTGGGTCTCCATCGCCTCGTCGGAAGACATATAGAAGCTCATCGTTCGGTCTCTAGTGCGTCAAACGACAACAATGGGGAATACAAATGTAAACAATCTATTTTCCCTTCGTGTGGACTGAGAAGATCATGCTGCCACTATTTTATCAACCAGATCTTTTAAATTCCCTTTTATTTTTATTATTACTCTTAATTTCTTGCCTTATGGGCGTATTCCTTTATTGCTTTTATTATGTGTTTGAGAGTACAAAATTGATATAATGTACGTTTGCAACGTACGGAATGTAAGATACCCTAGAAGAATGAAATAAATAAAATTATTATTTAAAAAAAACACTGAACGTTCTACTTAAAAAGTAAATGAACGCTGTACGGTATCCAAGCCTGCTCATGACATGACTGAGTATATATATATATATATATATATATATATATATATATATATATATATATATATATATATATATATAATATATATATATATATATCGGCACACTTAGTAAAATTTTAAGGTCAGTTATAATCTTATAATTGTTTTATTGCCAAAATGTTGTGATAATTGATCAAAAAAATTAATAGATGACTTTTGTTACTCTAGAAAATATTGGGACTACAACAATATTTAAAATTCTTATTACAACAAGATGTCATATAAAAATCAAGGTACAAAAAATGGCATATAAAAATGTGAATCTAATTTAGTAAACTAATAATTATAATTGAGGTATTTAAAGCTATACTTTAGAAAAAGGAATATTTTAATGGAATAACGAATTTATAAAAACATTATTATTATGACATGTTGCATAAACATTAAATTATCTGTGTTACCGTACATATATCCATATATATTAAAGTCCCAGCCCGGTTTGAGCCTGGCCATGCTTGAAAAATACTCCCCGAACCGAATCCCCGGTCGTTTCCTGATATATATACACACACAGATATATATATATATATATATGAGACCTTCTTGTTTCTATTATATTGCTAAATATAGTAACATTTGCAGAGCTCAGGATAATGGTAGATCCTTACAGCCCTTTGCATAAACGACAATTGTACATCAATTACAAGAAGCTACGGAGGAATAAATTGGTTCATATAAAGCTGTGGTGCAAAACGGAATGCCTTTTTAAGGCTTCACTAGATTGATAGGGTTGTTTCTTTTTCTAACTATAATTAATTTTTGGAATATTTAGTCAAAAAGAAACTGTATCCTTTTAGAAACGGATTAATATTATCCCATAATTCTTTCATCTGAATTTAATCAAATGTTATATAAGAGGCAGTAGCAAATTACACTTCTAGTGAGAACGTTGTTATTTTCAATGTTTACCGACGCTTGATGGATAGTTTAAATAAATATTTGCAAAAAAAACAGATCACTGCACAGGGACGTGGTGGTCATAAGTAAAGTCAATCGATTCTTTTATGTTGTAGTGTGGTTCCTATCTCACTTTTTTCAGAAATTCCTTAGCAATGCTAGATTCCTTATAGTCGATAACTATAGTTTACGAAAAATCAGTCTCTTCATTTTAATTTACTTATTGCTATATATTTTGTTATGTGCATACTGATAAATGATATGAAGAAATACATGGTTGTTAAGTCGCATAGGAGAATAAGTTTTTTTTGATGTTGCATATGTGTTTTTAGACGAGTTTAAAAGGGATGATTTACAATAAAAAAATAGTTGGAATTGACGCAAACTAAGAACATTAAAAACCAAACACATGAGATAAATATTAAACAGAAGAGAGTGATAAAAAACATGATTTGTGAGAATCATAAAAAAATCAACACGATAGGGTTAATTAAATATCGGCTTCGGGTTATGTTTGTGCTCAGGGAACCCATCCATCACCCCCATCATTAAGTCTACCATCCCCGAGAAGACCCTGAGTGAAGGTATATCCCTTTTTATCTTGCTTCATATATCCAGGATATTGTGCATGAAATGATGTATTTTCTACTTTGTAATGGTCCTCCGATTCTGAGCATATTACCACAAGCCAGTCAGACTTGGATAAGGAAACTCCGTAAGTATTTTGGGTTTTGTCCTCCACATGTTGTCTAATCTATATATTAATTCACCAATCTCTGTCCGTCTGTATGTCCGCACGCTATCTCCTCCCCCATTTATGGTCAGATTTTGAACTTTGAAGGTACCTATGGATCCTTGGGTCAAGACGGACCTAATAAACAAAGTGATGGGACCAGAAATGAAGAAGAAGAAAATCAGAACTTGTCTGATTTGAACGACCTACTTTTCAAGTAAAGAGAGGAAAAAAGGAGAAGAAAAGGAGGAGGAGTTAGAGAAATAGAAAAAGAAAAAAGCATCTAATGTAACTTAAAACATATTCTTTGCACAAAGTCAAACTTTTTATGAGGAATGTTTGTACAAAACAGGACATTATTTTCTCTCTCTCCTCTTATATTCTTTAGGTCTGTTTCACTCACAAACTAGCTCCAAAACCTACCATACCCGAAGGGCGAACATATGGGCGCCATAGGTGCCCAAATATGCGTGTGTTGTTTATTTTTGGCACTCGTAAAAAGGTGAAATGATGATTCGGAGGTGCTTCCACAATACAAAGAGGTCCTTTCTTCTTCTATGTATTTTAACTTGTTGGTAAATAGGCTTGATGTTGCTAAGCCATTTTGATTTTGAGTCCGTATATTTGTTGCGGAAGATAGTTCTCCATGCCTCTTGGATAACTTTATTGTCATTTATCTCAGTCGTTTGAGCCTTCTTTTAATAATAAAGATGGTGTTTACTTTGGACTGTCTGTTTGAGATTTAGCCATTAGAAATTTAAACTTATCCTTATTTTCTTATGCTCTTATTTAGAATATTTTCCGTGGCAATAACTGCTGGTTGGAGAACCCATGTATTCCCTCTTTTGAAACTCACTTTTGTTTCACTTGCACGATTAGGAACCAAGTATAGTCTTTGGATTCTGAGCTCCTAAGTTGGTCACCTGTCGTATACACATGTTCTTTAAAGAATGTCAGAATTGCTGAATCTTGAATTAAATTTACTGGTTCATTTGGCCATCCAAAGAAAGAATTTGGACCATAAGCGATTTCCAGGACTCCACCATTTTTTCCCATTCGGCGTCAACTTTTTCGACTACTTTAATAAGCTCTCTAATAAAGTTATTATTTTGTTAAAATCAAAAGAGGTTATTACTTGAAAAGCTGTTTTTTTCGGCCCACAATCTGAGCTGAGATATGTTTCTGAGCCAGTAAAGATTTAAAATTTCTGTTCCGTTTCCGACTTTTAAAGCTAAGCCCCTAAGAAATATTTTGCTTGAATGATCCGTTCATCTGATATGTAAGGTCTTTTAGTCCCCTACAAGAAGCTTTTCCTTATATCTTCGATTTGATGTTTGTGTGATGGTCAAAGGACATATATCTTAGTAAGTGTGTGATCTTGAGAAGAATTAATTTATTCCAGACATATATTTTATCTATCATGTTCAATTTGCTGGGATATATAATCTTGATGTTTTCTTACCCTATCGATTATTTTTCAAATTTAGACGGCATGCCTCGCACTTGAGGACCCACAAATATCCCGAGGAGAGTGCTCCTTTGTGTACTTGAATGAGGGGAAGCGACTCCTCATCATGTCGGAATCAGATGTGATATTTCAGATTTGTAGTGCTTATTTTTAACCTGACTCTTTTTTAAAGTTTTGTAGGACTTTTAAAGACTCCGACATACTCCTTTGAACTTCAATCTCGAACCAGACAGTACAATCGTGAGGTCGTGTGTACAAGAGTGCCTTGTACGTCCTTTAATTTGTGGTGAGACTGAATGTCTTTACTGGAGCAATTATTCCAATGATGAAAAGTGATGGGGAGAGGCTATGGACTGGCGACAGCCTTTTCTACAAATAAAACTACTAGTAGAGCCTAATACTTCAATATGAGTTGTTGAACCTCTTAAAATGATCAGATCTATAAAAACTGTATGGAAACTTTGTTTTTCTTAATTCACTGAGAATGTGTCTGTGCGATAGCGAATCAGACGCCTTCTCAAAGTCAACTAAAAGTGCTCAGACTGAATATTATTTTGATAATTATCATCAAAGTATTTTGTATTGATAAGGGTAGTTCTTCAGCAGATATTTTTTTCATCAAACCTTTTTGAGAATCCGATAAAACTTTGCAGAAAAATAGACAACCTTTCATTTATGATTCCAGTCAGTATTTTATAGGACGTATTAATAACGTGATGAGTCTGTAGCTGCTAATTTCTGTTTTGTCCTTACCCTTTTTTAGCACCAAAGTGAGGATTCCTTCGTTGATGTACTTGCTAAAGATTTTCCAATATACTCCTTCCAAAATGGGCACAGTGTGATAAGGCGTGTTCTACTATCAATATTGGGGGGGCGTCAGTTCGAATTGTGAGCAGGGGAAGGCCAGTTTTGGTCAGCCTCACTGATATTTACGTAGGCTTGTTAAACTAATTCGTCACATGTCACATTCCATTTTCGTAAATGTCAGTTACGACGTTAAATATCTTAGTGGATGTAGACTAAATAAGTTAATCAATTGGTACTGCATATTGTTGGGCTAAGTATTTGTGACTTTATTCTTTGAAAAGTGAAGAACAATCTATATTGGAGAGTGAAAAAGTGACAATTCAACATTTGCATGGTGTGAATCATCCAATTGATGATAGTCTCTTAGTTGTCTATTATAAATAATTTCAATATATTGCCGACAATAATATATGTTTATTCCTATCAAATGATGAGACAACTGCGACCGATAATCTATTTTTACCATTTATTCAAAACTGTTAGGAGACTTGCATGAAAATTAGTCAATTTATTAGTTTTTTCATTACATGTCAAATCCAAGAAGTGGAATATAAAGCTCTTCCTGTGTAACATTATGTTAATTATTTTGTAGAGCTCCGTAATAATGGGCTAAAATATATATTTATAAAAAAATGTTACACGAACATCTTAAAAGAAGATGTCCTCCCCTTCAATACGGCTAAGCTGTACACGATTATGAAAATTGGCTCTTCAATGTCTTCGATGATAAATCGAATGAAAACGTTATTATGATCTATGAATGATATAATATATATATATATATATATAATATATATATATATATATATCTATATATATATATATATATATATATATATATATATACATATATATATATATATGTATACTTGTATAACATTAACTTAGCTTTTTAGCTACCATATATACCTCAAATACATTTCTCTTTGATCAACCTGATGATGACTTTTTAAGTATTTTCATCCAAGCAATGTATCTTCAAAGCACGCACTCTACCTTCATTAGTGCAAGGTTACTGAGTAATTCCAAGTTTTATTTCTTACCAATTGACATGATTGTAAGTGCAATTCCACACTAAAATACATCAATTATAATTAACCATTGAAAAGAAAAACCGAGTTGTTTGCAAAGCTATCGTATATGACAAATTCAGTCATATATTTAAAAAAAAGTTTACTTGGGTAGTTCTTACCTTACTTATAAATGTAGTATCCATTATGTGCTACCAATAAAAATAAGTTTACTATTTATTTTTTTCATCATGGACATCATTTTATTAGCATCATTATCTTAGGTTATGAAAAGACCTATGACATAATCAACCAAAATGTATTTCTTTTTTACTGTACACGTATTCTTCAATGTGTGCTTACAATAAAAATGAAAGTTATATAATGCATTTTTTTATCCTATACATATTTTTATTAGCATGAGTATTTTAGCTTCAAATTATAATGTTACTTGAATTTGGATTGCCTAGAGGCATCCATTAGGAAGTTAGGAAAGTCTATTTGGGAGACGTTTTTGAATACATAAACTACTTTGGCGGAAATTATATTATGAATTAATATATATAATATTTATCAGCTAGATAATAGAATTTGGCTTAAGTATGAGGGATATGAATAATTTTGAAGCATTAATATTTATTAACATATTTTGCAGACTTATATAGGTCATGGTATAATTTTTTCTTGCATACAACTATTTAACTATATGTACAATAGTTTTTTTCCCTTGTGTGGTATTAGGATTTTGCTCACACTGTTCGATCTATGGTTTAACAATTAATCCACTTCTGCATATGCTTTAAAATAAAGCAGCTTTTTAGTGTTTTTTACCAAAATATAATTTAAAAAGAAACGTATTACCCATCACACAAAAAATAAGGACTTCGTTTTCCCCTATTCACAGTGAGAAGAACTGTTTTAAGCCTTCTCTTTAATTAAAGAATGTACTTGTTGTTATCGTTATATTTAGTGTTGTAGAGGCTTGATATTGTTATTTTAGTTTCTAATTATTTTAAATATTATATATGCAAGATTGTAGCTGTTTATATTTTTTACAAAAAAGTATTAAATTTTTTCAAATAAATAAAAAAATATCATAAAAGATGCATAAATACCATATGTACAGAACATAACCATTGCCGAACATATTTACTATAGCAAATTTATAAATTAGAAACAGTTTGTGCAGTATGCAAAGTGCATATAGATTTTTTACATTTACAGCATAGCATATATTTGTTTTGCAGTCCTTCAATAGTGTTACGATTTGAATCACAGTGGTTGTCCTACGGGTCAAAATTGACACAGCTCTGACTAGGCTTTATGATAGAGCAGTGCATTTGATTTTTTTAACCCAAAATATTTTATGAATGAAAAAACAACTTGTTACCCATTACACAGAACATAAATGGCAGATCGTTCCTCTCTTCACAGTGAAGAAGGACTGTATGTTGTCCATAGGGTTGGGTCAAAATTGACTCTAAGACAAAGTGGTACTTTTTTGTACAGCTTTTATGATATTTAATATCAATGTACCTCATTTTTTGCTCGTTATATTAATGGGGCTACTTTAGGAAGAGTCACAGAATTTAAAGGAGAAAGAAATGATATTGAATGGTTTTTTTCAACTGCTTTTAAAAGTGCAAATGGGTCAAATTTAAGGGATGATTCCTCTCCTCTCTTTCTGATTGATTGTGCGTTTTTACAAGGACCTATATATTAACTGGTTGCATAAAAGATTGAATATATACAAGGAAGATCAATGTCGGAGTCAGCAAGTAATGAAAAAGTAAGGGAAGGAAGGAAATTATTGTTATATCTCTTTAGCAGTTCAAGCACCAAGTCTAAGGAGTAATAGAAAAATATTGAAATACCAAAAGTAACACACATTGACGTCATTTAAAGGGGACTACTTTCTTTAAAAAAACATAGCATAGAGGGACGTCACAGGATATGTATTCCTAGAATTTCTTTTTTTCCGTTCCCAAAGCAAAAAAAATTATCTCTTCACCAGCTGGAGAAGACATCTTAGCCATTAAATAGGTTTTTTGTAGCTGTGCTATTATGCCTTAAGCCATCATAATAATATAATGTTGGCGGCAGTGAATGAAGGAAGGAAATCGAGTTGGCAAGACTTTTGGTTTTCATTAAACTTTATCACTCATAAAAAAATATCTTCATTTAAATTACGACTTTATTGTAAAAATACATATTCATCCAGAGGAGCTCTGTTTTTGGGAACTACTACTTAAAAGGCTGCATGGAATTTTTGTTGTTGCTTTTCTATTGATAAGAAGAGTAAATCCTAAACTTGGTAATCACAAAGACTTATCATATAATTTATGCGTAAGTATATACATCAGATATATACATTCGGGGTATTTTATATTTGTAAAGGACTCAAAGAATATTATAGAGTCTTATGTCAACGAAGGACTTTTCCTCTACTGTAGACAATTCTTTACCATAACTCCAAAAAATGCCTTACCGGGCAACATGCAACTCCCCAGAGCATGAAATTGGAAGCTTTTAGAACAGACTCTTTCACCATCCACGATTCAAAAAATATATAAACTATGGTCTTAGAGCAGGAAAATTTTACTTCACAGTTCTTAGAGCAGCTAGGCTCATATTTCCCCTACTCCATGGTATCTTCAATTAAGTACAAGGCCCCGACCCGAAGAGGAAGCCATGAAATCAGCCAGGCTTTTATTCAAGAACTAAATCTTCCGCATAGATGGGACAAATGGAATCCGCCAACGTGAAAGATAACGAAATAATTATGACACGCCTTCAAATTTTTACTGGTTCATTTTTCCAGCTTTCCTTGTAAGGACTGCGGATAAATCTATCATTCGATCATTTACGCTTTTGCTGATTGCCCTGCCCTATCATATCTTCGTGCTTTCGTCACCCTTAATTTTAGTCATCTATATAGCTTTGATTATGAGTTTTATCGGCCTATATCTTATTAGGTGGTCCTCTAAAGGCAACAACGGCATCTCCTGAATCCAAGGCTCGGAGCTTTTCACTTGCTAGCTCTAAAGCTCATGTCGCAGAGTATCTAACCTCCAATACACTAATTCGTAATGAGTCATTAAAAAAATATTGTTTCTTCGGCCAACAAAAAAAAAACCATATTCTAAGGTAGGGACGTTATGGAACTTCGCCACGGACATCGTCAAAGTTTTTCCTCAATGGTCCTGTTATTTTACTCTTGTTTGAGACGCATTGTTAGAAGATATACGAGGACTTTAAATCCGTGCCGTGCATTAAACGAGGTTCCCATATACCAATTAAAAAATTGTTTCTATTTTTCGAGTTATCCGCTTTCCCTTTATATAATTTTGATTAAGATGTTTTAATGATTTCATGGGTCATTGGAGGGTTAATTTTAAACTAAAATGTTGATTTTATTACCACAACCTCTCTAGCTATTTTTAAATTATCGTTTATATGAAGAATAAATGGTTTTTAAATAGATTACCCATTATTTGGAAAATAACTGTAAAGGAAAATATTAAGACTTATATAACCGTTTTGTAACGCATAAATCCAATAACTTTTACAAATCTTAAAAATTATAACACAATGTTTCCCAGTGAATTTCATTTGATGTAGGTACGAGGGTGGTCAATAAGTCCGTGACTTTTTAAAGAAACAAAGTTTTTTTGTCAAAAGCTAATTTTATTTTTCAACTTAGTCTAAACAATTCACGAAGTTGTTTGTCTGTAAAGACTGTCAAATACAAACCAAAAGACCCAGCGTGTTCAAACTTTTACAGAAGTCAGCTGATAGATGCTTGTTGACAGGAGTAGTGTTGACAACCAAATTATATGGACGGAAATACAAAAAGTCACGGACTTATTGACCAACCCTCGTATATATTAAGTTTATATATGGGGTTAAGACATTTATTGGCTCAAATTATATATATATATATATATTCTATAATTTATAATATTTACTCTTCCCTCTAAACTGCTTTGATTTATTATTTTATAATCAGAAGCTTAGTGTAGATTGATGTAATTGAAAAAATTAAATTCTGTACCAATTGAGGATAGAGGATTTGTTCCTTTATACTATGTACTAGTGGGAAAATCCTCAATGTAATTAAAAAATAGGTTTTAACAAGTCAATTATGTTTAAAAGCATAGTTTCTTTAATCCATTAGTGTATGAAATATTATATCGTCATAGTAAGGATCTTCATATTTATTGGACTCATTAAATGTTATACCAAAAGGCACTCCGTTATTGAATGGATTAAAGGAGGAAATTCGTGTTTCTTATATTATTGAATCTTGATATGCAATAATAATAATACTTCCACTAATATTGTTATACCTATATTTATTTGATACAGAGAGGATATGATTCATCTGATTTCATGGCACAATGACACAAATATTTTCCTTCATGTGTAGACCAATGCTGCTGGCGTTTGTTCACAGAGTGAAAATGATTTATTATGATTGGATGCATACTGAATCCCACATATGTATAGTTATTATTCAGAAATTATTCAGAAAACTAGGCCATTTTTGCAAACGTTTATCGATGTTTCACCTCAGTCAATATTATGTATTATTCACTTGACACACTTGCATTAACTATTATTATGAAAAGAAATAATCAAAAAACATTCATCGTACTCAGCATAAATGAATAATGGCTTCTATGAGTTTGTGACGAAGTTTGTAGCAATTTGGGCAATTTATATCGACCAAGAAGTAGGTGTTTTAATATCTATTAAAATAGTAAAAGTAAGCATACGAAGATATATTTTATTTAAAATTATTAGCAATATATTATAGAAATTTTCAATATGTGTTCTAATATAACTTTAAAAAATAATATAGAGTAAAGTGTCCCTCGATACTGCCCCCTCGACATCTCGCAGTTCTTTTACTACGCGACGACGGCTTGGCTCCCGTTTTTTCACGGCATGACTACAATGTGGGGGTACTAAAACTAGGAAATATTCAGGGGGTTTAAAGATATATTGAATGTAAGTCTAATTTTAGTAATAAATGAATAGCTTACATGTTGTTATTACATACAAAATATATTGTGATTTTTCACCTAGAAAAATACTAATAATATATAGAACGCATGCTAAATAAACAATATATCTAAGCGTATCAAGAAAACATGACACTGGCCAACAGCCAAATTTAGGTCGGACTAATTTTCATAATTCTTATAGAGTTTTATCCACTGATTCCGAATATGGTATTCATTTTTCAAAGTTAGTGATAAATTCAGAGCTAAATGGATTTCAATTTTTTCAGCACTTTTTCGATTCAGAGCCATTATGACATACAAGGACTGAAGTATAGACAAAATAAATAGCAATGATTTGATAGAGCTTAGATCAAAGTACTCATTTCAATTTTTACTTCGTCTCTGGCACATTTAAACTTTAAAATATATGTCATTTTGTACGAAAAATGAAGGGTTTTTCTTAGAGACTCACTGTTCCTCACTGCTCCTCACTCAAAGGTCTTACATGATTAAAAATTGATATGAATATGAAGAAAAAATATCAAGCTTTAATTTGATATGCTTAATATTCCATAAAATGCCTTATTTTAATCAAAATTAGCAAATGAATATTTTTTAAATCCTCTCCATTTTGCCCTTTTTTAGAGAAATTCATAAGTCACCCAGTGAGATAGAAACAGAGAGAGAGAAACTGACGTCACAACGTATGTAAACAATAAAGAGTAATTTTCCTTCTTTCATTGGAATTTGAGTGTTTTTTCCCGGAAATCTTCCGAGGATCCAGGATTCCTAATGAGTGGCCTGCCGGCTGTGCCGTCGTACACAACATTTGTGAGAAGAATTCATCGTGACACAGCCTCGGATCAAGCATGGAGCAAGGAGTGGAAGCTTAGGAGGACATGACTCCCCAGAGGGTGCTTAGCCTATTCTCTTTGCATCAAAGAGGATGATGAGTCGGAGACAGACAGACCCTCAAGGACATTACCCCCCCCTCCTCTCTCTTCCTTAAGGCTGGTTGGCTGGCTCATTCCGTCTGCTCAAAGAAGATGACGTGTCGGGCACCCCGGAGGGAGGGAGGAATGGACTCCCGTGAGAGAGAGAGAGAGAGAGTCATTGCCTTTGTCCTGTCTACCTACTAGCCTATTCTATCGGGGAGTCTCCTTTTCAAGTGAATCCATCGTTTTTTGCAGCAGAAAAATGAATTACTTACGTTTTCGTTTGCAAAATTCACCTTTTATTAACTATGCAAAAGATACAGCGGGACGACCTCCCTTCCAGTCACCCACCCACGTCCTTCAAACTCATAGCCGCCGCCCCGAGGGCCCAAGAGTGTACTTCCAAGATAAAAACAAGACATCCAACAACACAATCCTTTCAACAGCCACAAATCACAATGATACACATAATTCATTTATGAAACGCGCAGTTGTCTGCCCACCGATCCGTCGCCGTCCTTTATTCCGGGGGAGGGGGGTCCACCTGCCCTACATCCTCTCATACTGAAACAGAGCACCATTTCAACAGTAGCCGCCGGGCATGCCATGAAGATACCACACAAGAACCCTGCATGGACCTGGGGAGAGACTCCCATCCCCCACACACTCTAGAAGGCGGACCAAACACCACCACGCCCTCGTCTGCATTGGCCTCACTCTTCACGTCACTCTGAATCCATACTTGGGAACTAAGCAAAGACTTTCCAACACCCTCAGGTGGAAGCCATCTCCCCCATGGGGCCTGAGTCCCCTACGGAGCGCTATGGCATCCGCTCCACCAAGGACGACCTCCTCCAGATGATTTAAAAGTGGACAGGGACATCGCAAAGGCCGAGTCACAAATCGTCAATCTAACCCTTCCAATAAGCATTCCATTTACATTATGCCCTCCGGGAACAACGC
>CP045904.1:15538020-15571553 GCA_013387185.1 Caligus rogercresseyi
TTTTATAATTTCGATATCTGGCATGAAAGTAAAGAAAGATCAATTTAGTACACGAATATTGATCATATGAAGTAACTACATTAAGGTGATGCATACAATATTATTGTGATTTGTTACGAAGAAAAAAAAAAGTTTGCCTTTTTTATTTACATATAATTATTTGCAAGTGTCAAAAATATTTTATTTTTAGAGAGTTACTGTGATTTGGAAATTGCATTCCAATATGTATTAAATTATTTAAGGAACTTGCAAATAAAAAGGCGAACCTGGTTCTTTTTCTTCGTACAAATCACAAAATATTTATGCAACCCAATTAATCACTCAAAGTAGTTACTTAATATGATCATAACTTCGCCTACTAAATGATCTTTTCTTTCCACAGTCTTTGCAAGGAGCATTCAAGAAATATGCCAGAGGATACTTGAACTGTTTAGTGAATCTTTTTCCATCGTGTATCTTTGAAACAGAGCGAATTAATCTTAGGTTTCCAAGTTGTTGGGAGATGTAATTCTTGTAGAACTGATCTCAATTTTTTTGGTTCTTCTTTGGATTTGATGCATAAGACATCCTTAAATGCATGGGATCGAACTTGATGTCTCAATGCAGCCTTCTTTAAAGGAAAGGAAATTTTCCACAGTAAAACATTGATTCTGGCTTTACTTTCCTTATAAGCTTATCAAACGATAAATATAAAGGATTTGGGCAATTGGGCCTGGCCTTATCGAGACCCTCTTCCTAATTTCATGAACATCCATTCTTGGAGGCAAACTACCACCACTTTAATCATTTAATTTCAAGCCACATACTTATCGAGACATCTGATAACAAAAGAATGGAAATGCTGTCAATGGCTTTTTGGAAATCAATCGTCATTAGAGCTAAGATACGAGGGTTGGTCAATAAGTCCGGCTTTTTGTTTTCGTCCATATAATTTGGTTGTCAACACTGCTCCTGTCAACAAGCATCTATCAGCTGACTTCTGTTAAAGTTTGAACACGCTGGGTCTTTTAGTTTGTGTTTGACAGTCTTTACAGACAAACAACTTCGTGAATTGTGTAGAAAATGGAGAAAAGTGAATTTCGTGTGCTCATCAAGCATTATTTTTTGCGGGAAAAACCATCGCTGAAACAAAGGCTAAGCTCGATAAATACTATGGAGACTCTGCACCATCGATATCAATGGTAAAAAAGTGGTTTACAGAATTTTGTTGTGGTCGTACAAGCACCATTGATGCCGAACGCTCTGGACGCCCAGTTGAAGTCGCTACACCAGAAACAATTCAAAAAATTCATGATATGGTGTTGGCCGATCGGAGATTGAAAGTGCAGGAGATTGTGGAAGCCATAGGCATATCACATGGGTCAGTGGTTTCGATTTTGAAAGATCACTTGGCTATGAAAAAGCTATCCGCAAGATGGGTGCCGCGTTTGCTCACAATCGACCATAAACGCAATCGGGTGACAACTTCGATGGAATGTTTGGCTTTGTTCAACCGCAATAAGGACGAGTTTTTTCGCCGATTTGTAACAGTGGACGAAACATGGATACACTACAACACACCAGAGACCAAGCAGCAATCAAAACAGTGGGTTTTGAAGGGTGAATCGGCGCCGAAGAAGGCCAAAGTGGGTTTATCAGCCAACAAAGTCATGGCTACTGTTTTCTGGGATGCACGTGGTGTAATCCACATAGATTACCTTCAGAAGGGAAGAACAATGAATGGCGAATATTATACCAGCTTATTGGACCGATTTAATGAGGATTTAAAGAAAAAACGACCCCATTTGGCCAAGAAAAAGTTCTTTTTCATCAAGACAATGCAAGAGTCCATACATGTGTTGTTTCCATGGCGAAATTTTACGAATTACGCTATGAATTGCTCCCTCATCCGCCGTATTCTCCAGATTTAGCCCCGAGTGACTATTTCTTGTTTCCGAACCTTAAAAAATGGCTTGCCGGAAAGAGATTTTATTCCAACAATGAAATCATCTCACAAACAAATACATATTTTGAGGACCTCGAGAAATCTTATTTTTTGTAAGGGATAAAAAAATTGGAGAAACGCTGGACGAAGTGTATAGAGCTCAAAGGAGACTATGTTGAAAAATAAAATTAGCTTTTGTCAAAAAAAACTTTGTTTCATTTAAAAAGTCACGGACTTATTGACCAGCCCTCGTATTATTTTTCTATTCTGCCCAGCTATAGAGAGAGGGATCCCCTGACGATGTCTTCTAAAAGTATGCCACTGACAAGACCTTTCGTAGATGAGTGCATAATGATAAGCAAAACTTCTTGTATGCTATAAATTTTATAAGAAAATTAATTGTAATTAAGGCTTTAAATTATTAATCAAGCGTGGATCCTTGCAACTCTTTGGAAACATAGTCAAGATACCCAAGGACTTTTCAAATCTCCATTCGTCAATTTCTTATTTATAATCTTTGGGGACCAGTAATCACAAAAATATGTATAGAAATTCATTGGGAAACCCTTCCGAGCCAGGGGGAGCTATTTCTTAAATAGACAGATATATAAATTACATATTTTCTGTGGTTGTAACGTCGGAGTTTAAGAAAAAAATTAAGGAATAAAAAAAATTGTGGGAACATTGGTTGTATGTTTTGGATGAGATGAAGCATTTTCAGTGGGACAAAAATTATGTTATTATACATTGTAACTAATTTGCTTTTTTCTTGTTTTCTATGCAAGGGTGTAAATTCTTCAAAAAGCAAATTATCTTATTTTGGATTTGTTTTACTTATAAGTGCCTTTCTATTGCATACTTCCAATTAACAAAATGAGAGTATATATATATATATATATATATTTATTGGCTGAATAATAAATTCTGGGCCTTCGGGTTCCGCCAGCCGCAAAAATCGGGTATTGGGGTTTCAAACCCTTCGCCAATATGGTCGCTCAACTCAAATAAATATTTTGCCTTACTTGTATTTTTTCTAATGGCGGTGGGATTAAAACCCCAATACCACACTGTTGCGGCTGGCGGGACCTGAGAACTTAAGGTGCGCAAAAAGGCATTTGAGGGGTTCCTTACTCGTATTTTTACAATTTGCGATGGGTTTGAAGCCCCAATACCATATTGTTGCGGCTGACGGGACTCGAGAACATAAGGTGTGCAAAATGGCATTTGAGGGATTCCTTACTCATATTTTACAATTTGCGATGGGTTTGAAACCCCAATACCCCATTGTTGCGGCTGGCGGAACCCGAAGGCCCAAGGTGCACAAAATGGCATTTGAGGGTTTCTTTACTTGTAATCTATGTGTATTCTATTAATATCATATCATTAAATATTTGTCGCTTCTATTCTTATTGCATAAGGTGTTGATTACAGTTTCTTCGTTTTTAAATAACAAAAACCCATATTTATAACTATTAAGAGGTATTTTTATACTTTTTAAACTACTTGATGCATTTTGATTGCACTCATTATCATCTCCGTACCTAGAATGTTGAATTTGAGAAGGGACTAATGTAGCCCAGATGTTCCATGAAATAATATTATATTATCACATCATAACAAATTCACGACTTTATCTATCAAAATTTGTCAAAAAAATCCTTAGACACTTAGTAACTATTTTAAATAATTATTCATTAATGCAAAGAAAACATTTTAAGCTCAAATCAATTCAGTCCTATAATCAATCAATACCTAAAATTGTATTCCTCATTTTTGTCTGAATATTCCATTTTTTCTATTCTTTTATCGTTTCCCCTTCACCATTTCTTCCTCCGATCCCATTAACACATGAATCGCAAATTGCAATGTATTGCAGAAAAAGAGATAAAGAGACAGTTATTAAAATATATTTTCAACAAATGTACTAAAGATAGAAATTAAAGAAAGTGAAAAGAGGCCTTTACATTTTATGGTTATACTAAAAGACATTAGCATGCAGTAGTTAAAGTATCACAAAAACATGCAAGCCCTCAAGTGACAGTGGCAGTAATGCATTATTACGACATAAAACTTGTTTACGTTCTTCATAACGAATAATGAATACGAAATAATATCTCAATATAAATAAATGAGAAAGTGTCAAATAGTTTAGGAATGTAATATTTGTCCTTTTCAAGAAGCATGCCATTGATTTTAAAAAACTATTTTTGATAAAAATTGTATATTTCATATGGCCTAAATAATAACTGGATATTCAACAGATAAGAAAAATTCAGTCCATTTAAAAGGCTATTTAAATATATATTCAAGGCCTTAAAATGGTTGGCCACCTTAGGTAAACACTCAATTTGTTTAAAAATAGAAGAAACGAAACTACTATGTTATGTTTCAAAAGAAAGTAGTTTGAAAAATGACGTCACTGCTAATACATTTTGGAATTTCTTCCTTTTTTTATATCTTAAGACTTGGTAATTAGACTGCTCTAGATAAATAAGTTTTTCTCTTCTTTGGTTCATCAGTTCTTGACTCGGACAATGATCGTCCCTTTTTCGTATTCAGTCTATTGTACATTCAGTTATTTAACAGGTTGGTGATGCATGAACAATAAACGAAATCCATCACCCATGGTACTTATCGGAATCCAAGGAAATAGGCAGATAGGCTTATTAGCTTATAGTTGTTTAACTCTAGTTTTCAATTTAGACACATTGATGGAAAACACCATTAAAATGCAACAATTACAATACGTTTTATTCAATTTACTATATACTTGTCTTAAGCCATTATAAAGAGGCTTTATAATTTTTTTTAAATGCTTATTAATTTCTTGTTGAATTGGCTTCTATATGTTACAATTTTCAAATAGATCTTATTATTTACCTCTTATAATTTTGTATTGTTCATCAATGTTCTTAATTTTGTAGACAATTTTACAAAAATAATAAAATATCAAACAAAAACTCATATTTATAATTAATATTAAACGAAATATTATTTATTTAATAGGCATAATTGTAACATTTGAAGTAGGTTGTTAATTATATAATGATCAAGAATTGAACAAATGATACGACTTTATTGTCCACTTGTTCAAAAGGCGAAACTAACAGTCGAATGTTAGCAATACTATCAATAAAATTACAAATAACTACTTGAGTGGCAATCAGATTAAAGTGATAATTTTGATGAGAAAAATGCACTTTTTTAAGCCCTTGAATACACAGTGTTTTAAATTTTTGGGATGAAAATATTAAGTTAAATTAATATGTTGAATTTTTTTATAATTATGTGTATATTTTTTCCTATGTCTTTTTTGTGGAACAATTACACCCACAGAATGCACTTGTTACATTCAAAGGTGAACCCTTTGAATGGGTAAACCTCAATCCAGAAAAAAAACTTTAATTTAAATTCAATTCTTTATATTATATATATATATATATTCGTAATTTTTATATCAATTATATAGAATAAAATCTTTTAATGAGTAAACATAATTCTTGGACCTCTTTCGATTCTGCTATGACCATATAAGTCCGATGAATTGAACAATTATGTTTTTTATATTTTAACACTGATGAACATTTATTAATTAAAAACAATTATGTTGGAGTGTTCTTTCTCTGTTAAATTAAAGTACCTAAACTTTAACTAATTAACAAACTACAAGGATATAAAAAACCTTTTAAAGGGTGTGTCTTTGATAATTTTTTTGTTGCATTTCATTATTCATTATGAGTTGAGGATAAAACAGATCAATAATTATCTGTTATATATATATTTCCCCGACAAAAAGTGGTAGGGCTGATTCTGCTCAAAACTTCTGGTAAGTTATAAAGCTCCTTCAAAATATATTTTGATGCGTAAGAAAATAAATTAATGGAATGAGAGAAGAATAAAATCTTTTTTTGGTTTATAAAAGATCGATTTATTTGATTTAAAACAGGTTTTTGTACAACAGTTTATGAACAAAAAATGAAAAAAAAAACTATTACAACATAGAGTAGATATAAGTGTATAACAAATGGCTCTCAAATTTTAATATTTCCCTTGTCATTAATTACAGCGCCTTTTGAAGGCCAAAATACGCAATACGGATTCAAAAGTATGAAAATGCTGTTTATCTGATAAAATAGCCTTTTATTTTGGGATATACCACAGAATAGTTGATTAATTGATGTACTGGGAATAATTTAATGTTATTATAGACTTTTTATATCTTTTTACATCCTATGCTTTCCAAAAACGGATGAAATGAGATTACTGGTTAGAAAAGTTGCCTATAGTTATGAGTTATTTCATAATGCCCGGTAGCATCCATTTTCATTTATCTTAGACTATGCTGAGTATTATTTGAAAATTGTTCTTATAATTTGGTATGTACCTGCGGGAGTAGATATAAATATAAATTAAATTCAAATATATTTGTCTAATAGGAATTGATATTTGAAATGTAGTTTTTAAAGGGTTGTACAATGAATAGATTTCTTGTATATAAGTCTCAAAAAACAGGAGTTACTGCCGCCAAAAATATTTTTCCTGAAAGGAAAGAAGATAAAACATCACAAATCTATAAAAAACGAATACAACTTTTAAAATTTAGTTAGATAATCTACATAAGAAAGTTTTTTAAGAGAAGTGCTGAAAGCACATTTTCAAATGTGCATTAAGATGCAAAATATAGGCAACAACGGCATTGTACATACAAATTAATACAAAATGGAGTAACAACTAATTCATTGCAATTAAATACTGCAGTGGCCAATGTTGAAAGAATTAATTATTGTGAAAAAGTTATGGAGATAGAAATATATCATAATGTACAAAAAATAGACACCCAATTATATTTTGGTTTTTCAATTACTTCTACATCCGTTTTCGATAATTTAGTATCTAAATTAAATTTAAAGTGTCAGATTCTTCCAGTTTGGAGAGGAATTGGTATTCTATTCTGACAGAAGTCAACTTTTGACGAGGAGACACGAGATAAGCAATTATTATTTTTTTGTGACAGATTTAATGATAAATAATATATAACATTTCCAATATTTCTTATAAATGTTTGATATAATTGAAAAAATAAACTGCTCAAAGAATTACTGATTTTAAACATACCTAAAATCAATTATATTTTTTTGTGTTAAAATTTAAAGATAAGAGTATATATTTCATCAAATTGTTTTTGATACATTATTGTACAATTTAAAAAAAGAAGTTGCTTTAAGATTTAAGACTTTAATCTTATCTATTTGCACAATGTATAAATAGATAATCCCTTTAAGAGCATTAAGAAACAATGAGTGGTAGACTTGAATAGTCTAGTGTAACGTTATACTATCTTTTCTAACTAATTGTCTAAATTAAGAAGGAAAACTGATCGAGGGCAATGAACTAAGAGGAATAATAATATCTGCCGCCGCTCGATACGCGGCTTTTTCTCTGAAAAATCCCAAAACCGCAAACTTTGCTCTGGAACACGCAGCTGAAGTCGTGAAGTATTTTCCACCTTGTCATCACAATATGCAAAATCGCTCAAAATAATCATTAAACAGTTTAAAAAGTTCTAGAAGATATGAATGAAAATGATTATGTTTTATTGTTTCATCATTTGAACTATATGGAATTTTATTTTCAATCTTTGATACGTTAATACGTAATTACTTGTTATAAGAATTGGTGGTCATTAAAAGGAAAATAATTTTAAACTGGAATGTTTATTATGTTTTTATTGAAACACAATTTTCCTTTTTATTATCTATTATTTATATTTAATTATGTGTTGTATAATTTCAAATAGAATAAAGACCTTGCTAATGAAAAAAAAATGAACTCAGAAGTTGCAGATCTGAGTATTTTATTAAGTAATAAAGCATAGTAAAACTTTATTTTGGTCACAGGGAATTGACTTGTGCATGATACAGTTGAATAGATAGCGATTTTCTTATCAGGTACCAAAATTTACAAGAAACTATCAGCAAACTCATTGTTTATTTAAAAAATGATAGTGAAATAAGACTTTTACATCCCATAGGGCATCGAATTAAATTATGAACCCAAAAGTGGTTTATCCAAAAAATACTATGGTATATGTAATATTTACAATATGTATTGAATACAGCCAGATGAAAAAGAGAGCAATCAATCTTCCATATTTGGTGAATATTGAGTGGACTCAAACGAGAGTATAAGATTCATGGATTCAATGGAAAACCGGTTTCTTTGAGGGGTTTTTAATTACTCACTCAATAGGATATTTTACATGTTAGAATAAGCTATAACACATCCTAAAGTGATATTTGCAATGGACTTCATGTTCATACATAACATTTCAATTAAAATTTTATTTTTTGTAACTAAATTGGGGTTTAAAATTATCATACATTCATTTTTTATTAATCCTTTTGCTTAATAGTTCAAATTTAATTGGAATAATTTTGATACATTATATATATATATATATATATATATAATTGCAATAAATATTTTGGTAATACCATAAAAGCTAAATGTATTAAAATAAAAATTTGGACTACAAAATTATAATTTCACAATAATTAATTTAATTTAATATTTTTGGTAGAATTTTTAGAATCTCCATTGAAGATAATAACAAATTTCAAGCTTACAGCGATATTTTATAAAATTATCTTATCTGTTCGCTTTTTTAAAGTTTTATATCGCTATCAGAACGAGTATTTATAAAATATAGTTATGACTTTTGGAAGTGTCTTAAAAGAAGATCGTTTTTTATTTTTAATGCCTCTCTAAATACATTGCAGAAATATGGAAATATTTATTAATCATTTAACTATATAATAACTCGATACTCAACTGAGAATTAAAACATAATGATGCGACGTAAATGACTATAAAAGGTAATAAAATAAATTTTTATTTGTTATTCGATGCAAATAATAAGATTAAAGATATTTTATATATACGTACGTACTATTTCTTCCTACATATAGTGTTAACGCATTAGAGGAAAGAGGCACACGCCAGCAAAGTTTGTTTGATATTTTTAGCATTTGGTAAGCTTTTTGTCCGGTAGGGGGGCGCTTATGAAGCCATAGCTGGCATACTTATATTTATTATTATCAATAACTTTAATAATATTATCATAACATGACGTTAAATGCCCTGAAAAAGCCGATACAGTTACCCATTAATCCCCATGAAAGAGCACAAGAACTTTGCAAGTACTTCGATATTTATAGTTATTGTATTTTATTAGTCGTATGAATATCTATATTATATAATGTATCTATATTATCAATTATTTGATTAATTGTGTTGTCACTATATTGATCTTCAGTATTTCATTCATTGATTTTGAATTTAATTTATTTTAAAAAATCTTAACTCATACATCTTTTTGAAGACCTTTATTCAATATCCTTGATTACGGTTCAAACACTGATCTATGAATGAAGATGTCAAAGATTTCCAAATCAACTGTCTGGCTCATATTAGACTTGTTAGTTCTTTTCATTAAAAGATAGCCTGTTAGCTAAATGTCTACCAAAATTACTCCTGTTGTGAAAATAAATGTAAGCTGATGTCTCTCTCCGACGGAAAATTATTATAAATAAATGTTCATTAAATAGTATTGCTTTTATGACAAATATAATAACCATAATTGATATCGTTTTTATTTTATTCCCTGCTATAATTTAAATTATATTATGAATAATTCATAAAATACAATTTTAAGAGATATTTTTATAGTGTTATTCCATATCAGTTATGTGTATAAAAAAAGCTATTGGATTGTTTTCGTTGATAAATTATAAGGTCTATGTGGGTTCGCGGAATATTGTATATAACACTTATGCATTAGGGAAAAACTGATAACACATTTTTGTGCTCGGAATTATTAATAATTACCTTAGCTATGCTGATATGTATTCTCATGGGTGTATTTTATAATATTATCCTTTATATATGAACGAAAAAGTGCTCAAAATGGGCTCATTTTATTGTTTATAGATATAAGACTAAACAAAGGTCTTCATTATTGCTCAATAAAGCATTTTTGACTGATAAGCTGTGCCCAAAAGTCAGTAGTTTCCTTTTAAAAATGCATTTATTACAAAAGTGTCGATAAGAAAACATCCTAATATTAATAATTCCGAACTTGCGTTATCAGATTTTCCTTATGAATAAGTGTTATATACAAACATTCCTAGAAACATCTATGTGCTCACGGGCTTGACAAGGCATCTAACTAAAAGATGCGCAATTGTTGCAAGCATTTGTTCTCCATATTCGCAGAATGGAGACTTGTGTTCACTTGACCATTATTATATGCTCTACCAACTTCATGAACTTCATCTTTGGTCCAAGTTTTTTGTATTATGGCATATAAATTAGTAGCATTGTATATGGCGAAAATGATTTTATTATTTCATGGAAAGATATGAAAATAGATCAATGTGTGAGCAGAACTTGATTCACATCTGTCGTACAGAATGGGCATTTAGTGTTTATGGGGTTGCTGCTACATCTTCATAGAAATACCCTAATTCATCCAATGAATTTTTTTTTTCAACCCAGTTCGTTTATTATGTAAGCAATAAAAATGAGACATTTACATAAAACCCAAGCAAATGTGTAATAAAAACATTAATAAACATTATAGTTTAATTTTTTTGCTCTGTGGAGGAAAACAAACAATAAAATATTATATAAATATAAACAAAACAAACTAGAGGCCTCAGAGATTACAAACCTCCGCCTATCCCCCACCAAATACTCACTTGGTCTTTTTGTCATTTGCCAATAGATGTTGCTGTGCTGTCGCTCTCCTCTTTGTAAGAACAGCACAGCGACATCTATAGGCAAGTAGGCTAACTTGAAATATTTATTGCTATTTAGCTCATTTTGCATCTTAAAGAAGCACTCAGAGATGCCAATTTAATCACTTGTTCCTTTTGGCATTTCCACAGCTCCACAAAGTTTCATCCGAATCCGTTCCGCACTTTTTGAGTTATCCTGCTGACAAACCAACCACCCAACAAACCAACGCCAGTGAAAACAATACTTCCTTCGGCGGAGTTATTTCTTTTAAAATCTTTCTACACTCAATTACACATCTATTAAATATTTTAAAACTTTGAACACAATATGCAGAATTTTAAGGCTGGAAGAGGGATGCAGGGTTGTTGCCCCAGTCAATACAATTATTCTTTTGATGGGAGGTCGAATGATTTGCATTGAATAAAAGTTCAGGAGTATGATTTTTCAGTGAGAGGGAATGGGGATGTATTATCAACGGAAAATTTCTTATGAACAATGAATGCTCGTTTCATCAGGGGGGAGTATGGAAATTATTAATATGAATATGTAAATAAAATTTTTTGTTCAATTTATACAACGTCATCTCTCTCTTCTTTGTTTTCCTTGATATGTTTATTTTATGATATATCTATGATAATTTTTGATTTACTCGTGCTTTCTTTTTCCTTCTTATGGTGTTTATTGTTATTATTTTTGACGTGTACACATAGAATAAAATATATAGAGAGCTTATTCCATTCATCTGTTTTTATTGTCCAATATAAACAAAGTAATTTGTACTACGTCATCGTAAGCTGATCACAAGATAGAATCTATCTCTATGATCAGCTTACGATGACGTAGTACAAATTACTTTGTTTATATTGGACACAAAAATACAGCTGAACGATGTTTCCTGCTATTGAAGGGAATCAGCTCTCTATATCTTTATATCTCTATGAGTCTACACTACTCATTTATTAACGTCTTGGAATATAAAGGGGAACTCTTGTGTCCCCCATACATACAATCCATTTTTCTTTTAAGGGCCTGCCTTTAAAAGGAAGGAGTTCACTTTGAACTTTTCATAACAAATTAAAAGTTGATATATAATCTCTTTTAGCTCCAATTAAAAGAAATGATTTAATAAAATTTGTATTTTTATCAAGCAATTGATATTATGTATATCCTTGCTACTTTCATTCACAACACTTTGCATTCAGAAGTAATTAAATCGCTCAGAAACTTGATATAACAACAATAAATATATTTGTTTCATGAGGGACTGTAAAATCCAATGAATTCATTATCTGTCTTCAACGATATAATAACTCTGAGCATTATTGTACATTCAATATAGAATTTATAAACGAAGTAGCGGATTTAAAATATTCAGCTAATTAATTTAATACTAATGGTATCATAATTTATGTTGCTGTAGATATAGTATATTTTATTATAAATAACCTAATTTATATTATAAATTAAAGATCCCACCATAAAAAAATATCTACTGGAACAATATATCTGACACTTTATTTTCATAACATTATAATCCATTACAAATATGCCAATCCTATTTGTCAATTGGAAAAAATAAATGGATATTTGCACTTTACATTATATATAATAGTAATTTCAGTAGGATGAATGTACAATGAATTTAATCCATTTTTTGTATTCAAATGAGCTGAAGGTTTATTTAAAATTACTTCATTTTAAGTATTAAAGAAATATTTGTAGGATTGGAAAGATATACAAGATTGGAAAATATTTGGGATTAAAGACTTTTAGATAGGTAAAAGCCTTGCCTGTCAGGCCCAAACTTGTATTTGCAAAGACGATCCTTAGGAAAAAAATAGTAAATAAATATAATCCCATAACCGTTTTTACTTACCATGTCAAAACACAATTTGGATATTGTGATTTAATTTTACTCCTGAATCAACTTGTGTTCCTGGGACTTCCTATTGTTACTATGATATCTACTATTCAAGTCTTGAGTATTACAGAAACAAAATGTCTTCTAAAATAGGATTGTTGAATTATTAGGTCTTCATGTTGAATTAAGCTAATTGAGCATTTTCCACATACATACGATTACTTCTGTTGTATAATAATGAAAAATATTTATTCGTCTGGAACTCATGTAAATAAAGGGAATTACTCATTGTTTACTTGTGGGACTATGTATTATAGGTATTGGATCCGTTTTTGACCTTCCTTCAATATATATATATATATTATATATATATATATATATATATATACGGGTGATGAAAAGTGGGTCACTTTCGACAACGTCAAGCGAAAAGGTTTGTGTCGAATCCCGGTGAGACGGCGCAAACGATACCCAAACTGGGATTGACGGTCAGAAAGGTTTTGCTGTGTGTTTGGTGGGAATGACAGGGAATCATCTACTATGAGCTGCTCTTTTACGGCCAAACTCTTAATTCGGACCTTTACTGTCAACAATTGGACCGTCTGAAGGAAGCAATCACCAAGAAGCGGCCAGCTTTGGTCAATAGGAGAGAAATTGTGTTCCATCAAGACAACGCCAGGCCACACACATCGTTAGTGACTCGCCACAAGCTCCAGGAGTTTGGTTGGGAGGTTCTTATGCATCCACCTATAGTCCTGACCTGGCACAAATGATTACTACCTGTTCCTGTCTATGACGAATTATTTTGATGGCGAAAAATTTGCCTCAAGAGAAGCTTGTGAAAATAGACTGTCCCACTTTTTTTGCCAATAGGGACGATGATTTCTATGAGAGAGGCATTATGAAATTACCTTCAAAATGGCAACAAGTTATCGAACCCAACGGTGCATATTTGACCTAAATCGGATCATTTTAACTATGCTAAATAAAACCTCCAATTTAATGCAAAAATAATGGATTTCTTTTTTCTAAACCTAATATATATATATATTTATTTATTTACGACGTAAACAATTTTTTGACTCACCGTGAGTCGATGCAGTATTTTTTATTATGCTAAGATTTATGCCAAGATCTCCAATTTCAGTACCACATACCATGATTGAACACTCTACACTCGTACTCCTGGATATATTTTTTGTGTAAAAATGTGTGTTTTGTGCCAGACATATTTGATGGAATCCGTGTAAATGTGACAAAATATGATATTAGATATGAGCTCCATCAAAATCAATAATTTTTCATGAACGAATAGTTTTGCGTCAAGTCATTTTTTATTATTTTCCTTTTCAATCTCTCCAGAAAAACGATGAAAAATATGGCAATAAACTAAATACCTATCCTTTATTTGTTGCCCATTTGGCTCCATGTCTTTAAAGTATAATAATAAGAAATATATTTTCTACTTATGATTACTCTTTCGCACATTTAATTAGATATAAGCATGGGTTCCATAATCCCTTCATTGATATTTTGAAAGAGAATAAGAGAGACAGGTTCATTGAATAAGTCTTTATGTGCTTAAGTCATTGATGGAAAAAAGCTTAAAGGGATAAGATTGTGAGTGTGAGGATTAAGTAAGGCACACTAAGACGAACTAGTAATTATTTAGATTATATAATGAATAATGAATGAATATAAATGACAAATGGATGTATATCAAATTGGATAATGTAATATTCATATGTCTAACGCATGTTTTAGAAAATAAAATGTGTTATTTATATAAGTTGCAAAATTTATTTAACATTGCTATAATACATTTATTTTTGAAGAAATGTATTATAACAATATATAAGAAATGCCATTGAAAATAAAGAAAAATCTAAATACTTTCGATTGGAGGGATAATAATTTTATTAAGAAATAGAAAAAATATGGTTCTTACGTGCTTACCAATACACATATTGTTTCAGTTGGTAACCCTAGCTTTCTGTTTCTTACTCTAATCGTCAGAGTGATGATCCATTTATCGTCACATATGAACGGTATGAATGGTACGGTTACTTTGATCTCCTACCTGAGCTAGAAACAAAGAGAAACCACACTTCAACACGGCCATCGTGCTAACATTCCTCACAAACCTCTCTATTATTGTACTTATTATAGAAGAAGAAGGAAAAAAGTATTCGTCATCAAGAGTGCTCCTGCCTTGTTCTTATTATTGTTATTGTTTACATTGATTCATCATTGCTTGGGATCAAATTTCTCGAATGGGAGTGGACGGGTGGCATGATTCCAGTCATTATTTTTGCCCCGTCTCGTCTCATCCTCCTCCTCAATGATCGGAGGAGGAGACGAGACGTTTAGGAGCTCCTTCATCAATGTGGTCGCTCCTAGCACTGACTCGGCTCATGAATATGTTCAACGGGACTCGCGGATCCAGATCCTTCTATAATAAGTACAATAATAGAGAGGTTTGTGAGGAATGTTAGCACGATGGCCGTGTTGAAGTGTGGTTTCTCTTTGTTTCTAGCTCAGGTAGGAGATCAAAGTAACCGTACCCAACAAACTAATTAAACATTTTTTCAGAGTATGAGCTTTTGTTTTTTTAATAATTAAGGATAATATTTAATATCAGAGTAGAGCATTGAAAGTACTTGCAAACAAAATGGATATAAGCCCATGAGAAGAATCAATTAGTATTTTCAAGGATGAATTTCTTCACTCTGAATGGTTGATGTTGACTCCTCAAGAGCCATTTTTGAATAATGTGAGCTGCTTTCAGCAATCACGCACAAAAAACTATTTCATATCCATGTAAGCATTATAAAGATAATTAAAATTAATTTCACATTTATGTTTCTTTGACATGGATTGAGTAGGAAAACAATATTTTTGTAGGGCAGCCATTCCCAACCTTGGGCTACTAACGCCGATTGGGGTTGCAAGAGGATTTCTAAGGGTTGCCATATCCTTCAGGAAACTATAAATGCAATAAATTAATGTGATGTCCGAGTGAACGTTATAGGTAGTGTTGTGTCAGTCCTTATCTAGACCGAGGACTGGAGTCCAGTCCTTTTTGTCAGTCCTTAAAAAAGAAAAAAATCTTTATGACATCATAACCTACGTCATGTTGTCATCATCTCTTAATGCTATGAAAAGGAAAATCCTTTATATGAGAAAAGTAATATCTTCTATGAGCTTATAATAGAATATATACATATAATATTAGAAACTAGAGGCATATATACACTCAAAGAGTGCAAACCTCCGCCGTCACGGGGTCCTTATGAGCCTTCCGAGGCGGATTTTTCACGACTGGGGTGGCGTAGAGGGACGGGGGAGGGTTCCCCTCGACGGAAATTCCGAGAGGAAAACGCTCCCAGCCCCCGATTTCACAGCACAGCGACATCTATTGGCAGAGTAGGCTAATTGAAATATTTATTAGTATTTAGCTCGTTTTGCATCTTAATTCTGCACTCAGAGATGCCAAAATTTAATCACTTGTTCCTTTTGGCAATTCCAACAACTCCACAAAGTTTCATCCGAATCCGTTCCGTACTTTTTGAGTTATCCTGCTGTCAAACTAACAAACCAACAAACTAACCAACCAACCAACGCCAGTGAAAACAATACCTCTTTCGGCGGAGATAATTAGAACGTATTAGATAAATATTATTTCATCATTTAATGGCAAATTAAAGTACTGACAAAGGACAATCTCAAGAGCCGTCAGTCCTAAGGACTGATTCCAAAGGACCGACGGACCTAAGACTGGACTTGACCGGACGGAATAAATTGAGACGAACACAACACTAGTTATAGGACAACAAGTGATTTGTCGCAAAATCAACCACTGTCTGCCGTAACTACACCGAAACAACAACTACAAATTCTGTTCTTCTCATTCATAGGTACAAACGCACCTCTCTCTCTCTCTAACTTGTCCCTCATCTCATCATTAACCACAAAGAGCAATACTTGCCCACACATTCTGAAATCACAGATCTTAAGATTCCAAAATGTTGTTTTTATTGTAGGTTGTTTTCTGGTTCATTCTCTGTACAAAATTCATTGCACCTCCTACATTTGTATGATCTCAAATGTACACATCAGATTATGGTATTTCTAACGCTGCTACTAATGTGCTCTTGTCATTTTTTTTATTATAATGGGTCATTTATTTAAAAATCATTCATAAAATAATATATACAATAATAAATAAAAAGAGCAAGAGGGGTTGTGATAAAAAAAATCATAAATAAACATTGTAGTTTAAAATTAACCCTCTGAGGCAAGACCCATCTCATCATTAAGCATCATAATCTACATTATATATAGTGGAAGTGAGTACACGAAATACAGGAAGAAAAAAAATTGTAAATAGTATATAAGCACATCTTTTTGCACGGCTCCCTCGATGATGTCATTTGAAGTCCTCTATATCTTCTACAATGAGTCTCAAACGAGAGTAAAAATGACAGGACCACTGAGGAAAAACTTTGACGATATCCGCGGCGAAGTCCCATAACGTCACTTTCTTAGAATGTGGAATCTTGAGGGCAAAGGCTCCATATCTTGCAGCCGCAGAAATAAATATTTTTTTAAACGACTCATTACGAGTCATTTGCATCCACATATCTATGTGAAAAGACCTTTTCTGAACTAACATACATAAAAACACGACTCCTCAGGTCACTTTGTGTGGCAGGTTCAAACATAAAGCCAGTAATGGAGCTGCTCTATTCAAAAAAGTAGGCTCAGCCATCACATTAGTGGTGCTATCTGGCTCTGTGAACAAAGAAGAGAAATCAAACAGACAGGAGTTTTTTCTTATTTGTTTTGTGCAGGTTTTATGTTGTGTTGATCATCGTTTTCGTTCATTAAAAAGAAATATAAAGTTTGGACTGTATGCTTGAACATAATTTTTTCTGTCGTTTAATTAATGACTCTACTGATGAAGTACCTCTTGATATCGTTTTATGTTCCATTTATTTTTTAAAAATATAATCGTCTCTTAAAAAAGTTGCTGAAGTGTGCTCTTGTCTGATTTGTATATCCGATGAACGTTTTATCGATCAGGTGTTGTTTCAGAACCTCGGGCAGCGTATTTTCATTGCGGGTTGTTTTGTTTTTTAAGGGGGAGGGCGAGCGGGCCATATGAACATTAAATTAGGAGGTTGCGACCACTGTAGTAGGTATAGGAAGTATTCATTTTGTAAATAGTTAAGGTCAGTATCCATAGGTGCAATGGTTTTTCTACTTGTCTAAAAATGTAATTGAAAGTTCGACGTTTTTCTGCACAAAAGGCTTCTAAATTGACTTGGAAGAGGTTGTTAATCTTTCTGCTCATGTTGACAGAGACATAAATGCTGAAAACAATCAGGTGAATCCACCAAAACCAGCATTTAGACCAGATGGAGAATCGGTTTAGTTTGATAGTTCTATTATATTTCGATTGTTAATTCAATGATTTCATGCAATGTAAGTAGAAACCAAGATATGCTTATATCATATTTACATGGATAGTGAAACGTCAAAAATTTATTAGTATTTGTGGCGAAGTTGTAATATCATTCTTGCAGCTTGTCAGTGGCTTTTGATGACGTCACACCAGCAAGAGAAAAGTAAGCTCTCTTAAAATATAGACAAACCTTGTATTTGAATACACCTTTTTTATTTTTCTCAAAACAAAAACACAGAAGCAAAGGAATATAAAACAAAAAATAATTAATATATTTTGAAAGAGTTTTCTGCAAGAGTAAACAAGAGAAGTATTAAATTAAGAAACTAGACTTAGTTGCAAAATGTTTTTAATTATATTAAAAGTTAAAAATAGTTTTAAAAATAATATTTGCTAGTTGGTATTCATTGTGTTTGAAATTAATTAAATAACAATTATTCAAGAAATAGTGATAAAATTGATAGAAGTTTCATAATGATGAAGATACAATATATATGCAAACTCAAACAATTACTTTGCAAACTAGCCTAATTTGTGAAGAAAAAACTTAGAGGCATTTTAAAAGTTTTTTTATGTCATAAGATGAACATAATCTTTGAAAAATCTAAAAAAATTAGTGTATTTTGTGTTGTAGTTAAAATTAAACGTATTTTAGTTTTAAGAGATTGTGACTTTTACGATAGAAAAAGTTTCCTCTTATTCTATTCATAATGAAACCATTTTTAAAGCTTTAAACGAATACTTAAATATCCACATAGTATTTTATTAGCCTTTGACATTATTTTTATACCCTTAAAATAAATAAATATATATATATATATGGCTCCCTATCATTTGCGAGAGTTGATATAGAGCGAGTTTCTATTGGTCCAGGATTTTTGGAGCAATTTTCATTTGAGCGAAGCTTGTTTGCACGATTGCTTCAATTATCGGACACTTTATACTTATGTTCTTCTGTCCGTTAATTAGGGACTAAAAAATACAGATAATATTTCATATGTGACGTCATCATAATAAGCTTAATAACAAAGCTGTAAATAGTTTTTCTTAGTAAAGTAGTTATTTATCTATCATAAACTAAACTTAATTACTTCAACAGACAATATTTTTGGTATGTAGAAGCTGAACAACACAGTATTCTTGCTCCACCTTTATATTTTGGTTGCAAAACGTTTATATTTTAGTTCTTAATATCTAGTTTTTTCCCCCCTTTGTACGGCTTTTTCCTAGAAACTACCTGCATTATGGAATAACCACTGAATCATAATGTTACCCTCTGTGCCCTCGTAAATTATTCCGGGCCATATTTGGGAGTAGTAACAACACTTACCACCGAAATATTTCTCCAAACTCATCATATAACTAAACAGGAATCATTGAAGTCAAAAACAGCTTTTTTCTCGTGATTTGGAGCAACAGGCTCACTAGACAATATTAAAGGACTCAAGTGCATTCATGATTGCATTCTCTTCGCTTCTCTGGAATGCCAAAGCACCTTTTTGGCCTTTGTATTATGCCTAAGTACGACTTGGAAAGTAGACACTTGTCATATTGGACTTAATCAAATGTATGATAAATATTCATTATCCTTATACTCTTAACTTCATAGTACTATACCATTCATTATGTATGTTTCAAATTACAATTCTACCTCCTATCATATTTGAATAGGTAGCATGTTATTGTTTTGTATGTGGTACAAATGACATTTCTTGAACATATTTTTTGTTAATAAAATTTAACTATGACACAATTTATTTATCCCAAGTTATATTTACGATAATTTCATACTACATATATGGCACAAACAGAATTAGTTAGAATTAGAATCCTGACTTACCAAAAAAAGAACACTATGTAACAAAATAAGGTCTTTGTTTGCCCCTGGGCTGAAATTTCTAAATTGAGTTCCATTTTTTACGTAGATTCCAAAAATGCCACTCAAAATATCGTCCGAAAAAAGGTATGGACTTTATGGCCTTTTTTGAAAATCAGGATTTTCATCATTTCTAATGGTTAAGGCCCAGTTATCTTTGTGCAAAGTAAGAATAACCACAAATGTCAGTGCTATTTAATTTTCTACTATATCTGTGCATTTCAAATCAGTTTTTATAATTTATATCTCTTTCGTAATAGTCGAAATAATAGGCTTTATATTTCAAAAAGTTGACTATATTTTAGTGTTCTATTTAAGCGGCTATATTTTTTTTGTTTCGAGTCTATTGACTATAATCAATATCTAATATATTTTTGTTTATGTCAATGCATTTTAGAACAGTTTTTATAATTTCGATATCTGGCATGAAAGTAAAGAAAAGATCAATTTAGTAGACGAAGTATTGATCATATTAAGTAACTACTTTTAGGTGATTATTGAGGTTGCATTTAATATTATTGTGATTTGTTACAAGGAAAAAAAATAGGTTAGCCTTTTTATTTTCAAGTTCCTTAAATAATTTGATAACAATTTTGGAATGCTATTTTCCATATCACAGTAACTCTCTAAAAATAAAATTAGTTTTGACACTTGTAAATAAGGCAAACTTGTTTATACTGATGAAGGGATTCAGAGGAGTAGATTGGGATTCGATGGGGAAAATCTACTATCATTAGTCGTTTTAAAAACGTATTTAAAAGATAACTTAAAAACATCAACATGGGTACCCTCTTTTTCTGTTTCCTTCTAGAAACTTTAAAGAACCCTAGTAAGAGCTGTTATTTAAAAAATGGTTGGTGTGTCAGCACTTATGTTCATTTATTGGTACTAAATATTATTTGACGAAAATTTGCAAAAAAAAAATCAACGTCATAAATTGATCGTAGCTAAATTTAGTAAAATTATTTTTTTTTCAAAATAAGTAATAAAAAAAGTTTTTTTTCATAATGAAACCTTTGACACCAGTGACGTCCGATTTCTAACAATGCTAGAGATTTTTAAATTAGATATTCGTTTTCAGCATCAAAAAATGAACCAAATCGCTGGGACTATGTAAAAGAACTAAAAAAGTGGTTTCATTTTGGAGGTCATATATATATATATATATATATATATATATAGAGTACTATAGAAACCTAATATTAAGATATTTTTTTAAGAAATAAGAATTAAGTTTTAAAATAAAAAGTTACCTTTAACAATGACTAGATGATTCTCTTCATCAGTTGAGAGAAAATATTTTTCGTCACATATTATTATCTGCAAAAGTTTATGGATATAATCAACGTCATAGATTTATATTTGCAACCATGTGAGGGAGTTACTATTTGAAAATCAGGATGTGAAAAGTAAACGTATTTAAAAATAACTTTAAAACATCAACATGAGTACCCTCTTATTATTTTTCCTTCGTGAAACTATAAAAGAACCCAAGTAGGAGCTGTTATTTAAAAAATGGTTGGTGCCTCAGCCCTTATGTTCATTTATTGGCCCTAAATATTATTTGTCGAAAATTTGCAAAAAATAACAAGTCATAAATTGATCATAGCTAAATTTAATATAACTATTTTTTTTTCTTCAAAATAAGTAATAACAAAAAGTTTTGCTTCATAACGAAACCTTTGAACACAATTTGGGGGGGGGGTAAGGAGGGAGTCAAACCAAAATCCATTTTTCTAGGATCATTTAGTTTTCTTATGGCGCAAATTTCGCGGGGGGTTACATTTTGATATCTTAATATTAGGTTTCTATAATACCCCCTAATGTACCATGAAAGACTGTTGAGAGGTCAAGGATGAACAAATTTTGATAGGTTCCTATCAATCAAAACGTAGTTTGGTGCAAAAAAAAAAGAGGAAGTCTAAGAGATGTAATTTTTGGGTGTGGGTATGTTTTCAACAGTCTTTGCAGATCTTGTTGACTGTCTTGCCCAGCATGTATCAAAAATTGATCCTTACATAGATATGAGAATATATAATTACCACTTGGTAACTGCTGTTAGTGTTACCTGGATAGAAAGAGAAAGAAAAAAAAGAAGGAGAGAAGTGAGGCAAAATACTCTCTCCCTTCTTTTTTCTTTATCTTCTATCCAGCTAACAGTAACAGCATTTACCAAGTGGTAATTGTATATTCCCATATCAAAAGATCAATTTTTTGGGGAGAGTACGTGCAAAGTGTATTTGCTTATATCTCTTAAAGTATAGCGATTTTTAGAACACCAAACATATCAAATGAAAGCTTGGTACACCAGCTTTAATATTTTGGTATACTAAATCATGTCAATTTAATAAGTAGAGAGTTATATGTACATTAAAAAAGCATATCTCGCGTACAAAATGACGCATATAATGGATTATAATGCGTCAGAGACAAAGTAAAATTTTGAGAGGATACCTTGACGCAAATCTAAGAAACACATTTTTTTTTTCATAATCGATTTCTTATAGGTCAATACAGGCTCTGAATCATATGATGTAAACTCAGATTGTACTGAATTCTGAATTGATAGAATGCAACCAAGGTCATTTTTGGATTTATCATTCAAAGATTTACTAAACTTAAAATACTATTTTACTCTGAAGCGAACAAGTCATCTTCTACAGGCGAGTGAAGTTAATTGATACAAAAAAGCTATGAAATATGCTAACATTACACACTCCATTTTTTCTTTGTTTTACTGAAAACTTTGTTTTATTAAAAAACATCAAACATACGTCTGGTAGTAAATTAGATTTCCTTTAAATTAATAATTATTATTGAAGTCTGTAACGTCCACCATTTTGAAGAAATTTGCGGAAAACTATATTTTTACTAAATTTTTAAAACTTTGACCTCGTTGCGCGACCTCGTAATGTTGACCGATTTTTTTCAAAATTTGTATGTCGTCTTCTTTTATCACCAAGAAACAGAAAATCAACAATGTTGCTAACATTTCAAACATTTGATAAATAAGAACAGCCCTAATATATATATATATATATATATATATAGGGTGCACCGAAAATTCGGCCGAAAACGCAAAAAAAGATACATTTGGCTTTCGGCCGAAAGCCAATTGGGTGGCCGGATCGGAGGCCGAAAATGGTGACGCAAAATGACTCAAGCAGTGCAGTTACTACGTGACGCGTAAAACAGAAACATAATAAATAGTATTAAATTAAAAATGTTGCCTCCTTGTAGCTTTTTACGGGCTGTGAGTTGTTTTGTTTATCTCGCAATGAACGTCATTGCTTGCAATGACAGAACCGCGGGAATCTGGAAGTACTTTAAAGTCAAGGAGGGGGAGAATAAGTATGCAGTGTGTGAAGAGTGCAAAAGTCAAGTGTCGAGAGGGGGGCTCACTGCCAAGACTTTCAGCACGTCGGTGCTCATCTACCATCTAAAGGCAAACCATCCGTCTAAATACGAGGAGTTTCAGAGGGAGACCAAAACCAAAGCTAACTCGGCTACATCTACAGCAGCTAGCACAACCCCTTCAGTCACTGATATGTTCGAGAGGAGCAGGAAATTCAACAAGGACAGTACAAAGGCAAAGGGAATTACCGATAAGATAATGGAGTACATGGCTTTGGATGATCAGCCTTTCAGTGTAGTGGAGGATGTGGGGTTTCGAAGACTACTTCAACATATCGAGCCCCGCTACACCTTACCCAGTCGACGGTACTTCGCTGATGTTTGCCTGCCAGAGCTGTACAACAGCATCGCCGGTCGTGTGCACGAGCTCTTGACCAAAGACAGCGATCCACTGTACGTAAGCTTCACCACTGATATATGGAGTTCCAATGTCAGCCCAGCAAGCATGTTGAGCCTAACCGCGCAGTGGGTGGATGAAAACATCTGCTTCAGCGCATAGTCCTCCAGTGTCAGGAGTTCAAAGGCTCCCATACCGCAGCTGCGATATCAAGTGCGTTTGACAGCATGTTTGAGCGCTGGGGCATAGACCGCACTAAAGTGCATGCAGTTCTGAGCGACAACGCTCGTAATATGGCGAAAGCCATGGATGACAGCGACCTGCGAGGCATCCGATGTGTGGCCCACACGTTGCAAATCGCTGTTAATGAAGGCGTGCTGAGCCAACACAGTATTGTTGACATAGTGGCAACAGGGAGGAAGATTGTAGGCCACTTCAAGCACTCCCCCCTGGCATATTCTCGCCTCCAGACCATCCAGGAGCAATTTGGCATGTACCCCAAACGCTTCCAGCAAGACGTCAGTACTAGGTGGAACAGTACTTTCTACATGCTGCAAAGTCTGTTGGCTCAAAAGCGTACCCTGGCAACTTACATCGCCGATTACGACCTGCCGGCGACATTCACCCCTTACCAGTGGGTATTGATTGAGAATGTTCTCTCTCTCCTTGCGCCGTTTGAACAGCTGACGAGAGAAATAAGCTCAGCCAAAGCATCCGCTGCTGATGTCATCCCCTCACTTGCAGCACTGACGCGTCTGCTGAAGAAAGACGTGGAAACAGACCACGGGGTCAAGACAATGAAGACCGCACTTTTAGAAGCACTGAACAGACGCTTTGACCAGACAGACACGGATCCAATGTTCTGCATAGCAAGTGTGCTTGACCCCCGATACAAGGACCATTTCTTCGATGGTGACCAGAAGCGGAGGATGAGGGAAATGGTTCGTGAAGAATTGGACTCCCTGCCAGACGGTGAAGCGAGGATCAGAGAAGGGCCCATACCGAGACCGATCCGCACCGAGGCCGAGTCTGCCCCCTCACTCTCAGCCATGTTCGACGAGATCGTCCAAGAGAACGACCCAGATCCCAGGCAGACGAGTGCTACAGCTCAGCAGCTGGACTGTTACCTGTCAGAAGTCCTCATCCCCAGGAGTGATGACCCACTAACATATTGGAGGACCAATCGAGGGCGCTCTCCCGAGTTGGCACGGATGGCACGCAGGTAATTGGTTTATATACTGTAACAATACAAACGTTTTACAATTAAGAAAAAAATGTACTCTGAATTGTTAATTATCTGTTGCCTAGTAGTCTGTAGCCTATTGCTTGACAACTGAACCTACAACATTGTTTCCATCCTAGGTACTTGGCTGCTCCATGCACAAGCACGGATAGCGAGAGGCTGTTTAGTGCTGCGTCGAATGTCCTTGACGAGAGGAGGAACCGACTGACATGCGACAAAGCAGAGAAGTTGCTTTTCGTCAAAAAGAACCTGCCACTGTTCCTGAAGGACCTGGCTAACTAAACTAAAAAAAATTGTGTTGGGAAATGTGTTTAAAATGTGTTGTATTGAAAAATCATTACTAGACTAGAGACTTAAACTTAATACAGAAAAAAACAATTAATATTGTATATGAAGCCATTTAAGAAAAAAAAAGATGGGGATAGAGAGATGAAAAAGGGGAGACAAAATGTGTATAAAATGTGTTGTTTTGTAAGTACTGTTTTACAGACAGGGACTTTATACAGTTAATGAAAAAAAAACAGTTATTGTACATGAAGCCATTTAAAAAAAATAATAATAATAAAAAAGACGGGGAGATGAAACGGGTAGAAAGGGTGATGTTTTTATGCTTTTTGTTAAAAATGAAGAGTATGAAATGAATGGGAAAAAAACAGAATGTATGAAGGGTATAAATGAAACTCGTATCAGTTACCCAACATTTTTTAAAGCTTTCAAATAAACATTTTTTCTTTGAAAAACTTGTCTAAACATTTATTGTAATCAGTAGACTTAAGCGATATTTAAAAATAGTGTTTGATGAGAAATCAAGAAAGATGTTATAATGTTGCAAGGGCTAGTAGGTTACTGCTGTCTCAGTTAGGTAACCTGGATAGGAAGAAAAATGCTCAAAACTTTTCTCTTTTTAACGCAGGAAGATACATCTTACGAAACAGGGAGTGCAGCCACCTATCCTCTTCTGCCAAAGCACGCTCTGCTAGAGATGGAATAGAGGTGGCTCTATACAAAACAATTGGAAAAACTTGCATATTAAAGATATCTATCCTTTTTGGAGGGAGAGGCCACGCCATTGTCGTACATGAGCATATAAATTCCATTAATTTGACTCCAATTTCAAGGTCCATCTCTCAACCATTAAATTCCCAGAACATTGACGCAATCAGCGATTCGACATTCTCTCATCAGAAGTGAAGACGCCGGTATCCAGGATCTTAGATCCAGTTTTTTAGAATTAATCTGCAGCCCTGATTTCCCTTCAAATTTTTTGAAAAAGGGCAGCACCAAACCAAAAGTTTTTCTGTTGTTTTTACTTTTGTATCTACATTTGATGATTATATGTTTTTATTTATATTTTTAAAGTGTGAATGAAGAAATAGATCCTACTTAATAGCAATATTGGCCTTATTTGGAGAGAGATCTGGGCCGCCATCAGAAAACAATTAGGTATCTGAGGATTTAAGATGCAGGAGCTACAGGATGTTGGTGGGCCAGATCTGACCCAGAAGGCAAAGGACAAAAGGCTGATGAAGTCAAAAAATTGTTCAAAATACTCAAGTGCACAAAGGTGCCCGGATGCTGTGGTTTTTCCCTGATGGAAATAATTTCTGTCAAGGGCAGAAAGTCAACAAGCAGGAAAACAGGTGGCACCAGCCATGTGAGGAAGGTAACGAATACCAAGTTCACTGCAACGGTCGCGGTGTTTGGTGCGGTCAGCAGTGAAGGCTATGCTATGTCTTCCCACATGTTTGAAACGGATCTACCGGTCAATACTAAGGTCTACCTGGATACTATGGAGAAGGTGGTATTGCCCTGCATCCAGGGGGTGACCGGAAACAGACCACACTGGGTGTGGCTGCAGGAACCAGCACCCTGCCATGTGTCCAATATCTCCATGCATTGTCTAACCAAGAACTGTTATGATGACGTAACCAAGGATTTGTAACCTCCTAACTCTCCCGACTTAATCCTTCGGACTATTTTATCTTGGGCTATCTTGAGAGACACAACAACAGATATCCCCACAGTACCAAGGTCAGCCTGATGGACTCCATCAAGGAAGTATTCGGCAACATGGACAAGGAGATGCTTAAAAGAGCCTGCGGCCGGTTAAGAGGCTGTATCGAGGCCATTATTGATGTCAATGTGATTTTATGGAACGAATGACTTCTTTATACCTATATGCTCGTCATAGTTTTGAATTTCGACAAGAAAAAAGTTAAACTGTATATTTGTGTGGTTTATTGTAGAAAAATAGTTTGGCGACAATTTGATCCCCACACCCTGTATATACTCCGAATGCTTTTTATTCGTCTCAGTCCATGGCGATGTGCAAATATTGGTGCCAACTCTTGACTTTATTTGTATAAAGGCAATAATTTATATATCTTCAAACTCTAATACTAAAAAATGCATTTTCATGCAATAATATATAATGAAAGTATAAATCAATGCATTATTTTTTCCTTCTTAATATAAAATAAATAAGTTATTTTATCTTATCCTTAGGGCCATTCATATCTGAAATAGAATGATTTATACAACATATGTAGAAATACCTATCATCCAATTAAACTGAATTGTTCTCCTCATCAAAAATAAATTACTAGATATTAAACATGAATACCTGGTGATCAAAGGAACTATATAGGTTCTTATACATCTTATGTTTCCTCTTTATTTTAATTTGATATGATATTAGGGGGTATTATAGAAACCTAATATTAAGATATCAAAATTTATCCCCCCGCGAAAGTTGCATCATAAGAAACTAAATGATCGTAGAAAAAATGGATTTTAATTTGACCCCCCCTTACCCCCCCCCCCCAAATTGCGTTCAAAGGTTTCGTTATGAAGCGAAACTTTTTTGTTATTACTTATTTTGAAAAAAATAAGTTTTACAAAGTTTAGCTATGATCAATTTATGACTTTGTAATTTTTGCAAATTTTCGTCAAATAATATTTAGTGCCAAAAATGAACAAAAGTGCTGACGCACCAACCATTTTTAAATAACGACTCCTACTGGGGTACTTTTATAGTTTCAAGAAAGAAAAAGAAAAAGTGGGTACTCATGTTGATGGTTTTAAGTAATTTTTTAAATACGTTTGCTTTTAACATCTTATTTTCATACAGTAACTCCCTCACATGGTGAGAATATAAATCTATGACGTTGATTATATCCATAAACTTTTGCAGATAATAATATAATGACGAAAAAAAATATTTTTAGAACTCCACCATGAATACATTGATCACGTATTACTAAAAAGTGGCATAGCGGAAGATCAAGCGAAATAACTACTTTCAGTAGTCGAAGAACATTAATGACTTGACACTTTGGTCAATGTTGTGTGTTACAGATGCAACACCAATGTCAGTATATGGTAAGGAGTAATAAAAAGACTCTAGTTATGTCTTAAAAGACCACTTCAGTGGATTATTTGTCTTCTACACATGAATGAGTTACCTTTTAAAGAAGTTGTTAAACATTTAGATGGCGCCAAAAAGGACCGCGGTACCATAGGAAAATTAATTAATACAGACTTTACCAAAAAATCAATAAAAAGTTTTTAAATACTTGTAGGAAAAGTAAAATACTTAAATCAAAGTTTACTGTATTCTTTAAGATAAAAATATTATTAATTCCATTAGAAATACAAACAGGAAAATTTTCCAACATGCTTTTGCTCGTTCTTTTTTCTTCATGCAAAACTATAAAAGAAACTCTATTAAGAACCTATATTTCACAAAAAAATGGTGTGAGTCTGTCAGCAATTTTACTAAATTTTACGCTCCTATATGGTTCAAACCAAGTTAAATCCTCTAAATACGTATTTGAAAAAAATTTTCACATCAAAAATCTACAAAGTATCATAAAATTGATTGTTTTTTCATAGCAAAACTTTGTAAAACTTTTTTTTTTCAAAATACGTTAATGATCATACAAAAAAGTTTGATTTCATAAAACGAAAACCTTGCTTCATAACGAAATTTGAACGCAATTGGTGGGGGGGTGGTAAGGGGGGTCAAACCAAAATCCATTTTTATACGATCATATAGTTTCTTATGATGCAACCTTTCGCGGGGGAATAAATTTGATATCTTATATTAGGTTTCTATAATACCCCCTAATGCTAATATATATATATATATATATATATATATATATATATTCTGAAACATATTCTTTTTTTTCTCTTTTTTTCAATTCCTTTGTAAATATTATTAATTTTGATCTTTTTGATCTACGCCAATAAAATAAAAGATTAGATCAAGTAATATACAACCAAACAAAGTCTAGATATTTAGAAATTCATTCCTTTGTGATGTTTTTTTATGGGTCATTTATTAAAAAGCATACATAACATAATATATACACTAATAAATAAAAAGAGCAAGAAGGGTTGTGATATTCAAAACATTAATAAAAAATTGTAGTTTAAAATTAACCCCTGAAGCAAGGCCCATAACACCATTGAAACATCATAATCTAAATATATATAGCAGAAGTGAGTAAACCGAAATAGAGAAAACAAAATTTGTAAATAGTATATAGGAACATCTTTTATTGCACGGCTCCTCAATGATGTCATTGAAGTCCTGTTATATCTTCTAACAATGGTCTCAACGAGAGTAAAAATAACAGGACCACTGAGGAAAAACAATTTTTGATATTGTTATATATTTATAAAATTTATATTCAATATTAAGAATATATCTATATATATATATATAAATATATATAATATATAGTATATTATATATATATATATATATATATATATACCATATATATTAATATCGTATATTCGAATCATACATGTTTCTAGATCGAGATATTTTGAGTGTATAAACATGTGAATTTTAGGTGTTTGCTTGCATCTATGATTGCATATGTATTTTTGTTGATTCAATGCATTCATAACTTTTTTATCTTTGTGTATATTTAATATGACGAACATAATATTCTTAATATTGTATTAGAAAATGAAAATCTTAAAAAAAGTATCAGATGCAGAGGAAGTCAAATCAAAGTGTATATTAGGTATAGTACCAAATTGTTATTTTATTTACAAATATTTATTTATAACTGCAAAATATATCCTTATATTATGTTTTAGAGCTTTAAAAAGATATTAAAAGCAATCATTTTTACAGATGGTTAATGTCTAAAAAGACCACATAAACAAACAAATAAACTGCATGTAATGGGTACCATATGGGTTTTATTGAATTCATTTATTTATGAGGCTATTTTATTAGCATTCTATATTAAAATTGCTTGAAACAAAAGAAACATAGCCGTATGTTGCAGTTGATTAAACAAATATTGTTACATACAACGTAAGCAAACATCAAACATCAATAACCTTCAATCTTTTTATTTATATATTAACTGTTTGTTGATTTTATGTATAGTTACTGTGTGCAGGCTATTGTGTGCTTACATAAAAATAAAATTAGCAAGGATATAGTGACTTTTGACGAGGGAAGTGAGTGTCTACTGTGAAATATTCTAGTCAGTATTTCCGTGGGACATTCCAAAATACCTCAGGTTCGAGGACGGCCTTGAAATCGACGTTTTTCCGAGATCCAGGAGGCTCCACTTAAAAGAAAATATCTACGTCATCTTAAGGAAAAACAGCTCCAAAAGGTGTAAGAAGGTAGGCCTACTCCCTTCATAAACCCTTTGTGATGTCAACTCAAACACGCCCGCCTGATAAGCCTCCAGACTGGGAGCAACAGAAAGATAAAGAAGAAGACACAAATGTCTTGGAAGCGGGGAGGAAGCGCGGAAGAGAAGAAAAAGAAATTGGTGGGGACGTAACTGATGAAGACGTTCGTAAAGAAAAATCATTTATTAAAGATACAAAAGGCATGAAGCCTTCTTATTCAAACATCATTAAGACCAAGACGAATAAAAACAAAATAAAAGTCGATCCGATTTGGGAGAAGATATTCTTAGATTGGAGGGATGAAGAAATAAAACTATCAAGGGATTCTTACCCGCAATAAAGCATTATAAGACAATTTTTGAAACCTTAACCCTTAATGAAGAAAACATCCACAGGATTAACACCTGTAAAAGTGAAGTGGGATTCATTGTAATAACCTTCAAAAAGCCCGTGAATGTTATTGATCATTTTAAGAACATGGTCACTACTTTCAAAATTGACGATAAAATTAATTGTAACGTCAGAGGACTTGACAATATCAGAAGATCACAAGTTCCCCATGAAGTTATAGTAAAAAATGGATCTGAAGTCAACTTAAGCCACCTAAAAGAGATAATGACAGAATTTGGCGAGATTACCGGAGGATTTCAGGATGTAATGCATGGATTTGAGCCACGTAAGTGAAGAAGATATTGAATGTTCTAAAATTCTTAATCGAATTCGGTGTGGAAGAATTAAGTTTCATATTAAGCTTAAGAAAAAACTACCGGCGCTGATTCCAGTCATGGGGAAAAAAGTGGAACTTCTCTCAAACATGAAAACAACTCAATGTTACAAATGTCTAAAATTTGGACATGTGAAGGCCAAATGCTTCGCTACGAAAAAGACCAATTATGCAGATTTCGAGGCATATTTCCGGAAGGAAGTCGGCCTACCTGCACGTATTAGAGGGCTAGAAGAAAGGCTCGTAATGGAGGAAACCTCTCGTGGGGAGGAAGTGGAAGAAGAAGGTCAAGATATATCCGAACAGAGTATTAATTTAAGCCTAGCCATAAAACCTGTTGGGGAAAAAGTGAAAGACCATGCAACACATGAATCAGGAGAGGAAGTCACACTTAAAGACGCAGAACGAGGCGTAAATAAAACACAAATTCAATGCAATGAAGTCGAAGAGACCATCGAAGAAATGGTCAGGAAATTGTCTCGGGTGAGGCGAAAGGAGAAGAAGAGCAAGACAAGAATTCAAGATCTTCCAAGGACAATTTACGTGAAGATTGGAAAGTTTTTATGTCCAAAAAATTGAAATATAAAAATACAAAGGAGAATTCGAAAAGAAACTTCGGGAGCCCAGAGGAGCGGGATAATAAAAGATGCAGAAGGCCTAGTCAACAAGGACAAAACGGAAAGGATTGATGGGGAATAAAACATTAATGAAGACTGTCCAAATCATGGCTATTCTCCAAGAAGCTTTATCTATCATTAAGGCTTTGTCCTTTTGGAACAATATTTTTAACACTTTGTACTCATTGTGTAGCTTAAATCATATATTTTTATTATAATATTTCCTCCTTCTGTTGTTTTTATATTATCAATATCCGGTTCTAAATACGGACGTTTGCTTTTATTTTATTTTCCTATTACCTATTATAAACAACATTATTTTACTATCATGATACTCTGCAAAACGAATTTTTTAATTTTATCTATTCCTTTTCACAATTCCTATTTATATCCCATACTACTTATACTATTCAAAAGTGATTTAATTTTTTATCCCATACTACTTATATTATTCAAAAGTGATTTAATTTTTCAAGGTTGATGGCTCATGCAATACACAGATATGTCTAGTCAAAATAATATAAAAATTATATCTGCTAACGCCAATTCTATTTCAAACATAGGAAAAAGAAAAGACACGATTAATAAGTTACTATTGCAGAATCCTGATATTATATCTGTATGTGACACACGCATCACTACTATGGATCCTGATAGTTATTTTTCCAGATCATATGATACTTTTTTAATCCCTGCATGTAAGAAAAAAGCAAAACACCCGTCGAGAGGAATCCTTATGGCCATTAAAAAAAGATTACAACCCAAGATGATCGCCATAGGCCAAACTGGCAACTTGGCTGTGGTAGAATTTATCTGGAATGGATTGAAAGTTAAATTGATCTCAATATATGGCCCAAACGAAGATAATCCTTCCTTTTTTGAGTCCATTGATGAACAATTTATCTACTGCCCAGGATGAAAATACAGAATGCATCCTCCTCGGCGATTTGAATTTAGTATTAAAACATAGAAGAGACACATGGGGTTACATTAAAGAAAATAATAGACGCTCTACAGCTAAATTCAATGATATTGTAAACAGGAGAGGCCTCATGGATATTGCAGCTAGATTGAGTAAAAATCCTGACCATACCTTTTTTATTAAAAGAAACGGTATTGTTGTAAAAAGTTCTCGTCTCGACTATATTTGTTACCGCAGGCTTAGTTTCTAACATCACTGAGTTAGAACTCTGTCAGAACTCCAATCCGATCACCATGCTTTACTGGCAATTTTGAAAACTCCAAAGAAGCACGAGAAGGGTAGTTGGAAGTTAAATGCAGTTTGTTAGATGATTATGAAACAAGTTTGAGGATTAGGGACATCATAATGGAGTCACAACTAATTGGCCATGGGCCATATTTAAAACAGCATCGCACGCCCTTAAGCTCATTTTAGATAGTTCTAGAGAGAGCTAATCAAGACAAGGAGTTCGATGAGCGAGGGAGGAAGAAGATAATAGGGATAGTAGAGCAGACATAGGAACCAAAAAATAAATGAAAAATCTCATGAAATTAAAACTGGAAAATATAGATTTAACAAAACCAAAGGCCATCTAATCAGAGCAGGTCTTTCCCAGATCAGGAGGGATCTAATTGTA
>CP045904.1:15571653-15584337 GCA_013387185.1 Caligus rogercresseyi
TAACCGTACCCCTTCTTTGTGTGATATTTCAATACCCAACCGTAACGAATACAAAAACGAAAAAATGGCAAGGAGACCCAATGACATACAGTTGAAGGAAACTGATTTTAATATGAAATGTCACATGCGATGACATCACTGAAATTATTGTGTGATTTCTTCTTTTTATGATGTTTAAATACCCAGCCGTATGGAATACAAACGGAAAAAATGGCATGAAGACCCAATGACAACTTTTGAAGGAACTGATTTTAATATGAAAAGTCACATGCGATGACATCACGAAATTATTCGTGTGATTTCTTCTTTTACAATGTCCCCAGGCCTGAGGAATACAAATGGAAAAAATGCACTGAAACCCAATGATAACTTTTTAAGAAACTGAATTTAAAATGAAAAGTCACTTCCGATGATATTACTAAAATTATTCGTGTGATTTCTTTATTTTTACGATGGTTAAATACTCAGCCGTAGGTATAAAAAACGGAAAAAATGGCGATGAATACCCAATGTCCACTTTTTAAGGAACTGATTTTAATATGAAAAGTAACATGTGATGATTTCACTGAAATTATTAGTGTGATTTTTCTTTGCGCGATGTTTAAGTACCCCAGCCGTATGGAATACAAAACGGAAAAAATGGCAATGAAGACCCCCCAATGACCTTTTGAAGGAACTGATTTTAATATGAATGTTAAATGCGATGACATCACTGAAATTATTTGTGTGATTTTCTTCTTTTATGATGTTTAAATACCCAGCCTTAAGGAATACAAAACGGAAAAATTGCAAGAGATATACTTTAAGAGATATAAGCAAATAGTACTCCCCCCCAAGATTGATCTTTTGATATGAGAATATACGATTACCATTTGGTAACGCTGTTAGTGTTACCTTGATAAAAAAAAGAAAGGAGGGAGAGAAGTATTTGCTCATTCTCTCCCTTCTCTTTCTATCCAGGTAACACTAACAGAGTTACCAGATGGTAATCGTATATTCTCATATCAAAAGATCAATTTTTGGGGAGAGTACGTATTTGCTTATATCTCTTAAAGTATAGCGATTTTTAAAACAAAAACATATCAAATGAAAGCTTGGTTAACCAGCTTTAATATTTTGGTATACTAAATCATGTCAATTTAATAAGTAGAGAGTTATATGTACATTAAAAAAGCCTATCTCGCGTACAAAATGACGCATATAATGGATTATAAATGCGTCAGAGACAAAGTAAAATTTTGAGAGGATACCTTGACGCAAATCTAAGAAACACATTATTATTTATTTTTTTCATAATCGATTTCTTATAGGTCAATACAGGCTCTGAATCATATGATGTAAACTCAGATTGTACTGAATTCTGAATTGATAGAATGCAACCAAGGTCATTTTTGGATTTATCATCTAAAGTTTTACTAAACTTAAAAGTACTATTTTACTCTGAAGCGAACAAGTCATCTTCTACAGGCGAGTGAAGTTAATTGATACAAAAAAGCTATGAAATAAGCTAACAATACACACTCCCTTTCTTGCTTTGTTTTTACTGAAAACTTTGTTTTATTAAAAACATCAAACATACGTCTGGTAGTAAATTAGATTTCCTTTAAATTAATAATTATTATTGAAGTCTGTAACGTCCACCATTTTGAAGAAATTTGCGGAAAACTATATATTTACTAAATTTTTAAAACTTTGACCTCGTTGCGCGACCTCGTAATGTTGACCGATTTGTTCAAACTTTGTATGTCGTCTTCTTTTATCACCAAGAAACAGAAAATCCACAATGTTGCTAACATTTCAAACATTTGAAAAATAAGAACAACCCTAATATATATATATAATAATATATATATATATATATATATATATATATATATATATAAATATATCATATAGTATATATATATATATATATATCATATATAATATATATATATAATTCAAGAACGATGATGACGTTTTTTTAATAATTTTCTTGACGAATGGCCTGCTAAAGTGACTCCGTTCGCCCATGACCTAGCCAAAATGCTTGTGGAGTGCAACACACCAATTGCCAAGTCTGAATGTCGTGCATTTCAGGCCTTCATTGAAATGTACTGCCACGAGTCAATGTCAATTAGGTGGTCTGTCATACGCAATGGAGAAAGAAAGAAAAGTCAATATGAATAAGGTGAAGGAACGGCTGCTGGATCAGAGGTTGTTTGTTCTTGTGGATTAGTCATCGACAGATGTGGCAGAACCTTGACTGCAGTCCTTTCTGGCCCCTCGATGGACGCTCAAGGATCGACCCTTCCCTTGGGTCTGCTTGACATCCTGCTGCCAACAACAAAAGCATTCACAGACCGGACAGGGGCACTCTTCAAGGTGTTTGGTGAAGATTCGGACTAAAACAGTCTACACCTGCTCATCACTGATTTAGCAACTTACTATCTGAAGGCCGGGCGAGGTTTGAAGGAACTCTTCCCCAACATGATGCATGTCGCTTGCATCTGTCACGCTTTCAACAGGGTGGCTGAATTGGTTCGTTACAAATTTCTTCTAGTGGATACTTATCTCTGAGATCAAGAAAGTGTTTGTCAAAGCACTTCGACGCAATAAGGCCCTTGCCGCTTCTGGGTAAGTTCCTCCTGTCCCAGAGCCTTGCCTGACCAGATGAGGAACTTGGCTCGAAGCGGCATTCTATTACTGCGACCATTTCAAGGGGATTGGACACTTGATAGAATCTCTCAATGACGACAACTTACTATCGTCAAAGCCAAGAAACTGTTCAAGGACCCAAACTGGCCGGGCAGGACCGTGGCCTGAGGGGGCCAGGCCCCCCACCCACTGAGTGACGTGGGCCCGATTTTTTATGAATGGGCCAACTGTGCCCCCCCCCATAACAACTGTAGGGCCCCCCAAAAGCCTGGACCTGCTGCCGGGTCAGCTGGCATCATCAAGGACAACTTTACTCGACTGGTACGCGCTATGTCAAGCCTGCAAGAGCGCCTTCCACTCACGGAGAGCATTGGAATCCTTGAGAGGGTGCAGATGCAGCTGACCGTTGAGCCCTTTGCCAGCAAGTTGAACAGTGTCCTTGAGAAGAATCCAGACTTTGAAAAAAATAAATTCTACTCCAGAATTCTGAAGAGAGACATTGGAGCTCAAAGATTATCCCAAATTGCCGTTCCTCTTCACGTGCGCTCTAATTACCTCTGTGGACTGCGAAAGGGTCTTCTCCAAACTAAAGTCTCTTTTGTCTGACCATCGAACCAGTTTGACAGAGAGGCATGTAAAAGATATGCTCATTCTTCAGTAGAACAATGATTACATGACATCATTTTTATTAATTTAGAATATACATTATTTTTCAACATATTAAAGGCTTTTTTCGCATATTTAGTCATTTTTTCCCGCATATTTCTGGGCAATAGATTTTTGTTCCAAATTCCAATAGCCCTGTTTATGAGGAACGCAATAAACAAATATGTAGAAATTGTTTTGTTTTGGAAATCTTCTGACTTATTGACAATAGAGATATAAAGACATAGAGCTTATTGGATTCTTCAGAGGAAAACTTTTTGTGTCCAATTAAACAATTTTTCTATCTCTATGATCAGCTTACGATGACGTAGTACAATTACTTTGTTTATATTGGACACAGAATACAGCTGAACGATGTTTCTCTGCTATTGAAGGGAATAAGCTCTTTTATCTCTATGTAATTGACTCACTCAAAGTGTAGCTCAATTTTAATGTCGAAATGCAAAACACTGCTCACGAATGATCATCGGTAGAAAAGAATTTGGGGATTTTATGAATTCCCCCATGGAAAATATTTATTCAATACGAAGGCAAAGCAAAAGAAAACCCAATATTAATCAAGTATGTTTTGAAAGTTGTCATGGGAAGAGTAGTAGAAATCTAGCATATATCCTGACTTTAAATGCTCTGTTTGCATTGTATCAAACTGCAGTTCAATTAAGCTCCAATTGAACATCATCTGATGATTTATCAATCATACATCTAGTTGAGGTGACACATGGGTGTTTGTCCTACAAAATACCAGGGTTATAAGCAAACACCCTGTTTATAAATCCATTTCTGCAAATGTATCTCTCATCGATCTTATCTGAAGTAACATCGTAACATCGTCTTCCTTACGAGAAACTGGCCTGTTTTGACAGACATATAACTCATCTGATTGCCGAGCTCCGACTACCGAATGTAAATCGTATTAGAACTGGAAGCGTTGTTACCTGGTGTGAAGAAGTTGAACTTAGCAAAATAATAAACAACTCCGGAGCTGATAGCGCATTTGATATCAAACAAGGTATAACAAAGACAGTTAAGAAAATATTTGTTTGCACTTGCCTTCTCCTTACAAAATCCAAGTACTATAGGTATAATTTATATAAGATTGGTATGTATTAAATTTCAAATAATCTCTAATAAAATTATAACAAATTATGTACTTAACTGTCCTTTGTTATAAAATGTCCGATACTAAATGCATATGAAGAAGTCATAGAGTAGATAGATAAGCTCTCTTTATCTTAATATCTCTATGGTCAGACATAGAGATAAAAAGATATAGAGAGCTTATTTCCCTTCATCTGTATTTTTGTGTACAATATAAACAAAGTAATTTGAACTACGTCATCGTAAGTTGTTCATAGAGGTAGAATCTATCTGTATGATCAGCTTACGATGGACGTAGTACAAATTACTTTGTTTAGTTAGGGCACAGAAATACAGCTGAACCATGTTTCTCTGCTATTGAAGAGAATCAGTTCTCTATATCTTTATATCTCTATGGGTCAGAAGCACTAAGATGACAGCTTACAACTTTATCAAAAGAAAAAAAAAGACTGCCAAATATTATAATTTTTTTCTGTTTGAATATTTATATTTTTCCATGTGATATAATATTACATAAATAACATATAGACATTTATATACTTTTTTTTCGTTATCACGTTACCTACTACTTCATTAATGGCTCTAATCATTTGCATTAGATACACTCGGTAAATATAACTATTATATACAACAAACAAAAAGAGGGACAACTACATACATAAACCATATAAATAAAAATCAATCTTTGAGCAGAGAGGTATTGTCCCAGAGCGAGGAGACAGACGGTCACTATTATAATGGGCTACAATTCCCAGAGTCTATGTCATCATCGTCAGTCTCATCGGCGGGACTCGGAGCGGAGGAGGAGGAGGCTCGTTGTAGATTGCATAATTTACTCATCAAGTCCTTTATTTTAAGCGCCCCCCTTTGACCTCCCAGTACTTCCTCGTCTTTATTCATCGTTTGTGGCGAGCAAAGGTCAGATTCATTTAAAAGTTTTCCATAGACATTGGTTGCTATAGCCGTTGATGAATGGATGATGGGGATGGGGGTGGGACGGAGCCTGGGGGACGCGTGGGGAAGAAAATAAGAGTCTTTGAGAGTAGAGTTCAATATCACAGTAGCCTGAGGCATAGGAAAGGGGACGACTTGATGGCTGATGCAAGTCGCCGCCGCCGCCGCTTGATGGAGCGACGTAGTAGGAGAAGGGTTTATTATTTATGTCTTTCCCTGCGCTGAGAATGGGGTAAACTCCTCCTCCACCTTCGATTTCGGTCTCAGCCGTTACGGCCAGATACGATTGTCTAAGGCACCTGGAAAAGAGGAAATATAAATGAGATGCGAGCTTGCAATCATAATAAGACAACGACGACTGGATAAGAGGAGGTCTCGTCGAATCCTAAAAAAGACCACCGAATGGGCTAAATATAGATAATAGTTAGCTAGATTTGTACAAAGCAACGCTCTCCGCAGCAAAAAGGGTATGATGGTATACCGTCTTATCTAACTGAGATAGAAAAAGAGAAAACAGCTGTTGATCGAGGTATAACAATCGTCATAGAGAAATCTCACCGGTGCAAGAAGTTTGTCAGTCACAAACCTCTCTCCTTCCACTATTAAGCTTGTTTTAATATGAAGCGCATTTATTACGAGAAAGAAACTTGTTATGGATTTACTCGCATGTTTCCGGAGTTACCTACTCAAAGTACTCGTGGACTAGAGGAAATCTCTCGTCGGGACTGATTTGTTAATTTAGAAAAAAGTTCAATGTTCCAACGTCATATCAAGTTCTCAAGGCTGCTTCTCAAATAGCATCGATTTTTCAGCATTTTGTGGCCACATAGATGACTATGTCGATTATCATATCGACTACTTTTCTTTCTTTTTCTATCTCAGGTAGGTACATAGGTAAACCCTCCTCAAAAAACTGACTTTTTATCCAAACAAAACAACGACGATATTAAATAAATTGATTGTATTACACTTTCAAAAAAATTATATTACAGAGAGTAGATCATCCGTGAAGAGAACGAGATTCGCCCAAGTGGGTCTTTCCTCCGGCCGGTACTTCCAGCAGTAGTTCATTAAGTCATAGAAGATGGGCGGGCAGTCCGGGGGCTTTGAGAGTCGGAAGCCTTCTTCCAACTTCTTAAATAGGGTGATGTGATCAAATATCTCTCGATATGGCTGTTCCCCGTAGCTTGAGATTTCCCAGAGAAGAATCCCAAAGGACCAAACGTCTGATTGTGCGGAGTAAAAGTTCTGAAAGAAGGCTTCTGGGGCCATCCACTTGATAGGGAGCTTTCCTCCGCTCTTCTTACGGTAATATTCCTTTCCGATGATGTCTCTAAAAAAGAAAAAAAAAACACAGAAAAATAAATTGAAAGTAATACTTATGCATAAATGTTTATATGCGCAAGTGGCCAGTAGTTATTTTATTTTATGACAATGTAATTTTTTAATGTATTCATATTATTACACTTTTATTTTAGAAGAGAAATAAAAATCTCTAACCGAAAATAAATATACATAATATATTTATTTGCATAAATTGAGGATTTTTTTTGTTGTTTAAGTTTGCCTAAAAAAAATTGTATGTAAATATACTTACAAACCACATATTAATGCGACATAGTTTTCTATTCCTTACCTTGCCATACCAAAGTCCGCAATTTTATAACGTTTTGCTCCGCCAGAAGATATTACGTGCAGCCAAGTCCCGATGAACACATTTCTTCTGTGAGAGAAACCTCATTCCCTTTGCAATTTGGTTAGAGAAGGAGTACATCTCCTGAGAGTCCAGGGGTTTCCCTTCAGCTTTGGCTTTTTGCAGATACGTCTTCAAACATCCGTATTTGGCATATTCCACAAGATCCAAAGGGGATGAGATCCACTGGGCTGTGTCACAACGCCGAGGAGAGACAAAAACGTTTTCATGGGTCCCAACTTTCTTCATGATTCCACTTCTTTCACAAAGTCAATGACGTCAGAGTCTGTGTGGCCTTCTTTAAGCATCTTGACTGCGACCTCGCTGCAAGGGTTGCTCCCACCGCCGTTAGGGGTAGAGGATGTTGAGGGGATTCGAAGGGAGTCTTGCTTATCCGCAAATCTCCTTTGAGGACCTTACCAAAATTTCCCTCTCCAAGGAGACCTCCAAGGGAAAGACGCTCTAAAGCAAGCTCCCATTTGGCGTCAACGTCAAACTCGTATTCGCTTGTGAAGGGTGCCCCAGTCTTCCGATCGAATCGAGGTTGGGATCTGAGGGTGCATAAACGATAGAAGAATTGTAATAAAAAGGAAGTGATTTAGCTCAAAGCGTAAGCGTGCTCATCTCTCAATAGTTAATATAGTAATTTTCATTATGCTATAATGCATATTTATATATTGACAGATGTAACTTCAGGCAAAAAAATATTTTAAAACACACACTATTTTGGCACCACCAAAAGTGGTAGATATGATACATTTTTTACTACACATGCAGTCCAAGCTACTTCCATTTTACCTGAGCAAACACACATCCGACGCTGCAGTATCTGATAATATTTGAGAATAAGGCCTCCAAATATATAGATAGAAATATAAGCATTATTGTTGTTCTTCAGAGTCGATTAAGTTGACCACTAATCGAAGTTATCGCTCTTGAAATTAGAATAAAAAACTCGCCAGTTTTTGTAATACATTTTAATATTTTGCAAGCGTTGCTCCATCATGAAACAACAATTATTTATGAAAACAGCTGTTAAAGAAGCAATAACAAATATGGGCGTCATTCTCGAAGCACATCAGCGTAAAATGTGAGCGTCCCTATGGATAAACCCTAAATATAATACCTTGGCCATGGATAGAAAAATGTATCCTAATATCAATTGTTAGTCCAACTTTTGATATTTTTAAATTGTTTTATTTTTTATCGCTCATATTTGGATATGAAATAATAAATTAAAAACAACCCTTGGATATCATTCATAAAATCTAATAAACTGTTTCACGTCACAAACATGTATTTCATAAAAACTACTTGTGCAAAAGAGTTAACCAGTCCTATAAATTTGAAGGAAATACACATGTTTTGTTATCGGCAAAGGGGAAGGGGGAAAAGTCTCCGAACTAACCGATTCTACTTTGGAAATTATCATTGAGCGGTTTTTATTGTTATTTTTCTCACAACTTTTAAAATCCGCGCTTTTTATATACAAACTAAATACTAACCCTTTTTCTTGACTTTCTTAGAACAAATATTGACACAACACAAATACTGGGCAATTACCTTATCTTTTTAAGCGTCACATCAGGGGCAATGGAGTTCTCCGTGGAGTTGGGACCGTCATGATTAACTTTGATTTGCTTCGTGAAACCAAAGACAGACAGGGACCTCTCTTTTTCCTTCTTGAGGACTTGGCTCTGAAATAAAAATATGAAAGAGGTAAAAATGGTAAGAATTGAAAATAATGAAACGCAAAAAATGTCAAAAAGAAGACTTTCATAATATCTAGAATTATTGATCCCTTAAACCAGTGGTTCCCACCAAGTGGGGGGGGGGGGGGCGCGGGAAAAAAAAACGAAATGAAGGAAAATATAAATACCGTAGATAAATAACACTGCTAGGAAATGGACAAAAAGCTAAAAAAAAGGTTGAGGTTTGTATTAATTACAATGTGTGCAATAAACTGCAATGGACTCTGAGAACAAAATGTGTGTAGGTTCTTTTTTTTTTTTTTTTTTTTTGGGGGGGGGGGGCGCAAAAATTTAATGTACCAAAGGGGTGCCCAGCAGAAGAAGTTGGGAACCACTGCCCTAAACATTAGATTAATTAAATGTTACAGTTAAGGTTTATAAAAGTATCTTCATCAATTGATAAATTATAATCATTAAATACTTTAATCAGATTCAGAAACCGATACTTATCGCTAAAGTCAACTTTATATCCTTATTGTTCATTCTTTAAGCATGTATCTTTCCTCCTCAATTAATGATAATCCCGAAAAATGATGAAGGGATAAACGCGATAAATTTGGTTAAATGTTTTGAATACCCCATTTTTATATATTGATGTTAAAGCCGATATTTTATTGTTATCGTTTCATCATTTATTACAAGTTGGGCTTTGATTTTTATGATTTTTGCAATGTATATTGAAATTGTAGTAATATTATATAATATGTCTATATATTTTCCGCGACTTAGCGTGCTCATTCATCGTTATATGGTCGCGCAATATCGCGGTATATAGAGACATATATAAAATTACAACAGAAATACACGATATGTCTTATAATCAAGGGAGCTGTCTTTTCGCCTCCCGGTGTGACGTCATTGAAAATCAAGGGCAAGCGGAAATAATAGCAATTACAATATTTTTTATGAAGTGAAGATAAAAATTATATTTATGATGCTTCACTCTCCGTTCAAACATAGAGCATATTTTTAGACACTTTTCAAGAATATCGACCAAGAGTTGAGGTTGCGTGTAAGTTTTTAAAGTTCCAGTGTCAAAAGTTTCCACTGTAAAAATAAGAGCAAGAAAAAAGAAGAAAGAAGAGAGGCTTCCATCATTTGAGGGTGCAACCCTCTTTTGCAACTGGAACTTTATCTCGCAACCTCACCCTTAAGTCGATATTCTTGAAAAACTGCCTATTTTTAAAACATAAAATATTTTTCGTTTCTCGCTAGCTCCTCAATAAGTTTACCGTTCATCCTTTCATAGGATCAAAAAAGTTAGCGCGAAAACAACATACCTCCAATATAGAACGCCGGTAATCACTAGTAGAATCCCCAGTGATACCGTGAGCATATGATTGTGGTCCACATGAGCCGTACATGCTGCAGATGAGCCACTTCTGGAAGTTCCTCAACAACGGTGATCATGCCCGTGCTTAGATCCGAACCATACTGATCCGTGGCGATACAGGAGTAAAGACCCGAGTCTTCGACCTGAAGATTCCTCAACACTAGTTCTATGAATAGATAAATTGATGATAAGTTAGTCGATACATCTACGTAAGACGCCAAAGTTGTAAAATAGCAATATTCTTCATAAATAAAGATTGAAGAGGAATGGCCATTGAATATGAATTTATAATTGTTAGGGACTGTAGAATGAAAAATAGACATTTTTAATGCAGTTTTGGAACGAAAGAAAAACTTTTGGTAGGAAATATTGTAATTATTCAACTCTGTGTTCTTCGGAAGTGTTCTAAATGTTTAGGGGCCTTGCTTGTAGTCATAAAATATAAATAGATTGATTATATAATCAATAAAGAAATCGTAACCATTGATAGCACAGTATTTTTGATATTTCTAAGCATTGATTAGGATTTTTTAAACTATAATTCTCCCAAATTAATCCATTAACATAACTTTAATGGTTGACAACTCATATTTCTATCTTTGTCAGTCATCTGTAACATTATTCATCGTCATGGATAAATAAAAATGATTATTCTTGTTTTTAAAGTGATATTACTTAATATATTTATCTCTATTGTTGAAATATTACTTGGTATGCCAAAATGTAATAAAATATAAGTTAAGCAGGAAATATATATTAAAATTTAAAAGTTATTGGAAATAGGCAATATTTTAGTGCGTCATTTTTTTTAAATGTTTAAATTGAAATATTACTTTGTTAATAAAAATGCTAATTTTATTTGTAGATAATAAGTTAATTATAATTATTATGCGGAATTGCAACTTATATTTAGTACTCTTTAAAGGCAAATATATTTATTGTGTTTCAAATGAAAGTTTATTATATAAAATATTTTAGTTCGAGCCATACTTAATATTTTTAAAAGGGCATTTCATATGTAATAATAAAAATGTAATTTTAATATTTATATGTGAATGTTACATAAATAAATCTGATAGATATGGATGTCCTTTACTTTAGAAATTTGGAATGGTAAGAACTGAACAAACGGATCACTTTGCTTGTACTGAAATTATGAAATCAACATATTTAAACCCTCTTACACGTGCAGACGCGCCCTGATTCCTATTAACAGATTCCCCTCGAACGAAATCACAGTAGGATCCCCCGATGCTACAGTTTTGTAAAAGCCGAATATTAGCAGCCCCATCCTCTTGATCGTATAAGATCCATTTATGAAGAGATGTCGAACCCAGGCCATGGCCATGGAGCTTAGAATATCCACATACTCAATGTCACAGAGCAGCGTAATATCCGCACCCCGCAGCACCGTATGATTCCCGGGAAGGCTGTCCTTTACAATGGTCGATGTGCCACAACGCGATGACCACTTTGACCACATAGGTTTGTAGGAGGACCTCAGGCCCATTAGATACGATGCAGGAGTAGTTTCCGGAGTCACCCACTTTGCTTGTCCAGGATAATGAGGCGTCCCTTCCGTATCCGAACGTGGTTTACGTCTGCTAAGAGGCTCACCGTCCTTGAACCATGATCGAGTTAGCCTCCCCTCGTAGCCCCGGGTGCGACAGTCCATTTCGATACGGCGAGAAGACGGCACGGCGAGGGGCTCGTAGGTATTATTCCCACGATTTAAGGAACGCCAACGGAGCACTTCAGAGGGTTGTTCTTTTGATGGACTTGCTGATGTATAAACTGATGTGTATAGAAGGAGTATGAAATATATACAAGTCGTTCTCGTCTCCATCATGCAGATATTAATATTTGTGTGTTTTAATCGTGTCTTCACATCGCTAAGGAATAAATAAATAAGAGCAGCAAATGAAACATTTGATAATGAAAATATCTATATTTTTTTCGCGGGCAAAACGGATGGTAAAAAAATATTAGGTTTCTTATCACAAGGCTTTCTTCCAAGAATGAATAGATTAGCTAAAAACAACAAGAAGCGATTGGTGGTGGGTGGATGGAACTGAATAAAAGCGTCGTTTTGTTCCCCTCCCCCTTGTTCATATCCAGACAGATAGGAAGGGGGGAGGGGTGGCTCAGTAATATCAATAACAACCTATGTCCTACTATTAATACACGCAAAAGCGCGATGAAGTACGCAATAGGACTCTCAATTGCAGATAAAATTACAAGGATTATGATTATTTGATTTAGGAACGGGAATTGTTTTTTTAAGAAAAAATCTTCAAAGGAATTCACAAAAACATTTGCCCAGAACAGAAAAAGATGATTGATTTATTATTCCTTCTTAAAAAGCCAAAGATCATGTGTAAATTTAAAAAAACGACGTTTTGGTCGAAAATTTATATTTAATGAAGCATTCAGAAAATAAAAAAAATATTATCAGGAAAAAAAACTGTGAGTTGAATTAGTTAAGAGGTGAGAAAAATCAAGAAAAATGACGAATTCTTTAGCTTTATTGACTCACATACTAAAGTTATTTT
>CP045904.1:15584437-15619349 GCA_013387185.1 Caligus rogercresseyi
GTGTGACGTGAGAACACTATTTGAATACAGTATTTTTTTGGTGAAATGAACTGACCTATATTAGTATTCTTCATTTACTCTTCTCACAGTTTTCCTTGTATTTTTTTCAATTAGCCCTCTAATTGTTGCGATATTTAAAGGAATAATTACGATGTAGAAGGTATGAAATGAAGAATTGGGCCAAGAATACTTTTTTTTTTTTTTCATCCAATTTTAAAATTTCTTCACATTTGCATTATTCTCTCCAATTGGGAACAACTATATTAACAAATTAAAAATTTAAAAAAATGCCAAAACCAGGGGGGACCCCCTTAAGTTTTTTGAAAAAATCCGTTTTTTGGGTTTTCTGAAAAAATATATGAAACACTTGAGAGATTTATTTGTAGTTTGTTGTCAGACTTCTTAAGTTCCTTCTTATGAACTCAAGTTGAAATCTGTGAGTTTCCCAGGAGCGGAGAAAAAAACCCTTTTCCATTTTGCCAGTTTTTATGCCAAACTCGAAAAATTCTGAACCAAAATTAATTTAAAAAACGAACTTATTATTAGAATGCCAAACTCTATAGATATTATTTTATAACTTGATGCGATCAATCCCATAAACAGCCCAAAAACGCCCTCCAAAATTTAGGATTTCAAAAATATTCCGCTCGTCGTCATGAAATTCGACCTAATATTCAATCCAGGATTTGAGGCTTTTAATGACCTCGGATCCGGATACTGATAACATCAAAGTTGCTCCCTTTGTGAAGCTGAATATGATTATGCAAAATATATTGCGAAAACGTACAAATTGAAAAAAATCCGGATCCCGGCCCAAATATGTCCTGGAAGCCGGACATTGACTTAACCAACCTAGGCTTATTTTGCAAGGCCTTCATATCGTATATTTTGGTCTGAACTTTTTTATGTTTTAAAAAGTCGCCCCAGAGGTTTTCTTGAATTTCTCGACAGGCTGGTCCGGTTTTCCGGGAAATTATTTTGGATTTGATTGGAACCCCTATTCTTGATATACTTTCAGAGTAGCTTTTTTCGAAATGGGAAAGAATCAAAAGTTAAGGAAATGTCATAATCCGGGTCTGGGAGTATCTGGATCCGGAATTTTTTTCCGGATCCAGGTTCTTTGGGCAGAGATGCAGATAACTTTTGGTCTGCGTTCTGTCTCTAAAACATCTCACTTACGAACTATGGACAGCCAAATTTTCCAAGCCTTTTTTGAGGCCTTTGCAAGGCCGCTAGGCCTTAGTTTTGATTATACTAAAAGATGCCTACGGCTAAAGTTCACAAAACATTTAATTACATCCGAGCCTCCTAACCCTCAAAAATCCATGCAAACCGCGAAAACCCTCTCACAGACGCAAATCTGGTCTGATCAAATCTAACCTAGCCCAAGACCATCACATGGTCAAGATGCATCTGTGTGCCAATTTCAGGTCTCTAGCTTCTGTAGTTTCGGCTCTATATAAGACAGACAGACAGACGGACAAACTCCAATTATAATATAGAAGATATACGTTTTCTAATATTAAAATAGAGTAGGCAGTGGTCTCCCTTTTTACATATATGTTTTGAATTTAGACCCCCTCCTTCTTTTCTCTTTCTCTCTCTCTCTTTCAGCATAATTCTAGCATTGTTTTGTTGGAGCCTGTGATTGGTGGAGTTTCATGTCGATACTCAGGTGTACTTACATAAATATTTTGCAAGGATTCCACGACAAATTACGGCCTTCCATCTTGGAAGGATATTGCGCATTGAAAAACCTTTGATTGTAATAACAATCGACATAAAACAAACTACAAACATCCAACTAATATGATCGAAAGTCAGTATTTTTGTTTTTTTGTATATAGAACGTATAATTTCAAATCAAAAAAATGGAAGCATCATCGTATGAAGTAAATATAGCCAAAAAATTACGTTTTATAGTTTTTCTCCTTTTCTATATTTCGTTCTGTATTCAAATAGTGTTCTCACGTCACATATAAGTTCAGTACAACCTTTACGTACTATCTTGCCCTGGGAGTAACCTAATATTTATACCTATGTAGTCACACTTTACACAGTTTTATACTACTAAAAGAGATGAAATTAAGTTTCTCAACGACGACATTCGAGTCCAATAAGAGGAAGAGGACTCCACACTACTTACAACCCCCTAGGGAGGAAGTTGAGGATTTGTGCGGAGACTAATCAGTCCGTGAGTCTATAAGCTTTTGGAATCGTCGTTGAGAAACTTAATTTCATCTCTTTTAGGTATATAAAACTGTGTAAAGTGTGACTACATAGGTATACAATATATTTTTACATTAGGAGTTGTGCCCTCCATCTCTTAGTAATCCTTGTATAACAAAGTAATTTGGGGTATATTTTCTCAAATCACCTATGTTTACAAATTTGAGGTTGTTGTGATGACGTCTCACACAGGCTGGCCAACTGCAGTCCTGGAAAAGTATTAATATAGCCAACCTATTAAAGAAAAGGACAAAGAAGAAGAGGAAGACTCTTTCCTCTTGTGAACGGAACGCAAAATGAACGGCGTTCAGCTGAACGCACGTTCAATGAACGGAACGCTGAACCGGAACGCAACTTTTTTTGAACGCTGAACGGTGAACGCAAAAAAAAAGAGTTTTGCGTTCAGCGTGTCAATTTTTCTAAATAGTTCTTGGGACTTTTTTCGGAAGAAACGTCATCACTACGCATAAGCTTTTTTTGGAGAATTAATTCTGTTCTACAAAAAAAAAAAAACGTCATCACTAACGCATTACTTTTTGGAAATTCTTTCTAAAAAATAAACGTCATCACTACGCAGTACTTTGTTCTCGGTATTTATTTTCTAAAAAAAAAAAAAAACGTCATCACTACGCAGTAACTTTTTTTCGTAAATTCTTTTCTAAAAAAAAAACGTCATCACTACGCAGTACTTTTTTCGGAATTTCTTTGTTCTAAAAAAAAACGTCCTCATACGCAGTAACTTTTTTCGGAATTCTTTTCTAAAACAAAAAAAAAACGTCATTACTACGCAGTACTTTTTTTAATATTTGACCGCTGAACGCTAACGGAACGCTGAACGGCAAAAACATTGAACGAACGCTGAACGGAACGCTAATTTTTTTTGAACGCTGAACGCAAAAAAAGCTGAACGCTCACAAGCCTGGGAAAGAGTGATTGACGTCACAAATCAACTATCGAACGTTATCCCTATTGTTGTTTCATTTCTCGACCCCTTGACTTTGAGCATTGTTTATTATTTCATTAACTTAACATCAATAAAGGATTGAGTTATGTATATAAATAAATCTCATAATAGGAATTTTTAATATAGGAATAATCAGTTTATTCCAGGCTTGTGAGCGTCAGATTTTTTTTGCGTTCAGCGTTCAAAAAAAATTAGCGTTCCGTTAAATGTTTTTGCGTTCAGCGTTCCGTTAGCGTTCAGCGTTCAAATATTTAAAAAAGAATTTCCCAAAAAGTACTGCGTAGTGATACGTTTTTTTTTTGGAAAATAATTTCCCAAAAAAAGTAATCGTAGTGATGACTTTTTTTTTTTTTTTTGAAAAGAATTTCGCAAAAAAGTACTGCGCGAAGTGATGACATTTTTTTAGAACAAAGAATTTCCGAAAAAAGTAATGCGTAGTGTGACATTTAATTTCCGAAAAAAGTAATGCGTAGTGATGACGTTTTTTTAGAAATAAGTTTCCAAAAAAAGGAATTCGTAGTGATGGCTTTTTTTTAGAAAATAATTTCCAAAAAAGTACTGCGTATTGATGACGTTTTTCCCGAAAAAAGTCCAAGAAATGTGTGGAAAAATTGAACGCTGAACGCAAACTCTTTTTTTTTAGTTCAGCGTTCAAAAAAAAAGTTGCGTTCCGTTCAGCGTTCCGTCATTGAACGTGCGTTCAGCTGAACGCCGTTCAAATTTTGCGTTCCGTCACAGCCTGGGTTTATTCATAGGTACAATAGGGATAACGTTCGATAGTTTATTTGTGACGTCAATCACTTTTCCTCTTCTTTCTTTCTCTTTCTTTTCCTTTTCTTTAATAGGTTGGCTAAATTAATACTCTTCCAGGAATGGCAGTTGGCAGTCTGTGGTGAGACGTCATCACAACAACCTAAATTGTAAAATAGGTGTTTGAGAAATATCCCCGTAATTTGTACTACGTCCTCGTAAGTTGATCATAGAGATATAAATATTTGTTTATCTTGGGCAATATGACGTATTTCATTTCTCACAGAATCCAATGAGCTCTCTATGTCTTTATATCTCTATGGTGCGTTTTGGGAAACATGAGCCTGTTAACTATAAGAAATATGATCTGTGATAGATTAATGGAAAAGCTTTGAAATGACATTTGTTATATGTAGTTTTCTTGATATTTAGGAATAAATGGCCCAGGAAGAAATGACCCTTGATAAAAAATGAAATGATGACTCATGGAAAAAATGTCTTTTGGCTGCATTCAGATTTTTTTCCTTCGTTTTCATTATGCATATGTAATGATTTAGAAGCTACACCCCGTGTTTTTCCCTCATAAGCACGGTATTTATTGTATAAAAATAATGGTGTCCAAAAGAATGACCAGGAAATATGGACATAGAAGAAATGGACCAGGAAAAATGGACCCTTAGATATGGACCAGGTAGAAAAGGAAAATGATGACTCATGGAAGAAATGAACCAATACATAGGTAGGCAAGTTTTTGAGTGAATATATCTAATTATTGTACAAAACTATTTCTCATATAAACTGAGTAAATAACACATAATGATTTTTATTTTACAATTTTAGATAAATAATCTCTTCTTTATGTCATCTGTAGTTCAAATCCACCAAATTATTGTAAATAATCCGTATTGTCTTAACAACGAACATAGCGATATTGGATACATAGAGAAAAAGGAATATATGCCTTATTTCGGATGCAATTATTATAAATGGAATCTTTGAAGAGATAGAGTGAGGTGTGACGTCACAGTCAACAATGATAAAATGAGAGAGCCTCAAATGATCCGAGTCGAGAATCTGTGTTCAATCTTTTGCAATCCGGCCGAATGAGGGCACAACTTTTTTTATACTATGAAAGAACAACATGGTAAATATGTCATTATTTACTCAGTTTATATGAGAAATAGTATTTGTACAATTCTTAGAAATATTCCACTCAAAAACTTGCTACCTATGTATTTGGTCCATTTCTTCCATGAGTCATCAGTTTCCTTTTCTACCTGGTCCATTTCTTCTTGGTCCATTCTTTCCTGGTCCATTTCTTCCTATTCCATATTTTCCTCGGCCAATTCTTACTAATATCAAAATAATACATCACATAATGTAAAAGATAATTATGAAAAAGGAAACTTGTGTTTAAAATCACATAAATAAACAGTTTTATTCATTTTCACGAAATCATACTCCATATGCAATTGAGTAAGAAACTATACCCCTTGAAGATTATGGATTGAACTCAGACGTTGATTTCTTCTCTTATACGAGCCCAGTATTCTTGATTAGCTTTTGATCGTAGACAAAATATCAAGGCACGGTAACTGACATTAGCTGAAAAATTAGTTTTCATCTAAACCTCTCGCATATGATGGATGCAAATTACGGCTTTCCAAGCTTGTCCTAACAATTACATGAGGAGCAATTTTATTGTAAAGCAGCCAGGTATGATAGAGTTTTTAATTTAATAAAATGAGTCTATTTATGGTTTAATGTAAGTTTATAGATAAATGATTTCTTTATAAAAGGAGTGTTTTTTTTTACTTTTTCTTAAGCTCTTTATAGTAGAGACACCTGGCGGTGTGACGTAGCTTTCAAACCACAATATTTATGAGCACATCTATCAAAGAACGTTACAGGACTACCATCCCCCGGGACTTTTACCCCCGTGCCATTTACCTCCCGTTACTAATATTTTTTAAAGTTACCTATGTTTTCGTTTGCATTAGTGTTGAAAACTATGTTCCTAATATCGGCCATATGTTTATATGGCCGATTTAAAAATAGGTTAAACAATGTTGCAATTTTGTTATAAAGAAACATAGGTTCAACATGTTGCAGTTATAAAAAAACATGGTTTAAACAATGTGCATTTTGTTATAAAGAAAACATAGTTAATTTCAAAATACGCATCAGTTAAAGAAAAAAAAGTTCCATTCAAAAGATTTAAATCCCTCAATGATTAAAATTTATAGGTTCTGGGATCCGTATAGAACGGTGTGTGAGTCCAGACTCGGGATCCTGGTCCGCCATTAAGGATCCCTTCTCCATAGTTACGTAAAAGAATGATTCGAAATAACGGATATATATTTTGATGGGCGTCCAGAAGAAATGGTCTAGTAAAATACGGCCTAAGAAGAAATAATGTAGGAAAAATGACCCAAGATAGGAAAGGAGAATGATGGTTCAAGAAAAAGGGCCCAATGCATGGGTAGGCAATATTTGAGTGGAATACAACTTAGGTATTGTGCAAGTACTATATATCATATATTGAGAAAATAATGACAAAAAATATTTTAGCCATTATAGATTAATAATTTCCTTGATGCTGTCGTTATTAGACGGCGCAATTTTTATTTGAACCATTATTTAATGCATCATTATTTTCCTTTTCTATGTTGGGCCATGTCTTCTGGTCCATTTTTATTTATCCATTTCTTCCAAATATCATTTTGATGATAATAAATAATTTCTTTCTTTCTTAGCATCTAAATCAATTGTACTTCCCTTTAAAGCTTTAGTTGTAACTACGAAATATAAAGCTGATCGGACTTACCATCAATATTTGTGACGTCATATGAAAAGCTTCGACCCATGACGTCATAGCAAACAATAACAAATCATCCAGAGTCTACTATTCAACAAGATATATTTCCTGGTCATCCTCCTCCGCAATGGATTGGATGTACGATGGGAACAAGTCCGAGGTGAACAAAGAGGAGTACCTCCTGGGCAAGGCTGTGGACAAGAACTTTGAGGGGACCCTGGGACAGATCAACGCCGTGGAGTATGACTGCACCCCGGCCTCCATTTTCTCATCCTCCGCGATCATCAAGTGGACATTGAGCGGAAAATCGTGGAGGATCCCTTAGTTGCTCTTCGCAAAAAGGAGCTGGAGACACGGAAGAAGCTCCTGGACAATCCCATCAAAATGAAGGAATTAATAGCTATGTAAGCGAGGATGATGTTTGGATAGATGTAGATATTATACATACATATACAGTTGACCCTCGCTACTTCGCCCCTCGACATCTCGCAGTTCTTTTAGTACGCGACGACGGCTTGGCTCCCGTTTTTTCACGGCAAAACGTCCCCATATGAACTCAATGGCAGAATTTTCACACATATATATCAACATCGGGACCCTCATATATATCGCGGTGGTCGTGTAGGGGATCCGGGCCGTCGCTACTTTGCGAGAGACGACTGTATAGTAGTTCATTGATTTGCATTCTCTTGGATATGAATAAACATTATAACATTTTAATTGCTCAACCAAACCTGAGAACCCTCACTTGAGCGCCGAAGACGCTTCCGTACATGTTTTCTATTATCCTGCATGGTTAGAAGACATTATAGTTGTATAAATAACTAAAACAAACTTCTCTGTTTTAGGATATTATATGACTTTTTCTCCCTTCAGGAGACGTTGAATCCCATTTTCAACATTGATTGTTGCTGTGCTCACTTATGATGTCTAACGAATGTTCATAATATGATTATATTTTCTGTGTACTTCATGGGACCATTGTATTCGTATGTTGGATATAAATAGGCTTTCTACTGGGTTAATAGCCCAAAATCCTTTAAGATATATCCCTAATAACAAAGCAGTTCGGTAATATACTCTTTCGAATGTCAAAAAGGTTTCGCGGGTAATGACACCAGCCACGAAAAGGGAATTGACACAAATAGCATTTGTGTTTGTATTTTCCATTCCTCAACAAATTTAAATTAACATTACAGTGAGCTAAAATTGTCATCATATATCTATATCAGACATGTTTGATTTGTCGTTCATTTGTAATCGTTTGTCTTTCGCGAACGATGAACGACTACAAAAAATTCATATCATTCGTCGTTCTTTTTTGTTGCCAAAAAAACAAAATATTTTTTCTATTTCATGGTAAAAGTTTCCTCTCTAAAAAAAGTCATCATTTTTTTTGTTCAGAATGACGAGAAAAAAAAAATTTCTAAAAAACGTCGTCAATTTTTTCACAAATGACTAAATATTCAATCTTAAACGAACGATAACTTTTAGTGAACGACGAACGACAATTTTTCGTGAACGTCAACATCTGAATAACTATATATTGAAGATTATGTATATAAAAGTTATATAAGAACTAGAGGACTCAGAGAGTGCAAACCCTCACCGATCCCCACCAATGAATCACTTGTCTTTTTGTCATTTGCCAATAGATTCGCTGTACGTGCTCCCTCTTTGAGACAGCACAGCGACATCATTGGTAGAGAGCTAACTTGAAATATTTTTTGTATTTGGCTCTTATGCATCTTAAGAACACTCAGAGATGCCAAACTTTAATCACCTTTTGGCATTCCAACGACTCCACAATTTCATCCGAATCCGTTCCGTACTTTTTGAGTTATCCTGCTGACAAACAAACCAACCAACAAACCAACTCCAGTGAAAACATACCTCCTTCGGCGGAAGTAATAATTCAACTCTGTTAAAATCACCACTTATCTTATGTGGTGTAATGGCTGTAGACGGGCTTCATTTGGCTCACAGCGTACAGAACTATATACATTCATACAGAATCCATACGAATTCAGAATATTCAAACCTAATCTATATATTATTGTTATTTATTTTCTCTTTTATGAAAACATATTCTATGCTGAAAAGGTTTTTTTATATATTAGTCAAGGCTCTACAAGAACCTTAAGTTCTATTTTATCGTAGGCTATAAACTAAATCGTGACTTATTGATTTTTTAAATATAATTTTTATTGAAATTATATTTAAAAAAAAAAAAAAAAAAAATCAATAAGTCACGATTTAGTTTATAGCTTTACGATAAATAGAACTTTAAGGTTCTTGTAGAGCCTTGACTAATATATCAAAAACCGTTTCAGCATAGGAATATGTATTCATAAAAGAGAATAAATTAACAATATATATAGATTAGTGACTTATTGATATATATGCAAGAAAATCCATAATTCATCTATTTTTTTTCTTTATGGCTAATTATATTGAACACGATATCTCCTATTTGTGTCCTTATTGTAAAAAGGAAAAATAGTCATGGCTTCATTTTTGGGTCGTTTGTTCTTAATTATTATTATTATTTTTGGTTTATTATTATTGGTTTTATTTTGTGTTAAATATCAATGATTGTTGGGTTGGTTGTTTTGATGATACTAATTATGCTAAAAGGATGATGTAAGAAGATCAGCTCATGATTTTTACAAGACTCTTATGTTTGACTTTAAAACATGTTTAAATATTAATAATATATTTAAAAAGACCCAAAAAGGAATAAATAATTGAATGAAGAGTTGTATTTAGGTACAACGTAAATACTGGTATTAAGTAAATTAAAAACACATTTAGGTTAAAAAGTTTTTCACAACTTTTATTTTTTAGATATCCAAGATGAAGAAAAGAGTAAAAGAGCAAGAAACACAAGCGAGGTTATCGCAGCGACGAGGATGGGAAGATATAAACCACAAGCTTTTAAGAAGCTGGGAGGCATGAAATCCGGAGATTCTCCAACTCCTTCTCGTAGCCCAAGCCCCAAGGGACGAAATTCCAGAAGACGCAGTTCCCCTCAGAAAGCAGGGGGACTCAGTGAAGAGCCCAGGAAACGGCCTTCTCAGAGCCGAAATCGCTCTCGCAGATCGCCTTCTCCCCAAGGAGACCGATGAGAAGAAGGTGGGTAGCAAAATGAATTACACCTCTCTTACCACTTTAAACAGGTGGCTTCTGCTAACAAAGATGGTTTTTTTTTTATTGATATTGACATTTTTTTTAATTGACGTTTATCCTTGATGTAAAATAACGAATGCCGTTTGTTGTAAGCTAAAAAATGTCACAGAAACTATGTTCTTTTTATTTTAGCAGAGGTGTGTCAACCCTACGGTCCGTGGGCCCGTTTGAGGTTCAATTTGGCAGCATGAGGTAAGTGAGTTCCTCTTCCCCTTGAAGAAGGTTCGTCTACGTTATTGTATCCCTGATTTATTTCACGACTCCTACATAGGAATATTTCTTTTTTTTGTGATTTGAACAGAATTGTACGCCCATTAATTGCTATAGAATAGCGCAGACTTGATGATTTGTCGTTCATTTGTAATCGTTTGTCGTTCGCGAACGAAGAACACAAAAAATAAACGAACGATAGGAAAATTTTTGTTGTCATTCGTCGTCCTTTATAAATCAGGCAGTAACTTGTAGGTTTGTATGTATTCAAAAATCTTCATGAATGTCTACGCCCCGACCCAAACAGAGTACTTTCCAGAGACTAGTAGTGCTGTACTTTTTAAAATCCTTTTTAAATGGGAAAATTCCCTTCTAAAAAAACGTCTTATTTTTATTCAGAATGACGAATGACAAACTACGACGAACGATTCAATCTTAAATCGAACGATAACGACGAACGATAACGTTAATGAACGACCAACGAAGGACAATTTTTGCGAACGTCAACAAGTTGAAATAGCGATATTTTTATTACACATGAAAGCTTACAAAAATAAATAACAAGTTATATAGGTACTACTATCAATTCTTTAAAATATAGCTTGTTAGAGTCTTTGAAATATATCTTTTAGGGGAAGAAGGGTGGATACCTAAGGGATAAATACAGATCAATCAATTCTTGACAAATGTCTGGATAAATAGGGAGAATGTAACAGTTCAACGGTTTTCATTATTTAATATTTCATCCTTTTAGGATTGTTAATTTTCCTATTAAAATATATAAATATATATTTCAATTATTTATACATATGTGGTTCAAAGAAAAATGAACCTCAATCTAAAATAATTAAAATAATATCATTTAGTAATAGATGTCCAATTGTCCTAAATTGCCCGTCTCCCATGTTGTATATTAGAATCCCAAGAAATAAGGTGCAGCATATATTTAAGATGAAATTTATAAATTTTATGAGTCAAATCACATTATATTTTCTGGGCGATAGATACTTTGGGGAATAATCAATTCAGTGCAGATAACTGAATTGAATACGCTATTTTCAAATTGTGGATATGTCTAATATAATTTAATCCAACATCAGATTATTTAATCCAGAAAATGTAATCTTCTGTGTTTGAGTACTTTTATCAAGTATGAGACTGTATTCATAAATAATTTTCTTCTATTCTCACCCCAAGAGTATACGTACCTAAAGCTTCCACAAAGGGTCGTGGAAACACCAATTATTCATATAATTTGTTGCTCCGATGTTATTTTTATGTTCATCTCTTAAATTTTACCCGTTGCTGATATATATTTTAATTATTACGAGACTCTCAATATACGTCTAAATATATTTACATTTTTTTAGAGATAGATCCCGTCGCTCGCATATTCTCCAGAAACCTCGTCGAAGAAGATCATCTTCCAAATCACGGAGAAGGTAAATGTTATCAGTAGATTTAAAGGAAATATATAAAGGTAGTGAAGTTTTATATGCCTGCTTGCATGATTGACTAAGAGTTTCATTTCAACCTCTTATTATCTGCCTTTAAAAAAATAGGAAATTGACTTCTGCTTCCTCCAAATCTTCATTCAAACAAAAAAAACCGCATTTTCATATATTTACTAATGCTAACTATCATTCTAAGAAGCTATGTTGTAAAAAAAACCCTTCTATTACTTCATTCATTTTTAAAGGTATTATTAATACATTCGTAAAAACTTAAAATTCAATCATTAAATGGCGAGGTAGAAATCTATAAAAGTATTTACATAAACATAGTTCTTTTATGTTTATTGTTTCAAATATTTAAATAGTTCAGCATAATTGCAATTTTATCTACGGTATTTCAAATAGTTTTGATAGGATTTTTAGTCGCCAACTAGTCTGCAAACATTTCCTTATGAGAATGTTGGAATAATTAAAATGATCTTGATCTTTGTTGTTTTGTATTTATTTGTAGGGAACGATCCAGATCGCGTGATTCCCATCGTCGTAACAAGAGGTAGTAGTCACATATTATATTTATAAATGATCATTTTTAACAAAATAATATTTTTTATTTTCTCTTCTAGGGATAAGGATTCCTCTCCTCGCAGAGACTTTCCATCCTCATCAAGGCGTAGATCTGAATCCCGTTCGCCGGTTAGAAAGGATTCACGAAGTTATAAGGATGAAGGAAGGAAAAGCAAGAATAAAAAGTCACTAAATGACTCAGACAGAGAGCGAAAACTCAAGGAAATGATGGAGAATGCCTCTTGGAGGGACGACCGAAGAAAGCAAAACGTTCAACGCTCTAAGGAGAATGATAAAAAGGCTGACAAGGACTATGATGAGCACTTTAATCCGGACTTTATTCGTAAGCAGCTATCCAAGGCAGCTGAGTCTGGCTCCGTTGCTAAGCGGCTGAATGCCAACCGGCATCATGTGCAAAAGGGTGCTCATATTATGGATTCAAACTTTGCTAGGAAGTAGTTGTAATGTTTTTTTTAGACGAAACGTTTATATATATAATATATACACAGTATTCAATTCGTTCCTTTATGCATAATATATCATACTATAATATATCTTTTTGTAAGCTCACTTCTATTCAATTATAAAAAGAGGCCTTTTGAGTGTATTTTATTAATTGTAATTGAAGCTATAAAAATAATGGAGCTTTTTCAACTCTCAAGACCCAAGTTCGTCGCCTCCTGAGAGGTCTTTTTATCAACTTCATTGAAGGGGAACATATTTTTTATTGGCTAGACATGTATTCGATGCAGACACCTCTTTGACATGGACTTTACTTATAGACCCTCGTTAATAAAACACCCCCAAACATTTGAGAAAAGTATAATAATAAAGTCAAGAGCATTCCATGATGCCCATTCATAAGCAAAATGTGTAAATCATTTTATATTATAAATAAAAAAGTAACAAGGATGATACTCTGAGACCGTTTGGACGTGGTATATATATAAAAAACACAGTTGACGATATATCATAAAGGCATCACTTCACTCGGGGCAGTTGAGCTGTGAGCATCAATTAAAATATAACAATTCCCTCTTAATAAGTCATGAGCCTGAATCAATGAAGAATCCATGAATAATTTATTCCAATATAATATATTAATCAAATAAAGGAGTGCAAGAATGAATGCTGTTTTTTAATAATCTTGACGATTAACAGATCCTCAATCTGTGATGATAATGGAGTAGCTTACTGGTAATGATTCTTATTGGTGATTATCAATAACTACCAAAAATATCTTCTATATAATCAAAAAAACACATCGTTTAATTTGCAATATTTCTATGATTTCTTACGGTCAAGGTAACAAAAGTACATTAGTGTATACTCTTAGACAAAACTTTGGCATTTAATTGATAAATACTCTGATTTTCAACATCTTTATACATTTAGATTGTATTCTTTATGAAATGATTCTCTACGATTATCAAAAAACCCTGTATAAAACAACGTCAATATCTATAACTACAGTTTTGACATTTGAGTAAATAATGAATTATTCCCATCCTTTATATTTAATAGTATTAACATTAGAGTATTTAAATAAAATTGTTGATTCAAGCCCTAATATCATCAAGTTTATCAATGTCAACAGTGATTTACAAGATTACTCTCCCATCTCTTTCTTTTAAACATTTTTCCTTTTATGCAATAATTTATCATGGTCATTCATTCAAGTATAAATCAAGAGTTCATTTGAGGCGATTGAGTATAAATATCATATGGACATAAACAATATTTTTGGCATTAGGGTCACTTAAACTCCTCCTCCGCTCCTCTCCATCTTTTCTCCATATTTGTGGTCCCGCGTAAAGGCTTCTTCATTCTGTGCAACTCGAGCCAGTCTTGAGTGAGAAATCAAGCCTCCTTGATTGCTGCAACCATCTGAAAGAAGAGAGGAAAAAATGAAATTACCCTCAAAGCAAATTAATCCAAATGCGATGATGTATTTAACAAACGAATAAAAAATCTATTGGGTGTTTAGACCCAGTGCATGTATGTATTTAACGTGACGTCCCTTCTGAAGAGGAAGAGCAAGGATGGGCCAATGTGCTCGCTCCTCTTAAAAAGGAGCTAAGCTTGGCCTTGTCATCCCTTGAGTGAACGAATTCAATTAAAAACAAATATTAACCTCAGAAAGACAACAACAATAACTGACATCACGTTAAGTGTATTCATATATTAAATGTCCACTCACTCAATTGCAGTGGTGGGCACCGCTCACTTTTTTGCTGTTCCGCTCACCGCTCATCCGCTCACTTTGGGCAACTGATCCGCTCATTCGCTCATTTTTTGAGTACTGCTGTTCCGCTCACTTCATTCCGCTCTTCCGCTCAGTAAGTACTAAGCTGGTACTAAGTAGGGTCCCATATAGCCATTTAATGCAGGCTTGTGAACGGAACACAAAATTGAACGGCGTTCAGCTGAACGCACGTTCAATGAACGGAACGCAACTTTTTTTTAACGCTGAACGTTGAACGCAAAAAAATTTTTGCGTTCAGCGTTCAATTTTTCCAAACATTTCTTGGACTTTTTTCGGAAAACGTCATCACTACGCAGTACTTTTTTTGGAAATATTTTCTAAAAAAAAAAAACGTTATCACTACGCATTACTTTTTTGGGAAATTATTTTCTAAAAAAACGTCATCACTAAGCAGTACTTTTTTTGGAAATTATTTTCTAAAAAAACGTCATCACTAAGCAGTACTTTTTTGGGAAATTCTTTTCCAAAAAAAATCTTTTTATCCTTTTTAATAACGGAAACTTTTTTATGTGAGCGGATGAGCGGAAGTTAATTTTAGAGGGTCCGCTCAACACATTCCGCTCACTTCTCACAAAGATGATCCGCTCTTTGCATTCCGCTCACCAATTGCTCCTCCGCTCAGAGCGGAAGAGCGGAATAATGAGCGGAAGTGCCCACCACTGCTCAATTGACAGCTTCATTAATTTTAAAAACTACAATACCTAGTTTAATTCTGACTAATTAAGAGTTTTATTTTAATTAATAAGTATTTTTTTTTTCAAAATAAATAAAGTGAAAATGCTTTCAATGAATCACGTCATTTCCTCGTATTTCGATTTTTTTTACCTACATTATATAAGGCATATGAATGATAGACATAAATGTCTCAAATTTATGAGAAGCTGAACTGTTCGTTCGTCGGTTTGAAAGTAAAAAGAGTATTTAAATACTTCATGGACAACCATAACAATTCAGTTTCCATAACCGACTTATAACTACTACTAAGTTGCAAATACGTCATTAATCGTGGAGTTCAACGCAAATGATAATGATGCTATGTTTTTAAGTAAATATAATTGTAGATTTTACCTATTCTTACTTTTTGAATCGTTAAATATTCTTTAGTTGTTACAAAGCATTAGCATATGTCAAATATTTTTGGGTTCCAATTGTTTTTATAATTATTTTGCGAGACTATTGGAAGAATTAAGCTTATAATCTATGATCTAATTACCTGAAGGTACTCATCCAGTTCAACCTTTCCGTTTTCGTTGGAGTCCAGTTCTGAGAGTATGGAATGAACTTGCTCCCCAGTAAGATCCGCTCCCTGCTGTCTCAGGGATTCCCGTATGTCATTAATGGAGACGTATCCCTTAGATCCCCGGTCCAGGAGGTTAAGCTCTTTTGTGCACTCTTGATTTCCTTCTCGGAGAGATCGATGGGAATCTTCCCGTTCTCGAGCGACGATTCACGTCTTTGCCCATTTCCTTCCGCAGAAAGTCCAAAGACTCCTCCATTTGCCTTGTGCGCTCCTTGGAAGACCATCCCAGCTCATCCCCCATAATTTGCACGACTCGAGGAAGGACTTCTTCGGCGGCTTGAACGTTGAGGAAGGAAAGCCGGAGTCGTCGTGCAATCACATCCACTGGGGTCAAGGCATACTCCTTTATGGCATAACGTACTTCCGCCTCGATATATGGGAACTCCGGGTGAAGCTTTCTGCCACGATGGGCCATTTGAGTCCAGTGAGCTGCGCCATTTTGCCCACACTGAATGCTCGATCCCCGTAGGTCTGGGAGAGATGCTTCGCCACCTCCGTATCCACTCCGAGGTCCTGAACGAGAGCAATGAAAGATGTGGGCGTCCAAGTATGTCCTCCCTCAAGAAGGAGCCCATCCGTTTGAGAGTCCCTTTGAGGCTTTAGCCCTGAGGCCTCTACGGCTTTGTCCAGGGTCTCACATGCCATGGAGCGGTAGGTTGTCCATTTACCTCCTGCAATTGTTACGAGTCCGCTCTTGCCTACGTGTATGACATGGTTTCGAACGAGGCTCTGCGTGTCTGACTTGTTAGGGTCCAGGACCAGTGGTCGTATTCCAGACCATGCCGAGAGAACGTCCCTCTTCGGACTTCAATGTCTGGGGTCAAGTAGTTTTTAACTTCGTTGAGGATGAATTGGATTTCCTGCTCAGTGGGTGCAGGGGAGTGTGTGACTTCGCAGGGCGTGTCTGTGGTCCCTGCGATGGTCAGGCCCTGCCAGGGGAGGAAGAAAATGACTCGGCCGTCAGAGGTTTGTGGGTCCAGGAGGCCCATGTTTTGAGGAGAGTAGAACTCGGGTAGGACAATATGGACGCCTGAGGATGGTCTGACGATACATTCTACAGATGAATCGTCCATTTTACGAATTGCGTCGGTGAAGGGGCCCGTAGCGTTGATGACGCATTTGGCACGTATGCTCCAGGACTCCCCACTCACTTCGTCTTTCACATTTGCTCCGATGACCTTACCGCTTTCGTCCTTCAAAATAAATGTATGTGACTTTAAGTGATATGCGTAGAGGGGAAACTATAATGCATTTTGTCATTTGACCTTAGTTGTTTATGGGATGGATACACATGACTTAGACAAATCATTTCTGTAGCTCATTTTCTGAATATTTAACACTTATAAATTAAAATTTTGAATTAAAAAATGTTCCATTGAAAAATGTCTTATATTTACTTATTCATAGAAAGTTCAATTACATCTTTTAGAAACGACATAAAATAATACTTTTGACTGCATACATGAACTTGAAAATAAATTATATTATTCTAAACTATAAAAAATTGGCTCAACACATGATTTACGATATTTTATTATTTACAGGATATGTTATTTTGAAAAAAAATTTCTCTAAAACTCAGGCTTGTGAACGGAACGCAACTTTTTTTTGAACGCTGAACGTTGAACGCAAAAAAAAGAGTTTTGCGTTCAGCGTTCAATTTTTCCAAACATTTCTTGGACTTTTTCGGAAATTCTTTCTAAAAAAATGTCATCACTTTTTTGGAGATTCTTTTCTATAAATAAAGGCATTACTTTTTTTTGGAGATTCTTATCTAAAAAAAGTCATCACTTTTTTGGAGATTATTTTCTAAAAAAGACCCTCTTATGTTGTGAATATAGACGTTCTGCGAACCCCAGGTTGGGAACCCCTGGGTTAGATCCAGTCAACAAATTTTTATCATTTGAAAATCGGTTCGGGCTCATTTTATTATAAACCCCCTAAATAGTACTTCCATTTTTCAAAATTACACAATGTTATTTTTTTTAAAATATTTGAACGCTAACGGAACGCTGAACGCAAAAACATTGAACGGAACGCTATTTTTTTAACGCTGAACGCTCACAAGCCTGCTAAAACTACATATTTGTGGATAATATCTGTTCTCAGGCGAATGTTTAAAAAAATAAAAGACAACAACAGAGTATTAGACGAAATGAAATATAAACTTTTTCATACATCTTTAGGGCAACCCCATATTTATTTTAAGAGTGTTCTCTCTTCCTTACCTTGAGTAGAGACGTGACCCTCACATGATTTGCCAGTGCGGCTCCGAGCCGTGCAGCTGTGATTGCAATGGATAGATTCATCCTTGCGTCATTGTGGCATCCATCATAGTAGACAATGGCGCCCTTGAGGGAGTCACTCTTGAGCATAGGGAACTGCTCCAGGGCCCTCTCCTTGTTAAGGTAGTATGAGGCCTTGAGACACTTTTCCCCAGAGACAAAGTCGTACATTTTATTCCAGCCCAAAAATAAGGGATTTGCCAATACTTGTAGACGGGGAGCATGATGGGCAGAGGAAAGGAGAGATGAGGAGCGATCTGAAGGAGATTGTCACGCTCGTGGAGGGCCTCCTCCACCATTTTGTACTGCTCATAGTCCAAGTTCATGATGGCTTTTTGCAAGTAACGGACGCCGCCATGGATGAGCTTTGTACTCCTAGAAGAAAAAGGAGAAGGGTGCCATTCATAAATAGGATACAAAAAGGCTGCTAAGTGTTATGCTTTAAAGCCCTTCAGTTACGTGTGTTTTCATTTTTCAAATAATTATCTTTGCTGCGAGTCCGTAAAAAATAATCTAAAGCCGATATCGGTAATTTGTAGCAAGTTATGTTCAATCAGTATATTTTTATCAAACCTTCTGATTAAAGGCGGCGGTATTGTTATCTTTAAGTTCCAAATTTTAATCAAATGATACCTACGAGAAGCGCAACACTTATTTTCGAAAAGTCAAGATTCTGGTATTGGCGCCCACTTGCAAAGTTGGACTTATTTTGTTATAGTTTTCAATACAACATGACTCCAACTTAAATTTTAATTAAACTATAGAGGATACAGGTCTTTTAATTCAAATTAGCTATACAAAATAATAATCCATAAAGCCTCTAAGAGAAGTTAAGGAAGTGAGTTTATTCAACACTCCGTTCCGTGAGAAGGAAGTTACTTGTGGGAGGAAAAGGTAAAATAGTGTCTCAATTTTTTTATCGAAATAATACACTACAGAAGAAAAAATCATCTACGAAGAGTGTGAAGATTTATTGTGAAGAAATCAAGATTCTGATATAAAAAAGTTTTGCTCTTACTTTTAAATCTACGGCTACCTATTGACATATAAAATTAAGTAATCGGTAGTTAAAAGAAAAATATCGGTAGTCGAAAGCGGAACTATCTACCTACCGAATCCCAAGTGGTAATAATATTTCTGATAATATGCTCATTTATAACTTTAAAGTTAATAAATTTGAGTTAAATAATTTTTATTCATTTATTTGTAAAGAAAAATTAAACATAATTTTTACCAACTAAAAATATAAAAAGTTGAAATTCTGTAAATTTGTTGGCATTTAAGAGTACTTGTACTAAATTAATCGATTTGTCTTATAAATCGTGTATATATAATGTTTTCAATATTAAAAGTTGACTTTAAGATGGCAAATGATGAATTCTGAGTGGACCCAAGCGCCGGTTAGAGCTGAAAATGTTCCTTCGAATTAAAATATTTTTTTTGTTAAATACATTAAACTATATGACAAGATTACGGTTTCAAGACTACAAACGGCTAACTGCTTGTTTCTATTATTATGTTAGGTATCAATTTATTTTATGAAATTTAATAATTAATTGCTATTATTATAATGTAATCTACTTTTGATTTAATTTATTTTGTTTTGTAAATCTCAATTGATCGATTATCGATCTGATTAAACATGCATGCCAGAGAAAGTTATCCTTTGTTATTTGCCTTCAAGTACACATATTTTTATTGAATTATTTGTTGCAAGACTCATGTATTATTTGCAGTGTTGTTCCCTAACGCCCGTGCGAGTATTATATTACTTAGTTAATTACTGCAACTAACTAGAGAGAACAAACATATTAGATATTACTTTCAAGTAATAACTAATATGTAATATCCTAGTTACATATTACTTTCGTAAAAAAATATTCGACAGGCATTTTTGATGAAAATTAATGAACTGTGACTGTATGTGACGTCACCCAGTGGACATAAAAGTGCAAACTAGGTTTGGTGAGGATTTTTACAAATCATGTTTGAATTGCCTTTACTTATTGTTTCGGAATGCTCAAAAAGTAATATCTAATATAAAGTAGTATATTACTTTTGAGAAGTAATAACTAATATTTTAAAAAATATAACTACGCAGTAAAAAGTAGTATATTGCATACTACTTTCAAAGTAATATTCGACCAACACTGATTATTTGTAATATGACTTACTCCATAAAATAAAAGTAATTCCTATTAACGGCATTATTGAATGTTATAGACATATTTACAGCCTTGCACTTCTTGTTTTCTCTAGAATTAAACTATATTTGAAGTTTGCTTAATTTGTCTTAATACAATTTTCAACATATATATTAAGTTGAGTCAATAAGAAATTTAAGGCTTACCTTGATGAAGTCCCTGATCCAAAGTCGTCGAGCTCAACGAGAGCCGTCTTTAATCCCCTTGTGATGGAATCCAGGGCACACCCACTCCCTGTTGCTCCACCCCCAATGACAAGGACATCGAACTCCTCATTTCGAAGGAGGCTTAGGTTCTCCGCTCGAGATAAAAGCTTTTGCTTTGGCTTGCGGTTCTTGCTCTGATTCACTTTAAGGATATGATTCAACGATTTCTAAGAGGGGAAAATAACATAAACATGTAGCTACTGTTTAGATATCATTTTAATTTGTTAAATTAATTTGGGCCTTATTTGATTTTTCTCTAACATTATTTCTAATAAAGGTTAAAGAAAAGTGGGAAATGCTCCTGTTATGTATGGTTTAATTTAACTTAACCTAAATACCTAATTCTCTATATACCTTTATCCAAGGTATATAGAAATACAAGATATGCCCATATAACTAAGAGAGCTAACTTTACGTTGGCCGGTGATTTTGAATGACGTCACACCGGCAAGTGGGAAGAATAACATTTTATTTAGATTAAGTAAAAAATAAGAATACACCTGAGGTTTCATTATCCATGAAAACATGAAATAATCATACCTTGTATTCTTTATAGCTTGCATTTATCTACTTCTTAGATTTTGTAATGTTTTTCTGTTATGTATGCATCTATTTACTGTGACGTTAAAGATGATTTAAGTTATTGCTTCAGCTTGGCCATCTGTCATGCGAAAAAAAAAATCTTCAGTCCCATAGAGATATAAAAACATAGAGAGTTTATTGGATTCTTCAGAGAAGTACGTCATATTGCCCAAAATAAACAAATCATTCTATCTCTATGATCAGCTTACGATGACGTATTAGAAATCCCTTTGTTTATATTGGACACAGAAATACAGCTGAACGATGTTTCTCTGCTATTGAAGGGAATAAACTAATATATTTGTATCTCTATATTCAGTCCCCTTATTTTGTCAAAATAAAATTGATCTTATACGAACGAAAACAATAATATAAATGTAAGCCCGACCCTTAGAGAACATAGCGTGCCGACGTCACGACTGGTATTGATGAATATCAGGGTATTTGTTCGCTCTTTGTTCTTGGGGAAAAGACAGACACAGAATGAGTTAAGAGAGAGTGAAAATTTATATTTTTTATTATGAAAAAAGGAGATTGTTGTGACATTAATACACACTCCATTTCATGATAAAGTCTCACTCGCTCTTACGTTCATTATGTCTCTCTCTTTCCACCCAATAACGGTGAGGGCACAACTACTCCGATAATTAGCAAATCAGTCGTGACTTCGACACTCTATGGTACGACCATATGTTTAAAAATCGTGAGCAGAATACACAAATATGTCACCCAGAAAGGGCTAAATATCTACAACTGAAAAATAATTATCAAAAAATTAAGAAACTTCTTTATTGTATAACAATAGTTTTCATCTACAACAATTATCTCATCCGAAAGTTTTTTTTAATGTGAATTGTAATTTATGTATTTTTATATTACTTTTAATAAGTGACTTGACTTCCGATCCCCAGAAGTAATTCATTTATTACCTCCGCCGAAGGAGGTATTGTTTTCACTGGCGTTGGTTTGTTTGTCAGCAGGATAACTCAAAAGTACGGAACGGATTCGGATGAAACTTTGTGGAGTTGTTGGAAATGCCAAAAGGAACAAGTGATTTTTGGCGTCTCTGAGTGCTTCTTTAAGATGCAAAATGAGCTAAATACTAATAAATATTTCAAGTTAGCCTACTCTGCCAATAGATGTCGCTGTGCTGTAAAATCGTGTGCCGGGAGCGTCTTTCTCTCGGAATTTCCGTCGAGGGGAACCCTCCCCCGTCCCTCTACGCCGCCCTTGTCGTGAAAAATCCGCCTCGGAAGGCTCATAAGGACCCCGTGACGGCGAAGGTTTGCACTCTCTGAGTGTATATATGCCTCTAGTTTGAAATATTTTTAGTTATATATTTTACTATATTATTTACAAAATAACCGTTGATTCTAAAGTAATTAGACAAGTTAGTCAAAGTATTAAAGGTGAAATGATCACGGGTTGGTATGTAGATTCATATCCATCGTGAAGATTCCAATGCCAGGAATGGATTTGTGTAGCTGATTTAATGATAAAATGTAATCACAAAATTGATACATTTCTTAATCAAGTAATTTAAAAACATATTTTTTGTTTTATTTTGTGAGTGTTTAGATTTTTCATCCTTCCGTTCCACGTTCTGCTCAACATAATTTTTGTGTGTTCCATTCCGCGTTCAAATCAAATTATAAATTTTAATTGTGGGGATATTTAAGACGAATATTCATTATACCTTATAAGTGTTAACAAATATTTATTCAGACTAATGGAAGCTTATATCACAGTAGTCCTCGTTTACTAACTTAAGAAAATTGAAAGAATGTGATTGATTGGAAATGGTGAATAACTATTAACCTATATTCCTTATTATACTAATAATAAATAGTTGAAAGGAACGCTATAAGTTAATTTTTATCGTTCGCATTGCGTTCCAAGGCTCTCGTTCCGTTCATTGAACGGTGTTTAATTTTCTGCCTGTTCACAAGCCTGGTACTATTAATTTAGTATATTAAATACACTATATTCAATATTTTGGAATTGTAGACCTCACTAATATAAATAAATATGTGTAAACCGCATGAAAAACATCAATCCTTAGAAAAATATCCATTTCATTGACAAATATTACACTAGGAGCCAAGTTTTTTTCTTTGCGGTTGCCATAAAAATATAATAATTATCAAGGTCGACACACTTGAAATAATGAATACATTAATAGTGTAATAATTTCATAACTCTATATTAAAGATAATTAATTAACCATTATAATAATAGATACGAGATGCTGGGTGACGAAAATATGATAGGCCTGAGTTATCCCTCTTTGAGCTGTCTAACTTTTCACTTATTTTTAAAGTCCATCCCAACATCGAGGTCCTCATTAAATAAAAAGTATAAATTAAATAATGTTAATACTTTTTAATAAGAAGTAAAATTATGTTTAAAAACATTTAATTCATTTTAATTCATTTCGTTTTTAATATTTTACATCTCTTATACATAACATTCTGGAAAGATAAACATCTTAATAGCTTAAATTAATGACATATTCATAGAAAATGAACTCGGTTCATGCTATGATTATTACCCTAATAATTCACAGTCCCTTACGCCTAGGCTTCTCATGATCATTAAATGATTATGTGTTTTTCAAGACCTACTAGTAATATAGATCATATAAATCTTTGTCTGACTTGAGCGTTAAGGTCTTATTGACTGATAAATATGTCCTAGAGTTTTAGCTAACCCCCTGGTATTATTTTCAATTTAAAATTATCAAAAGGGGCGTAATCTTTTTATTTATTTGTATTCATCATTTTTATTTAAAATAAATATATTAAACACATTATCAATAATATTTTGTTTGTTGAATAAATTATTGTTGTCAATAATTCAAAAATTATCAAATACTATTCTATAAAACTTGATAATTTATAATCTAAATTCCTACACCTAAGCATATCACTCCGCTTGTTATATTACTCTTTTATTAAATAAAATAATCAAGTTTTTTTCGTTTGCTCCCTAGTCAATTTTGTTCATGTGAAATATCTATTGTTACTTAATTAGTATATCAGAAATACATGAACTATAAATTATTCGTTGATATAAATACTTACTTTCGAAAACAGACGATGCGTTTATGCTGTTAATTCTAATATAATATAAATATCTCAGCTATAAAATTATTACTATAACTTCATTTAATGAGTACAAACACAACTTTTTATAATGATTAAAACATAGTTTTAATTTTTAAGATATGATTTAAGGATATTTTAAGCCATTGAGTCTAATCATATTGTAAATATTAATATAGTAATCATATAAAAAACTATAAAAAATGAAAATTAAAAACTGCTTCAATGATTTTTATTATTTTATATAATAAGAACAATATTGGTGAAAAGAATGAAATATTATATATATATATATATATATTCTATTGGTTAATAAATTCATATATTTACATGGTTGCATTATACCTCTGAAAGCCTCAATACAATATATAAAAATTTCTTACCTTTGCATATCGATCCTCAGCCCAATCAGTGTTCCAAAAAACACTCCACCCGCCAGCGTTGCAGCTCCCGTAAGTCCCCATAGAATCTTCCGCAACTTAATATTCTTCATTTTCAAAAATATTTGTTTCTCCAAGAAATCCTTGGAGCAAAAAATTCACTAGTTAAAATCCCGACGTAATCAAATTACACTCCTCCATATTTGATTGTAGTGCTTCTTCACGCACGCTCCGTGCTTGGACGATTAAGAAAAGTCTCCTTTTTTCTAATATTCAATAGAAAACAAGCCCTCGGAATATGCTAAATAAAATAATACATGTTAAAGATCTTTATACGCTTCCTTTTTGTTTTCAATTGTAAATAATAATCAACTCACGTGACTGCGAAGTAAAAAGAAAAATAACCTGTTGTTAATTGGGTCCCCTCGTATGGGCAGTTTATTTTGAGTAGCATATAATTTCCATGTTACGAGGAAGAACTATACGACGCTTTTAGACGTTCAGATTATGAAGAAAGATAAAAGAAGGCACTTCTCAACACAAAAATACACTCAAAATGACTCAGTTTTCATTCACAAACAAGGATATAGTACAGAGGTACCCTCATTCTTTTTATTCTCTTACAGCAAATGATGACTTTCCTCTTCTCATAGTGCTTCATCTACACAACCTCGTAACTTTCCATTTTCTCCAGCTTTTTCCTTGCAATAAATTCGTATTTCTCTTCCTCTCTTCATATATTTGCACGAATGCCTCTCCAATTTTGATAGCACGCCTATTTCGGGGAATATTTTATAAGTTCTTTTATTTCATTTTTGTTATCAATTGTTGGAGTAAGAAATATAATATATTTATGTATCCTTTGAAGGTCACGTTTTTTCCTTTTAAAGGAAAATGGCGTAAGTCCTGTCTACGTGTAGGTATATCTATATTATCTCTATGATTTCTTTTCAAGGAGAAAATACTAAGACCTGATTTCCTGGGGAGATAAAAGGAAGAAGTCGTGATGAATTACGTTATATTTAATCTTTTTTTTTTTGTATAAATATATGTACATACCATTGCAATTCCAAAAACTATTGTTTGATACCGGTTTTTAATCTCATAAATCTAAAATAAAGAGGTAAAATAAATTTAGAGTCAATGGCGTCCCCTTTTGGGGTCATTCAGTGGTCTCTGGAAACGGGTTTGAATGGAAACTTTATGGGGTTTGAAAAGTATTTTTATACATGTATTTCATACTTCTGTTTTTAGGGCTGTGGTTTGGATCATAGATAATATAGAGTGTTGAGGGGAGAGCTAGGCTCGGAAAGTGTTTATTATTATTCCGGATATTTTAAAGGAGACTCCATATATTTTCTACTAAATAGTCTTTTGAACTCAAATACTTTCTAGCTCATGTATTTGCGTCATTTTTCCCCGTGTGTCATCATTTCCCTTTTCTACTTGGACCATTTCTTCCGGGCACTCATTTCTTCTATTTCCTATGATGGATATTGTCCAATAAACATATTTTTAATTCATTATTCGTTTGTTCAGTAAAAGATGTTCCCTTTTGGTTCTGTTTAGAAACTTGGTTCTTTATTTCATTGTAAAATGCTCCATTTTAGTAATCAACATAGGCTCCTCCAGCCCTTACGACAAACGTATCATGTTAGAAAACTTTTTAATTCTGTAAGAAGTAATACATCCTGAAGAAAAGCCATAAGGAATAAATATTATTAGAATTCTAGTCTTTAAAGTAATAAATATTTTACTTGCAAAATAGTTAGTTTCTAGGGAATAAGATTAAAATATGTATATTTACCATTTTCACAATATACGTCATATATATATATGTCAATGTATACGCAACCTATAACAAATTAGGGATCTCAAGGCTATATAACTGTAACTATAAATAGACGGTAGAATTGTTTAAAGTATAAATAAACAGTGTTGGTCGAATATTACTTTGAAAGTAGTATGTAATATACTACTTTTTTTACTGCGTAGTAATATTTAAAAAAAAATTAGTTATTACTTCTCAAAGTAATATACTACTTTGAGTAATATACTATTTTTTGAGCATTCCGAAACAATAAGTAAAGGCAATTCAAACAGGATTTGTAAAAATCATCACCAAACCTAGTTTACATTTTTATAATAATTCTATATATGTTATTGCAATATTATAAAGTGAGCACATGGCTCAAACATTATTAAGTCGGTGAATTCAAAGACTAAATAAATGACTTCTGACATTATGAGAGGCATAGGTTTAATTATCCACCCAAGCCCTCGGGCCCCGCACGTCGATTGAGGCTTTTAGTGTTGAAACCCACCGCCAACCCTAATTAAGAAGAGAGGACCCCTAATTAATAATATTATACACCCCAGCCCTCGGGTCCCGCCTGCTGATATAGGCTTTTATTTAGGGTTGAAACCCACCGCCACTCTGGTTAGGTATAAAAGGAGTCCTTACTCTCAATATCATACACCCCCAAGGCCTCGGGTCCCACCTGCTGATATAAGCTTTTATTTAGGGTTGAAACTCACCACCAACCCTAATTACAAATGAGAGGAACCCTAATTTAGAATATTATACACCCCAAGCTCTTGGGTTCCGCTTGACGATATAAGCTATAATTTAGTGTTGAAACCTACCGCCAAACCCTATTAGGGACCCCAATTTTTCATTCAATTCAGCCTAAGTCCTCATGTCCACCTGTCGATTTTGTCTATTTTTTGGCTTGGGGTGTACGATATTGAAAGTAAGGACTCCTTTTATAGGTACCTAACCAGAGTTGGCGGTGGGTTCAACCCTAAATAAAAGCCTATATCAGCAGGCGGGACCCGAGGCTTGGGGTGTATAATATTGTAAATTAGGGTTCCTCTCATTTCTAATTAGGGTTGGCGGTGGGTTTCAATCCTAAAAGCCTCAATCGACATGCGGGGCCCGAGGGCTTTGAGGAACTTATTTTTTTTTACGATAAAATCCTCCATAAATAACGAAAAAGGTTTTTTTTGTGTTTGGGTCTAATGGAATACCCTGTTTAAATATCATATTACGTGCATTTTTAATTTTTATCAATAAGCAGGATTATGACCATTGGGTGACGTCACATACATTCACAGTTCATTACTTTTCATCAAAAATGCCTGTCGAATATTTTTTTCACGAAAATGATATGTAACTAGGATATTACATATTACTTGAAAGTATATATAATATGTTTGTTCTCTCTAGTTACTGTGCAGTAATACTAAGTAATATATTACTCGCACGCGCGTTAGGGAACAACACTGTAAATAAGTACGGGTCGATGGTTGACTACGGGCCTAAATGAATTAATATCTAACAATTCATTTTTTTTCTTTTTTAAATATCGGAAAATATTATTTGATTTATGGGTGACGCAACCTCTTTGACACAACTGAAATAATGTATAATTAAACTTATTATTAATCTTATTCCATAATTGAAAGATAGTACGGACAAACAATTTTGTATTGATATGAAAATGCATAATATATTAAGTACTGATTTAAACCTTGTTATTTCGATCATATGCTATACACAAATTTTATTATGTTCATATATATTGTGAAATAACTCTAATATTTTAGAGTTTCATATTTATTATGTAAATATAGTATATAATTTTCTTTAAAAAAAATAAAATATTTTTCAGTGATTCATCTTGATTGATTTTTCTAAACATATTTCAGTCATCTCTTTATATTTTACGAGCTTGCACCGTAACGGAGCCGTACTATGACTATTATATAAAATAATATCCATGAAAAATCCATTGTAACATTCAATTAACATGCAATGACCTTAACATACTCAAACGTGATCAATTTACTCTCTCATACAACAACTATCTACAATACGATAACATTAATCTGATATTAAATTACTCAAATATTTTACTTCATAATAAAAAAGAAATGGAATTAAATAACTCCCAACACTGATGGCCAATAAATAAGTATAATAATATTTGTTAAGATAACAAACACTGTGAGTTCTTATATTATTTTCGATTTTCATTTTATTCTAAGCTTCCGGGTATCTACAATAGATGAGCATTATTTGAATGCAGAGAAAGAAAAAAAGAAGGGAGAGAAGTGAGGCAAAATACTCTCTCCCTTCTTTTTTTCTTTATCTTTCTATCCAGCTAACGTAACAGCAGTTACCAAGTGTAATTATATATTCTCATATCAAAGATCAATTTTTTGGAGAGAGCACGTGCAAAAACATATTTGCTTATATCTCTTAAAGTATAGCGATTTTTAGAACACCAAACATACCAAATGAAAGCTTGGTGCACCAGCTTTAATATTTGGTATACTAAGTCATGTCAATTTAATAAGTAGAAAGTTATACATTAAAAAAGCATATCTCGCGTACAAAATGACGCATATATGGATTATAAATGCGTCAGAGACAAAGTAAAATTTTGAAAGGATACCTTGACGCAAATCTAAGAAACACATTATTATTATTTTTTTCATAATCGATTTCTTATAGGTCAATACAGGCTCTGAATCATATGATGTAAAGTCAGATTGTACTGAATTCTGAATTTATAGAATGCAACCAAGGTCATTTTGGATTTATCATCTAAAGTTTTACTAAATTTAAAAAATACTATTTACTCTGAAGCGAACTTTTATCACCAAGAAACAGAAAATCCCACAATGTTGCTAACTTTTCAAACATTTGAAAAATTAATAACCCCTAATATATATATATATTATATATATATATATATATATATATATTAGGGTTGTTCTTATTGTCAATTATGAAATACTAATAATAAAGTGAGTCCAACATGGACTGGAATAACTAAATAATTTATGTCTGGCCCTGTACTCATTGATCCACATCGGTACTAGTCGGCGGCCCGGGGGTTGAAAACCCCCTGCCCTAGGTCATTTCTTCCCAATATCGTATCGCATGCGATATACCCCCTTGATTACCATAGAGATGTAAAGAGCTTATTCCCTCAATAGTATAGAAACATCGTCGAGTCAGTCTGTCGCCATTGCCCAACTAACAAAGTAATATTTTGTCTAAACGTCATCTAAGCATGATCAAAGAATAGAAAGATTTGTTACTATTGGGCAATATGACTTGTGTATATGAAGAATCCCATAAGCCTCTATGTCTTTATATCATCTATTATTGAACCCGTACTTATTTATTATTATTCTTCACTTTCAATTACTGTTTAAATTCCTAAATGTATATTTTTTTTAACATTACCTACTGTACTTTAATTTTTAGGTGACACTATAATTTTTGTTCAATATCTATTATTCTCTTCTTGGACGACCCACGACCTTCAAAATTATTGCCTTAGTCTTTTTCCTTAGACAAGTCCTTTTTGAACAATGGAGAAAAAGGGTATTCTTATTCCCTTTTGAAGATGTTTTTATTATCATTTTCTTTTAACTACTTTCATTGAGTTGTAATACAATTAATACATCGAATACATAGTACGCCAAATTTTCTGTCAAAACAAAATGCTACTGCCTTTCAAATCTATCTTGCAATTACATATTTTATCAACAAGATAATCCCCTAGATATTTTCTTTCTTTTCTTGAAAATGTACCTTCAAATCAAGATAAGTCTTTAAAAAAATAACCACTTCAGTTTTTATTTCTTTGAGGCTCACATCGGGTCCTTGTTAGTAATTGGTCATGTGGCTCATTACGAATTTATTGCTTCTAATTACGTCCAGCCTGTTCAATCCCTCAACATTTGTGACTCCCCCTGGTCCCGTCAAACCAGGAGGTTCGACACGGAAACCCAACTTTTATTTATCTCCCTGCGGAGAGCGAGACAACTCAAAGGCCAGGGAGCTCTGTGACCCCAATTACACAGCCTGCATATCAAAGTTAGAGTCCGGAGAGGAAAGAGCTTTATCAAAGATCTGGGATCCCTATCCGTAACTCCATTGAGGAGGCTATGGCCTTCATTTCAAGGGCTCTCCCTGCAGAAAAACGGATGAGTTCACTCTGGTCGTCATCCGTTTTATTTGTGACTACGGGCTCTACGAGGATAAAGTATCTATCCTTCAGTCCTCGGACGTCGGAGGCTGTGTTTTCGTCTTTCTTTGGCTCTCCCCCTCGGCCTGTCCTCGAGAAGTGGTAACATCCCTCAGTCCTTCGAGGCCTGCGAGCTACACGTAAAGGAAATGAGCATACCGTCAATTTGATAATATGATTGAGTCCTCGGAGCCATTTCTTGTGTCCGCAACGTCAGATCGAAACTATCGGTTCGGAATATGTTCGGGAGCAAATGAAGTGTGTAAGGGATCCGTGCTCTGTGTGGCGAACAAGGATGGGTCCTTCATTTCGGACTTGGGCTTTGGTACGGACAAGCCTCTAAATTGGACGGTCAAAGCCTCCTACGACTACTGGTGACCAACGTTACGCTCGTCTATGAGTCCTACGAAGCTTGATTCACTTTAACTTCCTGTGTACTAAGGCTGAAGATGCCTTCATTGAATTTGTAAGGGAGCAATCAACTCCAAGCAATAAACAACTGGTCATGTAAGTTTCTTACCGGAGAACATGGAAATGAAATATTTTAAAATTGCGGCTGAGAGAATATCAACAAATGTTGAACTAGGAAAATTATAAAGATAAGCGTTTGATAAGGAAACCCATGTTTTATGAGTTAAAATTAATATTTCCTTATATAAGTTGTTGTAATTTGCCAATTCAAATTGAAGAGAACAGATATTAAAAAGCATCTTATAACAGTATATAGTTTTTCTGTGTTTTGATACTCTGATGGTAAAAAAATGCTTAGATTGAAGCTCTTTTTTAAATACTCACTGATATAAAAAACAACCTTTATAAGCTTTGTTTCAGTTCCAAGTGATCCTCAAGTATTTTTGTATTCTTTCAAATAGAAATATAACGAATTATGGCCTTTATATTTACAGCTTCAACGTGTATTCAAAGCAAGCCTGTCCCGTGAACGTCACAGAGTGTCCCTTCCTACGAAACTCTATTAACTACGATCTCCGTAGCCTGGTTTTAAAGGAATGGAGCCTCGGGAGCAACATCAGTATCACGTTATGCCGCCCTAATCGAAACTGTCCTCACGAAAACGAGGCCATTTGCTCCAAGGACGGCCGGTTATCCGCCTACATTCAAAACGCTCAAACTCGAAATAGAGCCCCGATTATGCAACAGCGGCTTCGATTGACCTACAACACGACACAGAAATGTGGGGGTGGTAATGGGTCCATTGTATTCATCTTTGAGTGTCACCATCAGAACCTTGGGCCCACCTTATTAGAAACCAAGGGGGACGGCTGTCATATGTACGCTTTGTGGAGGACACCCTTTGTCTGCCTGCGGCTCTTGGGGAGGAGTTGAGCGTCTATCTCACACGGGGCTCAACAAGTGCCTCTTGGGGACATGGGAGTGGATTTATCTCCATTGTTTAACGAGGAAGGGGACATCATAGTCTATGATAGCAGCTCTAATGTCTCCTGGGCTGTAAATATATGTGGTCGAGGGCTTTGGGGCGGCGTGAATGGGACCTGTGGCTCCAACTCCGCCGTTTGTCAGCTGAATGACGTTCCTACCCTTCAAGATAGGATATTTCCCTCCAAAAAGGCACTCCATGGGACGAGCATTGGGGAAAACAACTTGATCAATGGGATTCAATTGGGACAAAATGCTATCGCTAATGTAAGTTCTAATGATTATTTAAATATTTAATTTTAATAACTGATAAGTACAAACAAAGTTAAGCAAAATTTATTTCCTTACTAATAAAATGTGCGTGTGAGATTTACTATTAAAATAGTACACTTGTAAGTCATTAACACTAAAATACTGATCCAAAATAATTAATTTTAGGAGATGTTAATTTTTCGCAAAAGATTTTGACGAAGATGCTAGATTTGAAAGATCAAAATTAGAATTAGTAGTGTAAGAAAAACGAAATATTTTGTCACTAAAAAGTCCGAACGGTGATACAATCGTAGTCGGCATCAATGTTCACTTAATAATTCAACAAACAGAGTAACAGCAAGAGTTATATCCCAGGCACTAATGATTGCAAAAAAAGGATTATGCCATTAGTTGATGGAAATTCATAGATATTTCGTCAAAAACTGTTGGATCTTGTATTGAATAACTTAATGCTATAAAACTCATTTGTCATTATAGCTAATCGTATAGGTCCCCTTGGTATAAATAAAACGGGATCAACGACAAAGTTTGTTCATCAACAAAACCATTCATCATTGAGGGGATTTTTTAGTAAATAAATAATACTTTTTATTTTCCACATTATTTATTATAGAAAATGGCAAATATACTTATAAAAAGATATTTACGTGATATTTATTGAGACTATGATGTTCCTTTGAGTTAGTATATTGTCATTTCCTATTGTGAATCAGGTAGGAAATAAAAAGTTATATACATAAGGAAGACAGGTTCTAAAGCGATATCCCCATAAATGAAAACGTTTTGTTGATAAACAGGCTTTGTCATTCATGCCGATTTATTTATCCCAGTCTCATTACTATCAGCACTTATGAGAACCTGTTTCATGAATACAAACAAAGTATCACAATCTAAATGCAATTTTGGTGTCATAAAAATATGCACTGAGGAAAATAATAAGTAAAAAAACAGGTTGCACTAAGAACGAATTTGTTAGACCTGAAATTATTTTTCAAAATTGTCACTATGTTTATTTATTTTAAATCCATTTGCTCATCAATTATAAATATTTGATTGGAGAAACTATTAAATTGTCTCTCAAATAGCATATATTTAATAGAAAATTCATTTAAAAACTGTTTATTTACGTAATTATTAGTGTCCCTGATTATATAGATGCAGACAAATGAGAACTTACATGTTCTATCGTCAATGACGGGGAATATTGCGCTCAAGAAGGTTAATTTTCCCCCCGTGATTCTTCGTTTTTGTATTAGTTCAAAATACCTCTTCTTTTGAATAAAAGAATAATGATTATTCCTCATTGAGTCCTTTGAATAGGTTAATCTAATAGTTTTTTTAGTATTAAATGTATCTTATTTCCTGAGTGATAAATTTTTTACTAGTAAATTATGTCTGATTTGAAATCAGAATTATAAGGAGGAATAAACTACAAATTATAGTATCATTATAGAAATATCAGTCTATTTCCGCATTTTTCCTTAAAGGATTCCATTAGGTTATCGTTTAAACAAATAATATCACCCCATTCAATTCCTTCTTAAGTTTATAACAATATGTATCTTCAGATATTCCTCAGGAAAAAAAATGTGAACACGATGACTCAAAGAACAAAACCACGGCCTTTAGTTTTGTTTGCGGCGCCAAGCAGACTGTCTCCAAGCCCGAATATATAAAGGGCAATAATGCGTGCCAGGAAAAGTTCATATGGAGCACACATCTGGTTTGTCCTACGTCCAGCATTTCCTGCGAAATCGACGGTAACGTTCTTGTAAAACATGTTTAAAAACAACAAAATGAAAAAACTTAAGTATTAAAGTTCATTTGAATGAAAAGCTTCAAATAATTACAATTAATTCCAAGGGAAAGAGAATCTAATCCAAACCTTTAGTTCAACTAAATATTTTATTTTAAATACCCACTTCCTAATTGCATCATTTTAATCAATGCCCATCAACAAAATCTATAGAGTAGAGAAAAAAAATCAAAAAAGCGTAATGCAATGCTTTTATTTTTTTGAAAGTTATATCATACTATTGGTATCACTGAACCTTAGCTCACGCTTCTGCAATTTTCCTTTCCTTAGATCTTGTTGTATATAACTGCTCTTAACCAGGGTATAGAGTGTTCAACAAAAATAGTGCAACATCAAGGAAATATCGGATGTCGTAGTGCTCTATAATCCTTGAGCAATGTTATGGTTATAAGCCAATTGTGATTAGCGCTCTAAGTAATCGAATTGCACTGAAAGGGTCTTATTGCATTAAAATTAAATTATGTCTAGACCCATATGTTAAAAGATTCAGTTAGCAGTATATCAGTGAGTCTTATATCGCTAGTGCATGGAATACTATAACTTGGAATAGGAAATCCGTCCTTTTTATGTTAAAGTATAACTACCTTCGTAAAAAGAGAAGGAAAAAGGAGGTAGTTCTAATAGGAACTCCCTCCTTTTACGAAGGTAGTTAACATTTGACATAAAAAGGAGAGAGTTCCTATGCCAATTATAGTATTCCCTGCACTAGTGATATCATATTACTTTATTCCAATGGAACAACGATCAAGAAAAATGACAGCCTGGGTTTGACCGGTTTAAAAACCATAATTAGCAATTATGAAATGAAGTAGATTTTTGTATTAGTCACCACATATAAAATGTAAAGAGGTCAAATTGCTTATACTATCATTACAT
>CP045904.1:15619449-15666622 GCA_013387185.1 Caligus rogercresseyi
TATATATATATATATATAAGATATATATACATATATACAGAGTGGTACAGCAAAACTGTAGAAATGGACTTTTAAAGGCCCTAGCTCCATTGTTATTGTGTGTATGATCTTGAGCTTGGTGCCATTCGAAAGAAAGTAAACAATCCTACAAACTGGTATCTGTTGTGTTTTTGTATAAACCAAAAATGTCTGAGCAAGAGATGAAAAGGCAAAGGGCGATTGATCTCCTCTGCCCCCAAGTCGACCTGAAGGTGATCACGACCCAGATCAGGTATCCTTGGCCACGGTCTACAACATCAGGAAGGCCATGCGGGCATGGATCCGATCTCCAGGAAGCCTGGGACTGGGGGACACAACAAAAACACGAAGTGGTTGAGTTCCTGAACCTCCTGCAGGAGAACATCCAGAAGACCCCCCAAGTCCATGAGGAAGATGGCCGCCGAGAGAACGTTGCTCTCATCACCGTCCCAGGGCCGTCCACGAGGTCTTGGGCCTCAAACGATGCTTCGTCAGGACACCAAGGCATCTGTTGGCAGCACTATGAAGGCCAGAGGGTTAGAGAGAGCCAAAAAAGTCCTCAACTTCTTCAAGCACAACGGCGACAACCGGTCAAGATCTACTCCGACAAGAAGATCTTCACAGTGGACGCAGTGCTGAACAGAAGAAATGATCGATTCTTGGACAAACAATAGGTCAGGTGAGGGTATTACAGGACCAAACATCCAGCCCAGTCATGGTCCTGGGTATCGTGGCCTCCGACGGCAACAAGATGCCCCCCACACTTCTTCAGGCCCAATGAGAAGGTCACTCTGATGTCTACTACAAGGTCCTTAGGTACAAGGTCTTGCCATAGCTAAAGAGCACATTCCCAATGAACAATTATGTGTTCACCCAGGACGGAGCCCCGGTTTCACACGTTCCAGAAGGCTCAGGAGTTCTGCAAGGGGAACATGGCCTCCTTCTGGACGGCAGACTTCTGGCCCTCCTCATCGCCGGATGTGAACCCCCTAGACTTTGCTGTCTGGGGCTTCCCTGGAGGGCAAGACCAACAAAACCTCACACACCAGTGTCGAGGCCCTGAAGGCCACCATCACCAAGAGTGGGACAACATGTCGAGGACTTCATCAAGACCAGCTGTGCCTCCGTTCGTCCACGTATTGAAGCCATCATCAGGGAAATGGAGGACACATTGAATAAAAATTGTAACTTACTGTATCCTTAACATATTATGTTTCAGAATTTACCATTAAATGGCTCTAAAATAAACTATTTCAGCCTTCACATTGGCCTTTGTCATTTTCCTAATTTTTGCTGTACCACTTCTCTCTCTCTCTCTATATATATATATATATAGTATTCTATATGTATATATCTTATCATCTACATAAGAGACAATTTATGCAGTTAGTTATCAAAAATAACATTGAACTTTAGAGGAAACCGACAACAACCTAACCTCAACCAAATATCAATTCAATGCGTGTATTTGTCAATTTATTTATTCAACGCGGTTTGCTGAGATATTTTGACATCACCCAATATCATCCACATATGGTTCTATTCACGTACACCATACCTTCATAAATCACATGGTCATCAAAATGGATTGCATTATTTCTGGTAATGCTTATTGCACTGTTTATTCATGGGAGAACACGTCCTCGATTCAAAAAGTAAATATTTTTACTTAGTAACTAAAATGCTATCTTCATAATTGTGATATACTTGATATTTAAGGCCTTTAAAGAGAAAGTATGGCTTTATCTGATTTTCACATGCAACTAAAAAGTAGTACTTGATAACATCTTAAACGCCTTTTTATCCTCCCGGCTGCAAAAGATTGAAGGATATTTTTTTGTCATTATTTTTTCAAATATTCTTGCCAGCACTAATGATCATCAATTTGAAAGCAATCTTAAATTGTCTGATCCAGAACATAAATTAGTTTACATTCGTCTGACGTAGACGGTCTTTTTCAGTGTATATGAGACACTCATTAATCATTTTGATCTGTCTTGAATGCTCTACAAATCATGTTGCTTGACACGCAATTATTCATAAGGTGTTACATATGACCCATTGAGTTTGTTTCTTTACACAATGATATTTCTTGAAATATTTTGCTTTGGTTTAGGTTTAGCTAATTTATCAACCGTGATATATATTATATAAATAAATGGGCGCGCCCGACCGGACAAACGACCCTTTTTTTCGCAAGACTTAATTTTTTAAAGCCAGTCCGGGACTTTAATATTTTCGTTCGTTCGTCATTCTGAAAGTGACCACTTTTTTTAAAGAAATAATATCCTATTATTTTTTTAAATTACGAAAAAAATATACAAGAAATTGATGAATTTTTTTTTTAGAAAATAATTTTTAATTTTTTTTTTAAATTTCAAATATTCGTTTCTAAAAAAAGTCGGCCCTTTCAGATGACGAACGAAGGAAATCTTAAGTCCTGGCCCGGTGATTTTTATACACACCATGAAAGTATATAGATTTGCATTTTCTTGTTACTGATCTCTACTTATTTAAACATATTGAAAAGACATAACACCTAACACACAATTATCAATTCATGACTTGAGTCTATATACAGTTCCAGCAATATGACTCCAGTTCCACAACTCTGAACTCCTCGAAGGGGATGTTTGGAATTTAATGACCTTGATGAATTATACAACTATCAAGACATTCTTCGTCGCCAATTATATTATATAATTTTTTTTTTTTTGGGGGGGGATTGCCCTTTTATTTATCCTCAATAAACTTAAATATCATCTCATCGACAATTATCATTATCCTTAAACTTAACTTCATAAACGACTATGGCAAATGTCATCATCATCTTCATAGATTTATGCATTTTTACATCTCAGCTTATTACACACATAAACAAACACCTAATCTCGTTTGATGATTCTCTAAGACACTTTTAGGTATGTAAGTCTTTTCTAAGAGCTAAGTTGGCGAGTCTCCTTCCTAGCATTAGTCGAGTCATTTCTACAAATTAGATCCTGACATCCATGACTCGGAAGGAAGTTCCTCTGCTCAGGTAGATTGTATTATTAAAAAACGCTTAATATGTTAATATACATTAAGTTGTACTTTCCTCTTGAAACATCTGACCTCACCATCACAAAATGAAGCACAACTTGAGTTATGTCGTCTTGTATTGTGTTACAGGTAAATCACCTCTATGGAAAGCCCTGAACTGCAATGCAGAAATATATACAGAACTTTTTAGGCTAATATACTAAATATATGATAAATATTTTGTGAAATACTCTGATTATTAAAGATACAAACTCTGATACATCTTCAGAATGATTGGTTGAAAAAACTCTGATCCATTTTTTTCTAGAATGTGAATTGGTTGAAAAAGGAGCGGCAATAATATTTATTGACAGTTTTGACTTTAATGCATTATAACTTTTTTAAACTGTTTCTTAAAAGAACTTATGTATTTAGTTTAGAAAAATTAATATAAGAGTATTCCGTTATTTCCCATAAACTCATTTCTTATTATAAAACGTTTATATAATACTAAGAATACAACTCTCGAACGTTTTATTGAACATGATAGCGGAAGAAAAACAGCTGTCGTTATGAAATAAAGTTTTTTTTATTTTTATTTTTTTTTAGTTAAGAATTTATTGCTGTCTTACGATAGTACATACAATACTACAATTATACAATAGAAAAGCAAATACATACCACAGCAAAAGAACACGACCACACAAGGGGTATATGTGCTACAACAGCAAATGGATATTGAGCATTGCATTATATAATTATTTTATAATCTACTTATGAAGCAATTAAATTAAAGTTAGAATCAATAATTTGTTGCATCTTTTACATTTAATAAATTAATCATACGAAGATCTTCATCCTCCTCTTGCATGACTTGGTATCTCTCATATGAAAGCGATGGCATCTGTGATAGGTGGTCACGTTTGGGACTCCTCCATGCATATATTACAAATGGCATTGTGTTTTTTCATTTGCTCAGATGGGCCAGAAGGTCCATGCCTGTGTAGGCTTGAACAAGTAATTTAATGTTGGGACGTGAAAGCTCGACAACCGTTGGTTCTTGGAATATTCAACATCCTATGAGTATGTTTCATTCCAAGATCCTTTTTGTATCTGTTGCAACCAAACTTCATAGAAGAAGCCATCTATCCTTTCTTTATGTATCTTGGTGGTGCTCAACACATAAGCGATTTTACTTTGCGTTCCTTTCTTTGCAAGGTAGTCCGCAATTCGTTGCCTGAGATGTCTGAATGGCCCTTACACCAATCAAGATGTATATTTATTTTGATTTTGCGTTGTTTAATACTTCTTTGCATTGCTTAACTGTGGCACTTTTTGTAAAGGGGTTTAGAATAGCAGCAATTGCTGATTGAGAATCTGACCGAATAATCACGTTCTTAGATGGCTTGTCTTGTTCAAGTAAAGCTTTAACAGATTGGTTGATGGCAATTACCTCAGCTTGGAAGACTGATGCTTCCTTATTAAGAGATATATATTTGATAAAAGGATATATCACCTCTATGATGGCCCATGACCAGCTCCTGTGTTGTCTTTCGTCTTTTGATCCGTCTGTGATATAATAATGTCAGAGTTTTCAACATGATAGTTATCAACCCAGATACGATTGCCTGTAATGTAGTCGCTAGTTTCATTATGAAATAAAGTCCTTTCAATATTCTTACACTCCTAAGCATGTTTAAGCGCCGGACTACTCGATATATTGTCATGATAACCCTTCAACACAGATGACGTCAACACGTAATAAACAATATTTAGGTGTCATTCGTCATAAATAAGCTAAATTTAACCTCCGTCAGCAAGCTGAGAGCTTTCAGTCGCCTCCACAGAAGGATGACACTTTTGCCAAACTATAAGCAATTCATTAGTTGGCAGGTCGTTGCATGCCAATGCCTTGAAATAGCTAGGCAGAGACAACATTAGACTCTGCTATTGATGAATGAAGGGCTTAACTAATATAATATTATTAAGCAAACAATACGTTTGTTTTATCAGAGCTAGACAACGAATCGTTTTTCTTGTATTTCAATTCCTATAATATCGAAGACGTTGCATAACCAATACAGAAGAGTCATTTTCATTTTAAATTAATTTAACGACATAAACCATTCCATTTTTCTCGTGGTGCAAAGGGCTAATATTTAAACAAGAGGTGGTAGTATTTGTAAACTAGAGGCATAATACACTCAGAGAGTGTGTACCTCCGCCGATCCCACAACATTCCATTCAAACATTCTCCCTTTCACACGCCCGATTTTCTATCTCTAATCATTGTTTCCTCTCTGTTAGCTCATTTTGCATATTAAAAAAGCACTCATAGACGGGAAGAGGAAGAAGTTAAGCTACGTCACTGGGTTAACTAGTCCTGACTGATATATAACAATAATACGTCAATGATATTTTTTTTAGCGTTTGTTCTTTCCTACTCCCTGAATAGAGACCCATTCATTATTATTATTAGTAGTATTTTGCTCATTTTGCATATTAAAAAGCACTTAGAGATGCCAAAATTTTATCACTTGTTCCTTTTGGCATTTCCAACAACTCCACAAAGTTTCATTCGAATCCGTTCAGTACTTTTTGAGTTATCCTGCTGACAAACAAATAAACAAACCAACAAACGCTAGTGAAAACAATACCTCCTTCGGCGGAGGTAAAAACAATCACGAAGGTCAAGGGTAAAGGTTCAAATCGTAAGATGGGAGGATCACTTTGTAATATATCATACCAATAAGAGTCTTTTAATTTTGCCTATATGGTTCGATAGAATTTCATCCGATGGATATAAATAAGCATTATAGCATTAAAATTAGTCTATCGAACCTAGGATCTTATCAATGAGGTAGCAGACCCAAAAATGACCATCCCCTCTCGGGAGTATTCGAACCTGCGCCCCCAACATTGAGAGTTAACACACCTTAACACGTCCTTTTATCTATAATTATGATTTACTAGTAACTCCTTCATTCAATTTTTCATTATATGTAGGCCAAGTATGAAATTACCTCAATTATTTCACAGGCTTTTAAATAGTTCGTTATGACGTCACCGTATTTTCTCCTTATTTATAGATAGATACGATTTATTAGTCACATTCTTTCCAGCATTCCATTCGTATAAAATATCTGACAGACAACTTGCAAATAATTGACTTTATATATTTTATAAATAAGTTATCTATGACGAAGCAAGTTTTCAAATACTAGAAATTATTTTGCATATTTTATATTTATCTTAAATAATAGGAGACGAATTTCTTTAATATTCCATTATTTATTTAAAAAATATTTTGTTTTCAGCAAATAATATTTTTAATGTGTAGACCAATCATAATCTTCAAAATAAGAATTCCATTCGTCTGTTTGTTCGTTTCCCTGTATCCCCAAAACGATTAATTAGACAAGTTTTCAATATATCATTTTGAGGGCTCAGGTTGTGTTTATGTGGATGTGGAATCTCCGGGGAAGTTTATTATGACCATTTTATTCGCCAAATGTTTTTTTTATGATTTTTTGAAATTGCCAATTCAGATTAGCCAGGAAACGACCGGGACACTTTTTTTCGCCGGGACCCAGGCCGGGCCAGGACTTTAATATATTCGTTCGTTCGTCATCTGATAGTGACGACGGTTTTTTTGGAAAATAATTTTCCTATTATTCTTTAAAATTTAAAAATTATTTTATAAAAGAAAGTGATGAGGTCACTTTCAGAATGACGAAGGAACGAATATATTAAGTCCCGGCCCCGCCCGGTTTAAAAATTCAAGTCCCGGTACTCGGTCGTTTCTTGAGATTTGCATTAATTTTCTGTGGATGATTTTGAAGTGTTAAAGTGTGTTTTGAACCCATTGGTTATGCGGAAAAAAGTTTAACGATTTTTTTGATAATGGCGCGCTAGATTGGACACAAATTTATGTGGAGGATGTTTGGGTGCAAATAAATATTATTGAGGGTGTTTCCCGGAAAAGTATATACGAATAACAATCGATCCGTTTGTTTGCTTGTTCGATCCTATCGTTATCCTAAGCACACTATATCTATATCCATACTTTTCTACGGATATGTTTCAGTTGCCAAACAAAAACAACTTATTAATAATAGAAAAAAGGGAGAGGTTTGGGATTCATTTGATACTATAATCAAAGAGATGCCAGAGGGATACAAGAAAGATGTCTCAATGTTTTCTAATCGACAGTTGTTTCTTTCTTTCTTTCTATTTCATGTCGTGTATAAAGTAATCTCTAGCCGAATATTGTGTCCAGAAGAAATGGAACAAGAAAATACGGCTTAGAAAGAAACGGTTGCATAAAAAATGGACCAGGAAGATATGACCCAAGATGGATAAGGAAGGTGATGACGCGTGGAAAATGGCCCAAATGCAATATTTGAATGGAATACAATATTGTACAATTCATATAAATTGAGTAGATAACAGTATAAAAAAATATTTTAGCAATTATGATTAATCGATTAAATATTGTAAAATTACAATTAAGAGATAACGGTAAAAAATATTTAGCAATTATGATTAATCGATTTATATTGTACAAATACTATTCTCATTTAAATTGCTATTATAGATTAATGTGTTCCTTGTTTTTGTTATTTGTTGGGGCAACAACTTATTTGAGTCATCTTTTCCATGAGTCATCATTTTCCTTTTCTATCTTGGGTCATTTCTTCCTAGATCGTATTTTCTTCGGTCATTTCTTCCTAATATCACAGTAGATACTTTTAGGCCTCGATAGGAGACAAACGTACATATTTATTTAAATAAGCTCTCTATATTTTACTCTATGGTTCTAACTATCAAAGTCTTGTTTTTAAGCTGCAATAAACAGTGCTTTCTTTTTTTTTTTTTTGACAGGGAAACGATTAAAATATTTGAAATGAATTAACGTGTTTTTCACGGAAAATTTCCTTACTTTCAGCGACCTCCAGACAGTGTCACCTTGACCGCATACATAGTTTTGTATATTTCGGTGAATACGCTAAGGTACTGAAAAATAGTTTCCTAAGTCTTTCAATTCCTCCTTATAATAATGAAAGCCGCACTTCTTTGTCAGAATATTATAATATGCTGATATATTAGATTATTCAACAAGTTGAATGTAGCCGTCAATCAATTATAACATTCTAAAAAAACAGCTTTACCTGATGCTTAAAACAGTTGATTGTTGTATGATTTTTATTTAGAATTATCATAACTCTAGCCCTCTTCTCTACTGAAAATGGTGTCCAGAAGAAATATACCAGGAAGAAATGGACCAAGTTAGAAAACGATGACTCATGGAAGATTGACCCAATACATGAATAGACAATTATTTGAGTGAAATACAACTAAGTATTTTACAACTACTATTTATCATATATATATATATATTCAGGCTTGTGAGCGTTCAGCTTTTTTTGCGTTCAGCGTTCGTTCAGCGTTCAAAAAATAATAGCGGTCCGTTCAGCGTTCCGTTCAATGTTTTTGCGTTCAGCGTTCCGTTAGCGTTCAAATATTTAAAAATAACAATGTGTAATTTTGAAAAATGGACGTACTATTTAGGGGTTTTATAATAAAAATGAGCCCGAATCGACTTTCAAATGATATAAATTTGTTGACTGGATCTAACCCAGGGGTTCCCAACCTGGGTCCGCAGAACGTCTATTTCACTACATAAGAGGGTCGCCAGACTGGAGATTTTTCTATAGGGGGGTCACCAAAGAAAAAAGTTGGAAACCCCTGATCAAACCCCAACTTGTATATATTTTTTCCTGACCCGTAACAAATAATCATTATATTAATAGTTTTCCATATATAAAAGACTAACACGCCAGTCCGCATGAAAGAAACTTAACTATTTTCAATCTTATTAAAAACAACTTCAGATCAAATATATTTGAAAAAGTGTCGCGATGACCAGACTCGCTTATTTTCGATTAACGGAGTCCGAGTTCGATATTAAGAATCTGCAAAATAGTATTTTAAACCTTCGATGTATGAGTAACTGGATCCCTACTTTCTTCCGTAATGGATACATTACATTTTAAATTATAATCATATTTAAGGTGTAATAAATCAAGACAAATACGAGATCAAAGCTATATAATACAATTAATATTATAAAACAACATTATATGAATGCATCTTATTTTAGGAGATGTATTTTTAATCATCTTTGCAATATAAAACACATTTAATATTATATAACCACGAATCAACCATTTACTACATTAAATTGAAGTAATATCGTCTTCGTCATTAGAGAATAACTTAATCTCAATCAATTATTAACATTAAATTTATGTAAGGAACAAAACAAAACGCAAAATATTAACTGCAACTGTTGTAAGGCTAATTTTTTGTCTGATCATGGCGTCAAATTATATTTTTTTAAAGCGACAACAACAAGTTTCTAGGTCGCTTGGTCTATAGGATGTGCAAAGAATTGATCTTACATTTCTCAGAGTACTTTGGTTGAGACATTCGCGACCATCATGGCGCCTTAAAAAATATATATCTGCTATATCCAGGAGAAGCCAAAATAATAAATTATCATCTATAGTCATCAAACATCCATATACAATTGTGAAGTGCGAGTAAAAAATGTTTACCAAACTATGCTAATTACTAGGAAGCGTACCTTGTAAATATATATTTTTGTTTGCTCGTAGACTGTCATTTATCTCCATGACGAAATGAAAAAAGCTGACGAAATGAATACTGTCCTCGTATCCGATTCCTAATATTTAACTCTCGAGCCCTCCTATCCGAGTCCTAATATTTAAGTTATCAAGTCCACGAATCCGAGTCCATCAAAATGAGCAAATCCATGATTCAGAGTCCACAGCCCAGATGAATATCCCGTAGTCAGACTTAATTTAAACTTATTTCAACAATAGTTTCATACCTAAATACTAAATAAGTTGTTTTATTTGTCATAAGAATGAATGAATAAAAAGGTCATTCAATTGTGTATAAATTTTTGTCACTTGGGGTAAAATTTAAAAAAGTGCTTTACTATTCTATATGAGTTCTTGGGAGAGTAGTTTATAAGTTCTTCTTATAATATTTCATCCCTTGTTTATATCCCAGAAAAAATACTTATCAAAACTACATTGAAATGTTTGGAAAAATTGAACACTGAACGCAAAACTATTTTTTTTTGCGTTCAACGTTCAGCGTTTCAAAAAAAAGTTGCGTTCCGTTCAGCGTTTCCGTTCATTTTTTCTTGGCCATCCCTTCCTAAGCCGTATTTTACTTGGCCATTTCTTCCATATATCCAAAAAGGATTTTCTCACAAACTCACTAATAAACATGATTGTTTACAGGACTGTCGATAAATGGATATCAACATGATTGTTTACAGGACTGTCGATAATGGATCATCAGTCTGATAAATCGAAAAAATGAAGAAAACAGTCCTGTAAACAATCATGTTTATTAGTGAGTTTGTGAGAAAGAATTTCCAAAAAAGTGATGATGACGTTTTTTCCGGAAAAAAGTCCAAGAAATGTTTGGAAAACTTGAACGCAAAACACTTTTTTTTTTCATTCAACGTTCAGCGTTCAAAAAAAGTTGCGTTCCCGGTTCATTGAACGTGCGTTCAGCTGAACGCCGTTCAATTTTGTGTTCCGTTTACAAGCCTGGTTTAGCTAGCTTAGTAATAATATATGTACAATTGTTTGTCTAAATTACATTTGAGCCACTGATTTTGAATGGAATATATATAAATAATGATATTGGAAAGAAATGATCGATGAAAAAATAAGCTTTGGAAGATGACCCAAGATCGAAGAGTAAATGATGTCGCATGGAAGATATGCCCCAAATACATATTTGCCCCGTCTAATACAGCTAGAGCAAGGAAATTATTTACTCATAATTGTGAAAAATAAATATTTTTCCCATATTTCTCAATTTATATGCAAAAATGTATTTGTACAATACTTAGGTGCAGGATCGGAGTGGCCACGGGGAGTACCGGACTATTCCCAGTGGCTGCTGGCCTCAAGAAACATACACGGTCGTTGACTAGCCTACCAATGGCATATTGGGGCCTGTATAAGGCCGGCGAGGGCAAAATTGTCCCGGTAGATAAATTCTTCCCACTCCGTCCTGCTTAGTTTTATTCCACTCAAATACTGTCCTACCTATGTATTTGGGCCTTTTTTTCCCCAACAGTCATCATTTTCCTTTCTATCTTGGTCTTTCTTCCTAGGTCACTTTTTCATGGTCCATTTCCTTCTTGACAACCCGAAACATCACCTTTTTCTCTCTCTAACCCATGACATCATGGATCCAATATTTATGAGCGGCGCCGAGGATTCATTCCCTCACATCATTCAGAAACCCAAAGCATTCTAGAAGGAATGCTTCCCATGATTAAGAAAATAGGACCTTCCATATTTTTGTCGTTATTTATTTTCTCTTCATATGAGGTCGGAAATAACAGAATGATACCGCGAAATAAGGAAGGCTGTCAATAAAGCGGAAAAAATTTTCCTTCAGTATAAACCAAACAGAAACGCGATCAGGCTGGGATAAATGAATAGGGATCAATCTAAAGTTGTGATTCAACAAAACTTCTCATTTATTGAGATGCATTTTCTATAAAAAGAATAGTATCTCTTTTATTGATATAACTTTATTGTTTGTATTATTTAAAATAGAAAAAAGTAATATATATATATATATTCGGCTCAATCGATATTTATTGAGACGATAATGTAGTTTGATAATGAAATACACTAACTATTGTAGTACAATATTTTCTCCTATTAATTGAATAATTAATGCCAAACATTTATTTTTTGATATTGTTGGTAAATGAATTCTTTGTTGCTTCTATTATATGTGACAAAGATTTATTTGGGCCATATTTTCATGTGTCAACATTTTCCTTTTCTATCTTGGTACATTTCTTCCCTGGCCATTTCTTCTTAAGCAGTATGTTCTCCTGCCATTTCTTTCTTAATATCCATTTTTATCTATTTAATACATGTTTTTAAAGATTGGAGGATATTTTATTCGGGAGAACAAAGGTTGTAGTCAGAAAATGAATATTAGAGCAAGGTCTAATAAGCCTCCGTCTACAAACAATACTCCCTATAAATTATATGTTACATGAATGATTGCAAGAGTTATGGGCGAGTCACTGCTTAATATGCCGTAACAAGTCATAAATCTGTTTTTGCAACCCATTTTCCTCGTTTATGTTTAGTTAAGATTGATGTTAATTTTTTACATGTGCCTTAGGACATAAAATGTGATGTACCCATGGGGCGTGAGAGTAAACAGGATCCGCTAGGGATGCTGCTTAATATAAAAACCATAACAAATCTATATATTACCCCATAAACAGTGTAAAAGTTCTATTAATATGAAACAATTTTCAGCAATGGGTTAAAAATATATTATGGTTAGACACTTTTACAATTAAAACACAGATTTATATATATTTTTTTAAATTCCACAGTTCATAAAAATATATACAAGCATAAAAACAGAATGTATATAAAAAGATGTTAATGCGTAAAACATAATTAACATTTTAGTTTAAAATTTTAACATCAAATATGAACGAACACTAAAATACAAATAATTAAACAACTTGACAATCTAAAACAAAACATAAATTAACGATAAAACGGTCTATTTAAATCCTTGAATTGGCGTAAAAGTTTTTCCATAAGGCAGGAACACGAAGGGAAGTAGCGAATTACATCAGCGGCCCAACTCCACTTTTTTTGCCTATATGGTTCGACAGAATTGCATCCGATAGGATATAATTAATTTTGTTTTTGCCTTTATGGTTCGATAGAATTGCATCCGATAGGATATAAATAAGCATTATAGCATTATAATTAGTCTATCGAACCTAGGATCTTATCAATGAGGAAGACCAAAAATGACCATCCCCTCTTTTTTTAATGGTTAAGATGTATATTTATTAGCTAAATCCATACAGTGTAAAATATAAGAATACACTAGAAAGTAGGAGATAAAAAACACAATCTTAAGACAGTTACGTTAAAAACAAAGACGTAAATGAACATTATAATTCAAATTACTAAGCCTTAAATTATTTTGTTTATTTATAATATTATTACGAAAGGTACATTACACAAACAAACATATCCAATCTGCCCTTCCATGGACTATAATTGAGTACTCCTCAGATAGTTATAATTGTCTCAACAAGTCCTATGATTCACTTGATATACATCCCCTTAGAAGTCACTTTTCTGTCATTTAAAGCAGTAGAAATTGAAAGATGATAGAATTAACGTTAATGTTTTAATTTGCAAAAACAAACTTATGCTTCATTGGTCATTATTCAATCTTGTTTTGGCTGCAATTTTGATTTTTCATTAATTTTCACTACATCATACTCCATATGCATTGAGTTAGAAACTACACCCCCTCAAAATAATTCATTAACGTTCATTTGTTCTCTTATACGAGCTCAGTCTTCTTGATTCACTTTTGACCATAGAAAAAAAATAATAAGGCACGGTACCAGAAAATTTAGTTTAGTTAGTTAGACTTTATTTCCGTTTGCCAATATACGAGGGTTGGTCAATAAGTCCGTGACTTTTGTATTTCCGTCCATATAATTTGGTTGTCAACACTGCTCCTGTCAACAAGCATCTATCAGCTGACTTCTGTTAAAGTTTGAACACGCTGGGTCTTTTAGTTTGTGTTTGACAGTCTTTACAGACAAACAACTTCGTGAATTGTGTAGAAAATGGAGAAAAGTGAATTTCGTGTGCTCATCAAGCATTATTTTTTGCGGGAAAAAACCATTGCTGAAACAAAGGCTAAGCTCGATAAATACTATGGAGACTCTGCACCATCGATATCAATGATAAAAAAGTGATTAACAGAATTTCGTTGTGGTCGTACAAGCACCATTGATGCCGAAAGCTCTGAAGTCGCCTGAAACATTAAACCAGAAACAATTCAAAAATTTCATGATTGGTGTTGGCCGATCGGAGATTGAAAGTGCGGGAGATTGTGGAAGCCATAGGCATATCACATGGGTCAGTGGTTTCGATTTTGAAAGATCACTTGGCTATGAAAAGCTATCCGCAAGATGGGTGCCGCGTTTGCTCACAATCGACCATAAACGCAATCGGGTGACAACTTCGATGGAATATTTGGCTTTGTTCAACCGCAATAAGGACGAGTTTTTTTCGCCGATTTGTAACAGTGGACGAAACATGGATACACTACAACACACCAGAGACCAAGCAGCAATCAACACAGTGGGTTTTGAAGGGTGAATCGGCGCCGAAGAAGGCCAAAGTGGGTTTATCAGCCAACAAAGTCATGGCTACTGTTTTCTGGGATGCACGTGGTGTAATCCACATAGATTACCTTCATAAGGAAGAACAATGAATGGCGAATATTATACCAGCTTATTGGACCGATTTAATGAGGATTTAAAGAAAAAACGACCCCATTTGGCCAAGAAAAAAGTTCTTTTTTCATCAAGACAATGCAAGAGTCCATACATGTGTTGTTTCCATGGCGAAATTTTACGAATTACGCTATGAATTGCTCCCTCATCCGCCGTATTCTCCAGATTTAGCCCCGAGTGACTATTTCTTGTTTCCAAACCTTAAAAAATGGCTTGCCGGAAAGAGATTTTATTCCAACAATGAAATAATCTCACAAACAAATACATATTTTGAGGACCTCGAGAAATCTTATTTTTTGGAAGGGATAAAAAAAATTGGAGAAACGCTGGACGAAGTGTATAGAGCTCAAGGAGACTATGTTGAAAAATAAAATTAGCTTTTGTCAAAAAAAACTTTGTTTCATTTAAAAAGTCACGGACTTATTGACCAGCACTCGTATAAAGTTTACAAAAAAAGAAAAAAGTAACAAAAAAAATACACAATTCTTGTTAAATGCAAAGAAAAAAACACAAATAAAAATATTAAATAACAACCAAGAATAGAGAAAAGATAATAATAATATGAAAGAGATAAAAACAGGCAATGAGTACGACCTCTCCTATATGATAGATGCAAATTGCGGCTTCCCATGCTTATCCTAACGATTTACATGAATAGCAATATTATGGTCATTTTTGGTCTACCTCATTGATAAGATCCTAGGTTCGATAGAATTCTGTCGAACCAATTAGGCAAAATAAATCATAAATTATTCTCGAAAGAAGGAGTTTGTTTACTTTTTCTAAAGCTCTTTCTAGTAAAGACACCTAGCGGTGACCCGAAGCTCTCATATTCCATTGCGAAACTCCCGAGGCTCATTTGATCTTATTTAAAAACCCATAGCATGACATGTTTTGTCTCATCCGATGGTCTATTGGAGATATTTTTGACGGTACTCAGAAGAAATGGTCCAGGAACCATGAACAAGGATATAAATTGAAAGTGATGGCGCATGTAAAATATGGCCCAAATAAATATTTACCTCGTCTAATAAACAGCAACAAGGAAATTATTTATCTATAATTGGAAAAAAATAAATTATTTACTCAATTATATGAGAAATAGTATTTTATCAGTACATAGGTGTTGTTGTTGTATGATTTATTACAGAGCTACTATAGCCCTAGCCTTCATGGCTACTAATATAAAAAACATGTATCTTTATATACAATCAAATAATTATACAATAATAATAATAATAAATATTAATAAAAGAAAATAACAAAAAAAAATATATATATATATAAGTAATATTTTTTCAATTTTCATAAATATATTAAACTTAAGGAGCTATAAGGATCTAGACAACTCTGCCATTGTCTTTGCTACCCTCCGAGCACTTGATAAGGTGCATGCCTCTCTTAATGGCTGTGACAAGCTCCAGGCCTTTGAAAGGTTAACAGCAGCGACACAGTTGGTAGAAACGGGTTTCTTGAGGCATATTGTAGCACTACGGGTGCGCTCATCGAAGCCCTCAAGAATCCTCTCCAAGGGACAGCTGTCCGCATTCATAGCCTTCCAAGCGGATATGGCAGCCTGCTTCACTAAGATCTCATTTACTGATGGAAGATGTGACCTGTCGAGAAGGTCAACCACACGCAACCGATCTGCTCTTTGAACTCCCAGCAAGGTACGTGCGAGATCGTTGATGGCAAGTTGCGCATCTGAGCTAGTCTTTGCCATTGTAGGGGTGTGAGGGGGTTCAACAGCAGATGAGAGTTTGCACTTCTAGTCACCCAAGCAGACGTCTGAAGTTTTCCGATAACTAGGTGTATTCCACTAAAAAAATCCTGACCTTGAATTTGAGTAATTTTTTTCTTGGGCCCTTTCTTCATAGGTCGTATATTCCTTGTCCATTCTTCCAAATACCGAGTTATCATTTGTGCTTAATTTTATTATAGTTCAAATGTAATATAATTTTTTTTTGATCCAGTCAATGACATAGACACATTAGACTTGGCAAACTTTTTGTGTGCCAATATGGTTCGACAGAATTGCATCCGAAAGGATATGAATAAGCCCAACTAGGCAACATAGTTAAGAGTAGGTCGTTTCTAGACACGGACCTCAGCATAAGAGAGTATACAAAGGAGAATTTGAGACAACATACCTCCATTCGAAGTCTGGTATTTTAGTAAGGTCAATTAAAACTTTTATGAACACTTTCGGTAATACTTTGGCGAGAAGAACTTAGCCACCGAGAAGTTTCCTTAATCGTTTAAGTTCATCAATATAAGTATTGTGAAAAAGGCTGTTAATCTAATTTTTCTCCTCTTTGATGACTTTATTCTGCTAAAATAGGCAAAAGAGATGCCTAGTATAAAATCAAAGGAATAATACAATTATTATAATTACCAATTCTAGACCGAAGATTCAATTTTCTCAACGATCAAATTATTTTAAAAACACACGTCCTCATTGAGTTCCAATTTTCGACTGTTTCGCCAATTCTGTCATATTCAACTCCAAGAATTTTAATCTTTTTTTGTGCCTAACTGGTTCGATAGAATTGCAGTATCCGACGGGATATAAATAAGCATTATAGCATTATAACTAGTCACTCGAACCTAGGATCTTATCAATGAGGTAGCAGACCAAAGATGACCATCCCCTCTCGGGATTCCAACCTGCGTCCATTGAGAGTTGAACACGCCTTAACGCACACGGCTTTTAGGCAAAAAGACCATTTTTTTTCATTTCATTAACAACATTGACGTATTTTTATATGGCCTTTTATCGAGCAATTAACCATAATGGTTTAATTGCTTTTCAAAATATATTAATTAATCCAATTATATATCAAATAATGCTCAATAATTGTGATGATAATGAAATTTGTGTATTTAAGTAATATAAATCAACTTAATAAAAGTAATTTATATTTTTATAAATTGACCTTTTAACAAGTTTTGAATTATTTAAACCCAAAAGTTATGTGATTGAAACCTTCTATGTGAGTAAATAGGCCAATGGTTAACAATACTATTCTAATATCTGGACATGGGCTAATAAGTTATGTATCATAAGACGGCTCCTTCAGTTTAAAAAAAGGTTCCATTAAGGGATAAGTGTGATAACTCTCTCTCGCATTGGATTGCGTAATAAGCCTTCGACACGTTAATGCGAAAAGCCAATTAATATATTTTCTAGCTCTTATTTTTCCAAGTACATACATACATAAAAATCCGTGTTTACTAACTGTAATTTGACCCAAGTGCTATTTAACATTTTAAAGCATTTATATATTTAGAAAAGTAAAACAAGAAACACAAATGACGTTGGCTTTTCTCCTTACCTCTCGTCGTGTGCAAAACACTGTACATATTAACTAAGGTATCAATCCTTGAGTAAAGGTCATGTGATTGAAGTGAAGGTATGAAGTCGATGTAGAGGCTTGTCAGCATCCTTGACCGTACAAAATGTATTAATTGGAAGAAATGGCCCTCAAAATTTGGCCGAGCAAAAAAGGGACCAAGAATATTTCTATATTAGGCAGAAATGGTGTCCTGAGGAAAAGGAAGAAATGACCTAGAAAAAATGGAGAAAGAACAAATGACCTAGGAAAAAATGAACCAAGAAGAAATGGACCAAAGTAGAAAAATGAAAATGATGACTCATGGAATAATGGACCAAATACATGGGTAGGGAAGTTTTTGAGAGGAATACATCTAAGTATTCTTCAAATACTATTTCAAATATAAAATGATAAATAATTACAAAAAATGATTTTATTTTTGCAGTTTGAAATAAATGCTCTCTTTTTGTTGTCAACTGTAGTTCAAAATCACCCAAATTATTGTAAATAATACGAATTATTTACACTAATTTGAGTCATCATTTTCCTTTTCCACCTTGGTCCATTTTTTCCTAGTCTATTTCTTCCTAGGCCGTTTTTTCCTCGGGCATTTCTTCCTAATATCGGTAGAAATAGCCCAAAAATATAGGAAAAATGGAATGGAATGGAAGGAAGAAATGACCCTGATAAAAAAGGGAAGGGATGACTCATGGAAAATGGGTAGGCAATATTTTGAGTGGAATACAATTAAATATTTTACAAACACTATTTCTCATATGAATAATATCTCATGGTTAAAAATAGTTATATTTTTGCAATTTTTGATAAATTATTTCCTGGTTGTTGTTTATAAGACGGGGAAATATTTATTTGAGCTATTTTCTAGGTGTGTCATCATTTTCCTTTTCTGTCTTGGTCATTATTGCTTCCTGGTCCTTTTTTCTTGGGTCATTTCTTCCTAGGTCGTATTTTCCACGGCCATTTCTTCATAATATAGAAATAAACATACAAGGATATTGAACCCCAATGAATAACTATTCGTTATAACTTTACCTTAATGAACAAAATATAGGTGCCTATTGACAAGGTTATACTGAATTTGTCATTTTAAGCCAAGGTATATTGGTCTGAATGCTTTTTTGTACGTTACAGGAAATTAAAAATAGTTATATCAATTAATAAAATAACTAAAGTGTTATCTACTTATTTTAAAATTGTGTATATGTGTCATTCCTGTATGAGAATAACTTTTAAACAAAAAAACCTGCTTCGTCTTTACATTTAATCTAGATAAATGCCAAACATTTATTGGCAAAATCAAATCCCAATATTTCATACATTTGTGAAAAATACAATTTAGCAATAACATAATCGTATCTTAGTCTATTTTAACGAGCGGGTTTTTTTACATGTGAAAAATATTAAATCTTTGTGTATACATAGGTATCAAGGGCAAAAATAAAGATGGAAATGTTACATCACTTAACTCATTACTACGCTTTTCAAGTGTGAATTAAATGACTTCTCCGATCGTGTCTTACTTTACTTAGCAGACATGTACACCTATAGGAACTCTTGATTTCAAACCGTACACAAAATGACCTTTTTGTCAACATATGCAATTTCATAAACTTATCTACATAAACAAAAATGTAACTTTTCAACTCTGCGTCTTACATGATTAAAGAGAACGTCTCTCAGCTAACCAGTATGACTTAAGTCACAAAAAAACATATGCTTCCTTTTTTTCAAGGAATTCCTTAAAAATTATGTCGTATGAATGTTAATTAATAAGTATTTTCACCGTATGTGACTATTTATAAACAGATATTATGATAAGTTTGCCTGATTTACATAAGGTAGGTTCTGTGATTTTTTAAGCAATAAAGTTCCTTGCTTGAGCGTCATTTGCCTGGCAAATTTTTACATACTTTATAGGCGTATATTCAAAGGAATTCCTCAGAACATAGCATTTAGTGCAAAACGCTTATTAAAGACATATTTTTGTCAAAAAGGGTGATAAAAAATCTATGAGTACATTTATTTCTGCGTAAGCTAATCAATCGTTTGAAAATTTTAGGACTAGACACATTCCTATTGAGAGTACTTATCTCATCCATATTGAGCTTAGGACAGAGTTGAATAATTTCTTTATCATTACGTTTCAATCTTAAAATAGAAACATATATATTCGTGGCATATATATATTTGGGTTGTTCTTATTTTTCAAAGTTTGAAATGTTAGCAACATTGTGGATTTTCTGTTTCTTGGTGATAAAAGAAGACGACATACAAAGTTTGAACAAAATCGGTCAACATTACGAGGTCGCGCAACGAGGTCAAAGTTTTAAAAATTTAGTAAAAATATAGTTTTCTGCAAATTTCTTCAAAATGGTGGACGTTACAGACTTTAATAATAATAATTAATTTAAAGGAAATCTAATTTATTACCAGACGTATGTTTGATGTTTTTTAATAAAACAAAGTTTTCAGTAAAAACAAAGAAAAAAATGGAGTGTGTAATGATAGCATATTTCATAGCTTTTTTGTATCAATTAACTTCACTCGCCTGTAGAAGATGATTTGTTCACTGCAGAGTAATAGTACTTTTAAGCTTAGTAAACCTTTAGATGATAAATCCAAAAATGACCTTGGTTGCATTCTATCAATTCAGAATTCAGTACAATCTGAGTTTACATCATAGGATTCAGAGCCTGTATTGACCTATAAGAAATCGATTAGGAAAAAATAAAAAATATGTGTTTCTTAGGTTTGCGTCAAGGTATCCTCTCAAAATTTTACTTTGTCTCTGACGCATTTATAATCCATTATATGCGTCATTTTGTACGCGAGATAGGCTTTTTTTAATGTACATATAACTCTCTACTTATTAAATTGACATGATTTAATATACCAAAATATTAAAGCTGGTTAAGGGCAATTCCATGTAAATGTCAACCTCACCATGTTAAAATAAAGTAACATGTAACATAACAAAATCACTTTTAAATATATCATCAAGGTCTATATTTTACAGAACTAAATGAGTTCAACCAATATTTCAAAGAAATTGTACCCTCCTCGCTCTCTACTTCAGCTTATGGCAATCAAGAATATTGTGATTTCAATACATGTAATATAACGATTTTTTAAACAACCATATATGATCAAAATTTTCGCCCACAACAATGCTCAGCCTCCCTTGGGGCATTAAGGGGTTAACTTAAGCGAAGTGTAAATAAGTTGTGTGATTTCAAGTTTCCATTTCGCTGTGGAACCTTGTTAAAGTGGGACGGATTTATAGGACAGCCAATGTCACGTCCGTGACATTTTGTTAAGAAAGTTCTCATTAAACATCCGTTTAAAATGCAACAGTAAACAAACTCTCTGTGCAAAGCTAACTTTTATTGAGGTTGTATGTTAACAAGAATTGGCCATTGTACTCCCTTTCTAAATATTATTTTCCCACGTTACGGACGTTACTGTTACGGACGTTACTATACAAAATCGTCATGCCACTGCCACCGTTTAGTCTTCGTGTTGAACTGAAATAACTCCGATCCAAGTTTGTAGCCTATACAAGTTTTTATTTCCCTCGCCTACTCCTACGTAGCAACATCTTCGCGATCACATTATTTATTCCCAAAAAATAAATAAATCGCGTTCAGGAATAGGTTACGTGGGCTACCAAGATGAAATCCAATCTGCCCACTGGAACCAAAACCAGATTACAGTATTCACGGCTGTAGCCTGGAGGAGACAGGACGCACAGTCCTACGTCATTGTCAGTGATGAGCCGCAGCACGACAAAAAAGCAGTCACCACATTTCTCACAGGCATTATGAAGGACCTGGAGAAAAAAAATCCTGAAATGACACAGCTCCACATTTTTAGTGATGGGTGTGCTTCCCAATTCAAAAACCGATTTCTTTGGTTTTTCCTGGCCTCCACCTTCAAAGAAATGTTTCCACACATTACCACTGAATGGCATTATTTTGCCACCAGTCATGGAAAAGGTGCTGTGGATGGAGTTGGAGGGACTGTGAAGAGGGCGGTGTCTATGGCAGTTCTTAGCAGACAGGTGGTGGTGGCAAATGCAAGCACGTTTGCTGAGACTGCCAGGCGGGTTTGCCCCAAAATGGAGGTGCTGTACATCACAAAGGAAGACATAGGAGAGTTCTGCAATACACATGAAATTGCCAAGTACTGGGAGCAGGTCACCCCTCTCCCAGGCACACTCAACGTTCATTCAGTGACCCCTGTGTCATGGGGTCAAGTGCAACATAAGGCTTACTCCACCGCCACAACAACCGCTCACCACACACTGATCCAACACCCACCTTCTTCAACAGATGAAGAATCAACGGACGATGAGGCCAATTCTGCATCTGAAATGCAAAACCTCACCACTGGGGATTGTGTGCTGGTGAAATATGAAGGAAAGAGGTTGAAGAGGGAGTATGTGGGTCTAGTCACCGACTATGATGAAAATGCAGTTGAGGTGGAGTTTCTGAGGAAAAGCGACGAATTGGGGCATGTTTATAGATTGCCAACAAAGGAGGACAAGTCCTGGGTGGCTCGTGACCAAGTCGTCAGACGACTGAGTCCTGTCGTAGATAACAGAGGAAGGCACCACTTCACTGAGGCTGTCCAGGCTGAATAAGAAAAAAGAATCCAGAGAAAAAAAAGAAAGAAAGCAAATAAATAATTACATTAATTCATTATTTAATTAATAAATAATTTGTTCACCTTTATCTCATGTCTCTCAGTTTGTTTTATAATTTAAGACCCAAGCTAAAATCAATTGTGATCATGTACTATTCTGTATTATTGCCACATGCCAATACAGCAAGCAGGTTGGACTGAACTGAAAAACTGAATAACAGCATCCATTCTATATTATTCAATAACTTAAAGGTAGTTTTAACAAATATTGAGACTTTTGGGGGGGATATGATGGTTAAATTGTTGGTTTTTCAAACAGAAACAATTTGTATTTCAGACACGTCACATCCATAACGGAATTATGTCACATCCATAACGCTGGTTTTTCCTTCCTAGATTCTGCATGAAATAGAAAATATTTTTAAAAAGGTTTTTTTTATGTTCAACTAAGACTCCTTTATCAAATGTATATCTGTATTTGGATATCATCTTTAAAATTTCACAGAGTTTGTTGAATATCTGTAGTCACTTGAGAAACGGGGTATTTTTTCTGTCACATCCATAACGCATGTCTTTTTTGGCATTTTCTTGTGTTCTAAATGTACTAAGGGAATTATTTTTTTCCCTACCACTTCTTCAATATGGGAGGTCTTAAAAATATACAAGACATCTTTAAATACTGGGAAAGAATAAAAAATAACTAGGTCATCTGTTGTCATTTTGTGTCCAAATGTCACATCCATAACGCTGGAACTGCCCTTAACCAAGCTTTCATTTGATATGTTTGGTGTTCTAAAAATCGCTATACTTTAAGAGATATAAGCAAATACATTTTTGCACGTACTCTCCCCCAAAATTGATCCTTTGATTTGAGAAATACAATTACCATTTGGTAACTGCAGTTAACTGTTAGCTGGATAGGAAGAAAAAAAGAAGGGAGAGAAGTGAGGCAAAATACTCTCTCCCTTCCCTTTCTCAGGAACGGAGTGGGAAGAATTTATCCACCGGGACAATTATGCCCTCGCCGGCCTTATACAGGCCCCAATATGCCATTGGGAGGCTGTAAACGGCCGTTTATGTTTCTTGAGGCCAGCGGCCCACGGGAATAGTCCCGGTACTCCCGGTGTCCACTCCGCCCCTTTATATATATATATATTATATATATATATATATATATATATATATATATATATATATATATATATATATATATTATATATATATATTCTATATATATATATATATATATATATATTATATATATATATATATATATATATATATAGCAAGGGATTACTTTATACCCGACATGACATAAAAGAGAAAAAAATGCTGTTGACTAGAAAACACAGAGACATATTTCTTGGATCTCTCTGGCATCTTTTTGTTCTAGTATTAAATTAATCACAAACCTCTCCCTTTTTTGTATTATTAATAAGCCGGTTCTGTTATTATTATTGCATTATATTTACAGCTGAAGTTATTCTACTTGGAGAAGAGGCTTATTTTTAAAGAAAGCTAACTCTTAATTTCAATGAAAAGCTCTACTTTTGGACCGTTGGCTATTTTTTTTACACATACAGGAACAAAAAACAGCTTCATGATAAATTAATTTGAGATCAATTTATCATATCAATTAGAATAGCTTAATTCAGGGATCTGAAGTTGCAAAGGGAGTTTAGAGTTAGGTTTTTATTAAATGAACATAATGAACACTCTTGGTTTAAAAGAAATATTATTATGAAACAATAACTAACATTTTCTGATTAAAGTTTGTTTGTATCAGCCTTAGCAATTTATAAAAGGGTGCACGTTTGCTCATTAGAAGCATGACCAACTCTCAATATGGAAGGTACAGATTTCATTGAACCAAATTTAAATTGATTTTTTACATTTAAAACAATTTTCTTTTCAGTAAGGCTTTTATTTACTTACATAATAATGAAACTACATGAAATACAAAACTCAACAAAAAGGAAATAACTTCATATTTAATGATTTAAAACATCAATCATAATATTTAAAAATCCAATCAAGCATAAATTAAAACCATGGTCATACTGATAAAATATGATATTATAAAAACCCCATCGGGATCAATATTGTGGATAACATAGATTCTTTTTGTAAAATTGAAGAAACTTTCTTTTTCGTGGAGATTTCGTGTCGATAGGGAAGAACACAGCTTTATCACATCATAGGCGTAATTCCGCGACTCGTTCTGGGTATTGGGATCCATAGGCGAAGACCACAATATCTTGTAGCCGTGAAATACAAATTGACCTCAAGTGGATAACCTTACTTGGTCAATCACATGTTAAATACTTTGCAAGATAGACCTTACAGTTGCTGATAGTAGCATTGTTCGCTTTGCTTCATCTTGATATTAGCCCAGCTTACGTTACCACACCAAAAAGTAGAGAGCCATTAAAATAGATTGGGTCAATTTTTTTGTTGATAAAATATTGATTTAAAATAAGGAAATGCTTTTAAAATAAATAACACTGGACATTCAATTAAAAAGCGTGAAGCAATGCCATTATAATATTTTCCACAATCTTTGCAGGGACAAAAAACCGTAGCAGTCCAGCAGAGATCTGGAACTGTGTTTTTCTACTATTATTTAAACAAAAATAACTATAAATAATAAAGAAAATCCTTTTTTTCTTCATTATACTTTTTATTTTACATTTCTCATGTCTTCTTTCAGAAAATCAAAATGGAGACGGACAATCAGAACGGTATGGACTACAACGAAGAGGAAGTCTGCCAGACGCAAGCGGCCCTTAAAGTAGATCAAAAGAACGACATTGAGTGCAGCGAAGAGGAGGTCAGCCAGACACCAGAGGCCCTTAAAGCGGATAACCATAACAAAGAGGAGGTCTGCAAGAAGAAACAAATCCTTAAAGTGAAGAACACTAACAGTGAGGAAAAGCAAACGACAATTCAAATGATAAAGGGAGTGTCAACCTTTCAGAGAAATTAGAGGAAATTTTATTGCGTCTCATTCATGATCAGGAAGAGCTATGTGAAAAGATAGAGATCGAACGCAAGGCGAGAGAGGGACAAGTGGGCCAATTGCAAAAAGATTTGAACGATAAAGCTGCAGATCTTGAGAAAGGACTTTCGGATTTGGGCGATAAGCTTGATAAAGAGCAAAATGATTTTGATTCTCGTTTGGAGGAACTCTCAAAAGATCTCAGGGATGAAGATCAACGGATAAAAGAAGACATGGAAAATAGATTCAATGAACTAGGCAAGGAGCTTCAGGAGAACAAAGAAGAAATGGCTGCTAATCAAAACGTTCTCATAGAGAAACTGGACTCCATCAATGGGGATCTGGAGACTGCCGTTGAAGAAATAAACGGGAAGCTCAATAGTGATATTCAGGATATGAAAAAACACGATAGAACAAGGGAACAGTTCTCTGAATGACCTTCTTCTCGAGGAACGCAATGAACGGTTAACAGGAGACGATGATTTAAACAAGAGGTTGAGTGATTTACGAAAAGATCTTGATGATGTTAATGCAGACTCCACAAATAAGCTGAGTGAAATTGAGGCTTCGCTGAGTAAAAAGATTGACACCGATCTTGGAGAAGTAAAATCTGATATGGGTATTTTGGGCGGGAAATTGGACTTTGGATTAAGTGGACTGGACAAGAAAATTGAAGAACTGGATTTAAAGTTTGAAGGGGCACTTCAGGAGGAAAAGGATGTCAATGTGGGACGAGTCAATGACTTGAAAATGGCATTGGAGGAAGAAAAGCTTCTACGAGTTCAGGATATTGAAATTGCAAAGAACAATCTACTTGAGAAGATACAAGAGGAGCGCAGTGCTCTTGAGGATAAAAACGCTGAGGTTATCAAGATGATTGACGAGGACAGGGAAGATCTGGCGCATTTGGGAAAGAAAATTGATGGAGAGAAACGTGAGCGAGGGAAGCTTTTGAGTGAGCTTGAGTACAAAATGGAGGATGACCTCAGCAAATGCACAAATAAAATCAACACGGATATTGGAGCCATGAGAGAAGATTTAGAAAAAGAATCCGCACAAAATAAGGCTGATAGTCAAAGATACATTCAGACATGGACGCACTTCATGACTTAGTCCTTGGCCAACTCAATGAATCAGGCCAAAATATAAAGGATCTTCTTAAAGAAGAAGAGGTGAATCGAATAAAGAACGACGAAGAAATAAGAGCAGTTTTGGAGGAATATAAAAATCAATTGGATGGTTCAGACTCTGATCGAGAGGCAGGAATCCAGGCACTTCGAGATGAACTAGCATCTTCTAATAATAATTTAGAAAATTCCCTGCAAAACGAAATCAATTCCTTGAACGACAAAATGCAGAGTCAAAATGATGGGATTCAGGAACAGATCGGAGGATTAAAAGATGAAATAACTGCAAGTATTGATGGAATAGTCAAAGATATGGAAACTGAAAAGCTAGAGAGGGAAAAGAGTGGCCAAGATTTAAACAAAGCTATAGAGGATAAGGTGAATGGTTGCATCAATGACATTAAGACATTGGAGGGTGCATTAGAGGAAAAAACATCAGGGATTCAGGAGGAGCTCAATAAAGCTGTGGCCAGCATCAACTCTGAATTAACAGATACAAAGGATTTAATAGCTAAGGAAGGAGAAACAAGATCTGTGGCCTTGGAAGGGCTTAAGTCCGTTGTGGATCAAAATAACATCCAACTCGAATCTGATTTGAATGCATTGAAGAATCAAATAGAAACCAACAAAGATGAGACTGCAAATTTTGTTGATGCTGCAATGGCAAAAGTCACTGATAATTTATCTTCAATTGACTCCCTCCTCCGGAACGACTTAGAAAATTTGAATAGCCTTGTGAAGGAAGTTAAGGCAGAAACATTAGACGCCATGGTTCAAAAAGTTGCTCAAAGCATTGATGATCTCGATGGAAAATTATCTGGACGAATTGAATCCGATGTCAAGGCTCTTGATGAATCAGTTGGTCAAAAAATAGCTCAAATAAATTCTGATTTAGATTTACTCAAGGGTAGCAGTCAGAATGAAAGTTCAAACTTATGCTCCCAACTTAGTGCCTTGAAGGCTGACTTGGATGGACAAAAGGAAGAAATGTTGGGTAAGATATCCACTATGGATGAGGAAATGGGAGTGAAGATGAATGACGTTAGTTCTGATTTGAATGGAAAATTAGCTAAGCTAGACGATGGCATGAATAAAAAAATGGACGCCCTTCGATGCTCGCTTGAAGGTGTAACAAGTAATGCGATTCAAAAGCTTTCTGATGAAATAATTGAACGAGAGGGTGCTCTAGAGGGAACCCTAATTCAAAAGGTTGAGGCCGACAGGCTACAGTTTGAGTCAGACATCGGTATACTGAAGGAGAATCAAGATATGACTCGAGATGCTATGGCAAAGGACCTTGAACAAATAAACCAAGAGGTATCCCATAGACTATCGGATCTTGATAAGAAGCTTGATGACGAAGAAAAGTGCATAAAGGACACCATTCAGGCCATGAACTCCGACCTCATTTCCAAGATATCGGATGACTTTGAGAGCCTGAATCAAAGCCTAGAGAAGGAAAGTGCACATAGAGAAAACTTGGAAAATGAGTTGAAAACTGCGCGGTCAAGCGATATGAGCGACGCAGACAAACTTCGACTTGAAATCCAAGGCGTGAAAGAAGTCATCTACGACAATAAGCTTAAAGGAGGTGCAGAATTGGAAAATATTAAGAACATGATGCAGCAAGATAAGGCAGATATGGAAAATAAACTTAATGCAGAAATAAGAACGTGAGTCAGAAAGTGGGTGAAGATCTCAGTAAAATGCAGGACTTACTTAAATCCCTGGAAGAAGAAAAGAAACGACTGGCAAGTGAGCTATCAAAACTGAACGATGATCTTAACAAGAAACTAAGTGAGGGCTCTAAGGAATTAGAAGATCTCATTCAGTCTGAGAATAAGAATTTGAACGACCGACTGGAGGTAGAAAGGAAGCTCTTGGAGGATCAACTACGCAAGAAAAACAACGAACTCACCAAATGGCTCCAAGAAGAAAAGGATCGCTCTGAGAGCAATAATGCCTCAATGAACGAGGAGCTTAACTTGGAAAAAGCCAAGCAGGCAAAATTAGCAGATGATAACAAGGGACTTTTGGAGGGACTTGAGTCCATGAAGAAGGAAATAGGATCTCGTCAGAGAGAGATAGAGTCCCTAAGAGAGGAATTAGGTCATGAAAAGACAGAGCTTTTAAAGTCGAATCTGAAGCTAAGCGATTTGCTCAATAATGAAACCAAGCTTCGGCAGGAACAAATGGAGCTTCAAGAGGAAAAGGCTAAGGAAATATCGGGTTTGCTTCAAAAGCAGGCCAAGAGGATGACATCCGCTACAAAACCATTAAAGAAGACCTCTTCAAACTCCGTCAGGAAGTAGTTCGACCCCTCTCCGTCTGCTTTAATGCATCCAGAAGCATTCCATACACGAAGGGCGGTGAGGAATACCTCACATTCAGTAGCTGCTCACTCAACTACGGGGACGCCTTTGATCCATCCAGCGGGATTTTCGTAGCCCCCATTTCAGGCATCTATCTCCTCGCTATTCACGTCTGCACTCATGACCTCAAAAAGGCCCTCATTTCAATTCGACGAAACGGGAGTGAGCTTGCAACCCTCTACGACCAAAACCATGTGGACAACCACAAGAACTCCATGGCAGGCCAGGCCATTCTGGCGGAGCTCAGCGTGGGAGACAAGGTCCAAGTCTATCTCTATACCTTCACGGGCCTTCATGACAAAGAAGGGAATCACCTGACGCAGTTCATGGGCATCCTAATGAAGCCACTCGAAAACTTAGTTGTGAGTCATGAGAGCAAGAAATCTGAGCCGGTATATGCCGTCCCCGAGAACAAACGACGGGTCATCATGTCACAGGAGCCGGCTTAAAAATGTGTCCACACCCAAATACAGTCTGTAGACCCTCCCCCCCCTGCATGCGTTTAACCTTAAATTAACCCATATATTTAAAAAAAGTAACTCCGCATTTCTATGAATAGTTGAAATACCTGAATGTTTATTCTTATTATGTCTTAAAGTGTGAAACGATATATTTATAGAGGAAAATATATGTCATATGATTGAAAATTACATATTTTTCTTGTCTTCGGAATACCTTATTATGATGAGTGTTTCTATGCGGTCCACTGGATGACTATTTATTGGCAACGCATAAAATAAATGAATGTAAAGTATGTGCAGAACATACTATATATGAAGTATGTTAAAACGAAGGTGCTGCCACCTGGAGTTTTTGTCTCGAAGTATTAAAATTTAAACTTCCGGTTGGCTGTTGAAGAGTTCCTGACGATTCAGGTTTTTTTTCTTTCAAAAATAAGATTATTCTGTTCTTTATTACTGTCTAAGCAAATTTTGGCTAGGGTATAGTTTCGTACACCGCCTCCATATTTTAGGGACTCATGGTATATTTTTTTTATTTTTGGAAGAGAATGGGAGAGGAAAAAAAAGAAAAAGAAAGAGGAGAGTTAGAGAGATGGAATAAGAGAGAGACACAGAGAGAGAGTCACGCAGATATAGACACACAGATAGAGAAAGGCACAGAGAGAGAGAGAGAGATAATTAACTTATTCCCATTCTGAAGAGTCTCGGGATCGAGAAATAGTGACTTTACACATAGAAGTGGAATCTTTGGGCACCTGGATCGTGAAAAGAGGAAGTTCCTCATGACCTATTCCTACTCATTCGTCTTCAAATATCTACCCTCCCTCCATCCCCTCTTCCGGATCTGTTTCGGATGACTACGGAGAATCCACTCATGAGCCTCCTCCTACACGTCTCTTGGACTCGAACGTCTAGAAGAGGAAGTCTCTGTACACTTTAAATTGGTCGCAAGATTGATATATAAATAAAATTGATACGACCCTTAACTTTTAAAACATGAAATCTTTGAATACTTGTCGGCTTTATTTTGATAACACGTATTTATCGATACCATATACTATCTATTTGCTGTTTATGCTCATGTGAACTGGAGCATTCGGCCATTTTTCGGAGCAAAGTTTCGGAAATTCCGTTAATTCCGTTGTTCATTTTTCTTATTTATATTTAATCGTATTTATGGGTTGACTCACTTGCTTTTTTATGCTACGTGTGGAGAGGCCCTTGCATTGGTCATATTATTTTTTTATAAAAAAAGTAAATACACGAGTACACAAAAAATGAACCCCACTTGGTCCAAGGAGTGATAAGTATCACATTATAATCAATCAAAAAAGGTCTGATTGGTCAAGTCCCTTGAGCGGATGAGTTCGTTTAGAAATCATCAATCAAGCAATAAACGGATCAGCCCTTTGGCTGAATGAACATCTCTCGCCCAATTAGTTTGATCCATAGAGATATAAAGATATAGAGAGCTTATTCCCTTCAATGGCAGAGAAACCAAGGTGAGAGAAACATCGTTCTGCTGTATTTTTGTGTTCAATATAAACAAAGTAATTTGGACTACGTCATCATAAGCTGATAATAGAGATAGAAAGATTTGTTTATATTGGGCACAAAAACGTATTCCTCTGAAGAATCCATAAGCTCTCTATGTCTTTATATCTCTATGGAATAAACACCTCTCGCCCAATTAGTTTAATCCATAGAGATATAGGTATAGAGAGCTTATTCCCTTCAATAGCAGAGAAACATCGTTTAGCTGTCGCACGTGCTCAATATAAACAAAGTAATTTGATCTACGTCATTGAAGTTTATCATAGAGATAGAAAGATTTGTTTATATTGAGCAATATGACGTATGCCTCTTATGAATTCAATGAGCTCCTATGTCTTTATATCTCTGTAGTTTAATCAGTGTCAAGTGTGTTAAATGTTGTCTTAGACGAAGGATTTCTCAACTCCGTAACTCCATTTTCTAGTGATGGGTCACGAGTAAAACTCGTTTTTAATACTCAAGTTTAATTTAGTAAGTTAAATAAGTCTTCAAATACTCGGCTCGTGCATGAAATCGACGAGTTTTTACTCGTTAATCGGGGAAAAACTCGCTACTCTGAGAAAAACTCGTTACTCGGAGAAAACTCGTTAATCACGTGGAAATTTCTTACGCAACGAAAAACTCGTCCCTTCAAATAATACGTCTGGACTAGGGATGCAAGTTATCGATTAATAGATTAATCGTTAGTTGTTTCATTTAGTCGACTTTTAATAGATTAATCGTTAACAGCGCTACGATTAAGGAACCAGTTTATCTTGTGGATTTGGGGTGGGTAAGTGCATCTTAATTTTTATAGGAAAAATCTTCATTTCAAAGTTTCATTAACTTCCAGATAGAGTGCCCAATCTGTGATTAATTGCAACTAATAAACTTAATAGTTTCATTAACTTCAAATAGAGGACGCAATCTGTCGATTAATTGTAACTAATAAACTTTAATCGTTTAAAATTAGTCGATTATTAATCGTTAGACCATTAACTTTTTGCATCCCTAGTCTGGACCAAACAAGAGCCTCAAAAGTAATTGACTTTTAATAAAAATTAATTTTACGTTTTCACGTTTTAAGGATTACTCAAAAAAGCTTTCGTAATTGTAACCAGCGGAACATTTCAAAATGAAATTATTGAGGAGTGCCAAAAGATTATGAATAATCCTTTAAATTCATCCTTCCCAAATATGATACGCGTACCCCTATGGTACGCAACGTGATTATAAGGGGTTAGTTAGTTAATTATTTATTGCACCATTTTTGACCTCAAAATTCCGAGCAAAGCGGGTTTTCATGGAACTACGGCATCGACTTGGTGAATTTCAGTTGGCTGACTCCTACAGATATTTTAGCCATCTAAAGAAAATTGTTAAACAGTATTTTACTATTACAACTGAAAGTTTTAAATTATTGTTGTTTTGTTTAAATGTTATTTATATTATGTCTTGTAACGTGTCAACAAAATTAGTATATATATTGTGAAACTTTTTTAACGCTTTGTTATGTCTTTATGTAGCTAGGTCTTCTGGTAGTAGTCTAATTTTAAACTATAATGTTTATTTATGTATTATTTTTATACACAATTCTACTGCTTTTTTAACTTTGTATCTTCTGTTACAAATGAAATAAAGACCTATAAAAAAATTATTTATTGCTGTTTTAATCATAGTACATACAAACATTACAAATATACATTTATAAGCAAATACATATATACTGATTGTAAAAGTTTGGGAAGCTCTACTTTAAATGAAAACGACCAATCAATAACAAAAAATAATTCTCTCAAATAGCCTAACTTGTGTTTGGGGATTTTGTTGTTCAATTTACTATTCTAAGTCAAACAATTTTTTTCAAAATGTTCAAAGAGAATGGAACAAGTATTCAAACGAACCAAAAGTTGGAGTAAATCACTCTTTCATGCGTGGTTTTTAAATATTTGATTGTAGAAGGAACATATATATTATCTACGATGTGGAAAATTCTAACTAATCGTCGTAATATATAGCTCACAGATGTTCATGCTGAACAATTGTTCAAATTAAACGCCAATTTACGTTAGTCTACTAATTGCTAAAAAAATATAAAACAAATTTTATTTCAAAAAAGTTGTATGTTTGTATAGACTATGAGTTGTATTCTTCTATTTATATATATATATATATATATATATATATCGTTGTTTTACCTTATCATAACTGCTTAGTATTATCGTTTATTTTGTAACATCTTGAAATGTCAAGGACCAAAATATTTGCTGGTGTACAGTCTATTGTAAATCAAAAAATATTTTGAGATTATGTTTTTGAAGGACTAAATGTTGATTTAGACTTTGATAATAAGTAATTTATTTATAAATATTATTTCTAGCAAAAAAAAAGCTATAAATCGGTTACATATTACTAACAAAAGTTATCAATTATTCTACAAATCTACTCAAAGATAAATTTAGAATTTACTAAATGTAGCCCTTAAGCCTCATTTTTGACTTTTATAAAACTAAGAAACAAAAAAATCCGAACTGAATAAAACTTATGATCATTCACATCAATTTGGATGTTAAAAGAATGTTCTAAAAAGCACGAGTATTCCTGGGAGTATCAAGTTGTTCACGAGTAACTTCCTGTTTGATATATATATTAAAAAGAAATAAGCTATTTAAAGTAACGAGTTTTTAGGGTTTTAATTTTTATCCGAGTTACGAGTAACAACTCGTAAATACTCGAGTATTTTTTCTTACTACTCGCCCAAGCTCGAGTAGTAAATTTAAGCTCGTGACCCATCACTACGGCATTTTCATTTATTGACAAACATTATATGGAGTGTTTTGACTCATATTTATTTGACCTTAAAGTAAACAATTATTTCCATGGAATCTACACATTTACTTTTCTAAAGCACTGTTTAACAACCCCTTCCCCATATGGGTCATTCACCTCTTAAAAAACGCTTGCATTCAAAAAATATTTGTTGTGCATTCCCATGATGTGATGTCAGAGTGCCTCATTTACACGCATAGATATATTTATAGTGTTTATTCCTGCATTTCTCTAACAATCAAGCAAAGGTCAGATAAAGCTTGATTACTTTGCAATCACCATTCAAGGACGTCATTGCCAAAATAGAAAAATGACTATGCAAAAATAAAATTACTACACATTTTACTGGACTATTAAACATCCTTTTATGTTCTGTTAGCTTTTATAGCCAAACAAAGTCTTTAATAGAAACACTAAGTCTACATTACCTCCTATAACATTTTCTCAAAGTGAATTGAAATGATTTGTAAATGGTTTCGAGGCATCGTCAATTTATTTCCTTGTACAACATTGACCTTTTCTCTTCTGGACACCCAGACATTTCTATAAGCCATTCTTAGATTATACATCATTTTAATAGAAATATTGACTTTTAATCACAGTTCTAATATATATATAGTATATTTGTAAGTATGACTTTTGTGACATTCACATAGAGCATAAAATATAGTAGAGAGCTTATTCCCTTCAATAGCAGAGAAACATCGTTCAATTGTGCTTTGCCCAACATAAACAAAGTAATTTTTACTACGTCATCGTAAGTGATATTTGGATAGAAGTAGATCATATATTACTTCGCATAAAATATGAACAAATATTTGAATGAAATTTACTTTTGTTTTCTAAGTAATAAGGTAAAAAGTGGAAGCGCTCCTTGTGCGAAGAACTTGAACTTTGCGAAATAAATAAACAACTACTATTTAAGTATTATAGAACAGATACATAAATATACATTCAATATAAGCACATACTATGCATTGAATACTATGTACAAGCGAGAGTGCATCTATATAGAACAATAAGAGACAGTAAATGAAAAAAAATATATAGCCGTCCATTTCCTACAAAATCCAAGTACATATATAATTTATATAAGATTAGTATGTATTAAATTTCAAATAATCTCTAATAAATTATAACAAATTATGTACTTAATTGACCTTTGTTATAAATGTCCGATATTAAATGTATATGAAGAAGTCACAGAGCAGATATATAAAATACATTCTCTCTCTTTCTTATTACCCTACGGAATATCGATGTAATAATGTAGATATATAATAAAATCTACCAAATAACGATATCGATCGGTAGATTCAGAAGTACCTATGTACCGAATGTCGAACCGGCGGTAGATTTTTCTACCGAATCCCAGCTCTGATATATACATATTATATATATATATACATATTTGTTACGGAATCAAAACTTATTCTGTACAATAAAAAGATGTTTGGTATTATTTAAAATGAATTTTATCTCTTTTCCCCATTGTGATGTGACTCTCGACTTGGAGTGTACACCTGAGGATCCAGTATTTGAGTCATGTTTCTGCAGAAGCTTATAGCGGGGTTAAAAAGCAAGGGTACAGTTTCTGATGTTGCTTTATTCCTTTCCAGGAGGTACTGGGAAAAGAGCTAGCGAGTAATAGTCTTAGGCTCATATCTTTTTGTAACTTTGTGGCAACACAGCGATCCCTCTAATAACTGGATACTCAACAGAGAACAATAATTCACTCTACTTCAAAAGTTCTTTGATGACGTATAACAACATAAAATGGTTGCCCCATCGGGACGAACAATTTAATAATCAAATAGAAAAAAGGAAATCCTGCAATAAATATTAGATGATGTCATCCTGTGTTTTGTTCTATTATAAGTAGCTCCTTAAAATTACGTCATTGTTATACCTTTGTATCCCTTTTCTATTCCTTCAGACTTGATATTTTGACCCGTGTGTTTGCTCAAGGGATAATAATAATAAGTATTCCTTTCTTCTTGTTTACTCAGTTGATAACTCCGACATTGATCTTCCTTTTTTAATATTCAGTTATTTTGCATCCAGTAATTATGTAGGTCGCTAATTTAAAGAAATGCAGGTTTAAAAGCATTAGACTCCCACAGCAACGGGTCTATCTACAAAAAGAAACAAATGAATCGAGGAGTAATGTGAATATATATTTACCATGAAAACTACTTAAGATGGCAGCCATTGAGTGTTTGTCTTCCCTTCTTTTGAGTCTATTGCGCATTTAGGGGTCGGTGGGGCATAGGCGTAGGATACAGGGGGGCAAGGGGGGCAACTGCCCCCCCAAAAAAATTCGGGTGAGTTCCCAAATTCGGGCAAATTGGTTGAGGTAATCGGGCCAGTTAAGTTGTAGAAAAAATATGAAATTATGAAAACAACCGGATTTTAAGTAAAACAAAATAAATATAAGTAATCAATAGTATAAAAAAATACTATAAAATAAAATATTAATCTACAGAGCTTTCTTAATTCGTTATTTTTTCACCGATTTAACAGTTGTTAAAATTCGGGCAAATTGAATGGTGTCCCCCCAAGCCAAACATCTCCCCTACGCCTATGGTTGGGGGTAACGTTAGACAGACATATTTTGAATAATTGATTGCTTTCACTTTTTTTGGAGGCCTTAAATAAGTTTTTTACATACTTATTATTCATCTAAATGAAGCATTGGCAACCTCCCCTGTCATTTGAAAAATCAAAACATTTTTCCAATCTATTATTAGACTTTTTGCCTTCTTGGGTAAAGTATGTGCATTGACATCGCATGCTGAGGATGTCTTTTTCCCCCTCAATCTCTATGTCTCTCTCACACACACAATATATAGGCTTTTCCCTCCCTGCTTCCTGTCGCAAGGTTTAAATGACCCGCGGTGAATTAAAATATATATATATATAGTTAGACATACTTTCTAAATACTTTTTGTAGGTCTCATTCATACGAGTGCAGGGGTAAGAGTGAATCACATCTCGAATAATTCTCTCATTCGACATGCTTGAGTTTGAGAGTACCAAGACCAGATATCAGAGCTCTCCCGTCACGTGGAGGATGTTCTTCTTCTACTGCTTAAGGAGGGGAGCAGTCTCCGGAGTGACTTATCGCATGAGGTCCTAGAGAGGAGGAGGGATGTGCAGGCCTGCGTGACCGTTTGGTCGGGAGGCTGACCGGCTGGACAAGGGATTGGAGGAGGAGAGAAGAGAGGCTGAATGAGTGTGCAGAGCTGAGGAATGGGCTGGAGAAGGCGAGGTCGGCTGGAGAGGAGGCCAACAAGGGATTGGAGGATGCTTTGGAAAAAGAAGACAAGAGAGGATGATGGGGGATCAAAGTCTGGATGATTATTATAGGTAGTTCCTAAGGATACATCGTATATAAAAATATTTATGAAACGAAGAGATATAAATATCATTTTATTGGTTTATTCATATTACTATGATAAAGTCATCGTTCTATATTTTTCTGAGTATATCGAAGCCTGGCAACAATCTGAGTTTCTCCAAGGTGGGTTTTTATGTACAAAGAACCCTACTTGATCGCCATTTTATATATTCGTAATTAATTATATTGATATAACATCATCCTTGCAACCTCCAGGTTTCTGCTTATTTAATTTATATATCATAATAGAAAATGTAATAAGTATCAAGTTACGATACATTTTTAATACTCTTTAAAAGGAAGAAAGAAACACTTCCATTTAGATATTCTTAAATGGTTAGTTGAAATAAGATCAGAGTAATAAATTGTATGCCATTTACCTCTTCATAAAATGTACGATTTGAAGCGAATATTCTTCGGCTGTGATATACACTAAAGAAAATAGGAAATCTTAATTTACAATCAAATTTTATTATTTCTGTTTTATTTGCACAAAAAGTCGAGGAAAAAAAGGGGTTGATTTTTTGCGTAAGAAATATAAAGGAAAAATATATATAAAGACAATGATTGTTTTCATTGTAAATAATTAAATACAAGCTTAGTGAAAAGGTAATTATAAGTAAGCTAAATACTATTTTCTATTTTTTCTGACTGCAACAGTCATTTCGTTTTCAATTCTACAAAACTATTTAAGCTTCTGGTCTTTTTATATTCTCTAGATACCAGAAAGTATGAAAACTTTATTTCATATGGAAACAACAAATTGCTATTCCATTATCAGATTCAAATATGAGAATGATGCAATTAAGGAACTTTAAAATCATTTCCTAGCGGCATACTCATTGTGTAATAGGCAGTATGGATTTCGAAAATCCCTACCATTAATTTGACATGCGTATTCAATGACTTATGGCTACACCAACCATAGTTTTTTTAATTACCATAAATGTAGCTAAATTATAAAATAAAATCAAAAAGTGATTATATATATATTTTTTTTTATGAATTTATTTGATTAGATTTTGATATAGATATGTATATATATTGAACATTATAGTTCAAATTAAACCCTAACTAAAGTCAAAACAATTGAAATCACATATAAAATATACAATCAATCATAAGCGGCTACAAACTATATCTATAACGTAAAAATAAAATCTGAAAAAAAATATTCAAAATTAAAATATAACAAAAAGAATAAAAACTAATTATATAAAGCGTTATAAAAAGTTCATAAAATAGTATGAAAACTAAAAATCAAAGAAGTTTTCTTATGTATTATTACTATACAACAACCATAGTTTTTTTAATTACCATAATGTAGCAAATTATAAAATAAAATCAAAAATATGATATTAGCTCTGTGGAAGCGTGCTTGACTTTCAATCCGAGGGAGTACGGTAGGATGGTTTAATTTTCACGCTATAATGCTGCCTCATATCCTTACCGATGCGATTCCATAAAACCAAATATACAAAAAACAAAAGATATTTATTATATAGTGTCTTCATATATTTTATGAATTATTTTTAAAGCGTATGATATTAAGTTAAAATCGGTTTCCGCTTTTCTATTAGTCGTATTTCTACATATACTATTTAGTAAAAAAAGGTGTCTTTAAAACTGTTCATTGGACGATCATAATATATATATATATAATATATAAATATTGGGTAAATTAACGAAAATATTTTCCGACTATGTACAACAGTATTAAATAAGCATCGTATTTTATATTTAATTTAGATAAAAATAACAAAAATCAATGATCATAACATCCAAATTAATAAATAAATGTTCATAATATTAGCAATGCTCTCTACACCAGGTGTCGGCAACCCGTAGCTTTAGAGCTGCCTTAGTGGCTTCCTAGGGCTTTTCAAAAAATGTTAGAAAATGAAAAAAAAAAGATGGGAGAGGAAAATATAATGAACCATAATGTGTACCATATGAAGGTTAGATAGTGAATTAAAAAATTGCGGCTCCAGACACATTTTTTTGTCAATTATGGTTCTTTCATTAATTTGTTTGGACGATTCCTGATCACAACACATATAATACACAAAAAAACTGTCTTTGTTCTTAAGAATTTGTCAACCCATACGATCTTTTTTTAGGATCGATAATGGCTGTTGAGGAATGTAAAATCTAATATCTGATGCAGATACAGACACAGGTGTGGGGACTCACCGCAAAAGAAAAAAAACCTTTGAGAACTACAAAATGCAGCCAATAAATTGGTTATACTTTTAGCTGACACCGTCAAATCGGTTCGATGCTAAATCCTGTTTTTTCTAAATACATATATAAATACTAATCTTTGAATAAACAAAAGTATAAAAACTTGAAGTGCTGGAAATAGTGATATTTGTACTCAATTTCTGTAGGTGATAATTATAATGTATAATGTTCATTTTAAATCAATGGTTTAACCACAAAAATAATTGTATATGATTTAAAAAATATATGACTTATTATATTATCTTGTTATATCAGGAACGAAACGGATACACAGCGACAGACATAACCGACGTTAACAATGGATCCAAACGGGAAAACGATAAGCGAATGAGAGAGGCAGAGGCGCTCAAGGAACGCCTGAGCGAGAGAAAAACAGGAACTCCGAGACTACATCGAGAAGGACAACAAGGCCCTCAAGGAAAAAATGTCCCAAGAGGAAGAGGACCGTCGTAAAAAGGAAGCCGAGCTTAAGGATCGCCTCAAGAACAGCAAGCCGCCTCAGAGAACGAAGTCATTCAACTATACAAGAAAATGGCGAAGGAGAACAGCGATCGGAAGAGGGAAATCGAGGAACTCGCCGCACGACTCAATCAAGAGAAAGATGACTGAGAGAGAAATTAGAAAAGGAAAAGGAGGACATGAGAGATAAATCACAAAGGAAAACCAGGAGCTACGTGATCAGTTGGAGAGCCAGAAGAGTAATCTATTGACCCAGATGGACACGTCAAACAACGGCCACAACACCCGCATCAATGATCTCTCTTCACAAAACTCGCAAAAATGAACAAAGACTCCGAAGACTCCCTAACGACCTCCGTTCTCCTTCTTCAAAACGTCAACTATATCCAGGGCGCGATATCCAAACCCCTATCCGTTCTATTCGATGCAGATCGAACAGAGGACTACGATGAAGGCGGAGAGGGTACCTAACATTTTCGGGGCTTCGAGTCAATCTTGGAGGGGGCATGGACACTAAATCCGGGATATTTACGGCTCCCCTTCCTGGAGTTTATTCCTTCACCATTACGTCTGTACTGCGGATCATAGCAAGGCCCTGCTCTCCTGCGGCACAATGGGAATCAAGTGGCCTCATTCTACGATCAAATCATGAGTCCAATCATAAGAACTCCATGGTTGGGCAGAGTATCATTTTAGACATGGAAGTGGGGATAGGGTACAGGTCTATCTCTTTACAAACACGGGGCTTCTGGATAAATTGAATAATCACCTCACTCACTTTACGGGCATGTTCCTACGGCCAAAGAACTTTTTGTTAGAGGAACACTTAACCAATGGACCAATGGGCATGTTTTAAATGGTCAATCCAGTGAAGAAATTTAGAATTCTCAATTGCTCCAAACCATTTATAGTACTTTAAAAGTGTATCTCTTGTAAAAAGTATCATTGGTCTTTAATCAATTTATGTTTCCATTATTTTAAGATTATAATCAAATATATTCGTATAAATTTGATCAAAATAATTTCGATAATATTAAAATACTATGAGTTATACTTAGAATAATGTTCAATATATATATAAGGTGATCAGGAGAACTATACATATATACTTTATTGTTTGAAATATACTGTAACAATATAAATATATATATATTATATGTATTGATTAAAGAATAATCTGTATTCTGTAAAAAAACTAAACCACAAATAAAATTTAAAATGTTTTGTAAAATTGAAGAGAAGTGATTTATTCGAATGTATTGCGTTCAGCTTGTCGTAAAAATAAATTAATCGTATGATCATCGTAGAACGGTTTATTTGAAATATGGAATTAAAAGCATGCCAATTGAATGTTAGTGAAATAAGTACATTTGACAATGTAAAGGGTCTTACTGCTATGGTGTAAGCATTCATTTATTGAATCGTCGGAGATGGATTCAATCGATTCGATTATTAACCTCTGACGTCACGGTAAATCATAAGAGTAAACATAAAAATAGAGGATAAATAAACTAAATAATTCTTGGAAAGATACTATCTTAATAAGCCAATATTTTTGTCTTATATACGCAGTAAATCCATTAAGCAGAGTCTACAAACGGAGTATAAATCCTACACGTATGTAGAGGACCTCTCGGATCTATATAAAGGGAAGAAAAGTTAGTTATAAATACTAAGTTTGTTGACTGAGCCTTGTGTAAGATGTATTAAGGTATTTTTGATTAGATGGACAATATGGCCTTCTCTTTGACCCTAATTGTTATGTAGATTCAAATCAAAGATGTAATTGATGTTATGCAATAACTATTTTCTACCTGCACTGCTCGTTAAAAAAGTTTGTTCTTAATAAAAATGTTTTCAAATTTATAGAAATATCTAACTTAGATATAATACAACGACGTATGTCTTTATTTAAGGTCACATTGTCCATCCAATCAAAAATACATTTATACAGACTTTTAGCAACAAGGTTCAACACATTTTTTTGTAAAATATTTTTATTTCTATACCCAAAAAAAAAAAAAAAAAAAAAAACTTCATTGTTTATCTTTATTTGTTTCTTAGGCTGAAATCAATCCGATTTATAGCACTAATGGTCAAAGTCATACTCGTCCATTCAAACATAAACAACTTTTTTTTGCCTATGCCTTATTGAAGAAGTTATACCTAGGCGCAAGGCAGCTTAGTTATTTTGATTTTATAAGCAATTTTATATACATACAAGTTAATGTAGATGACATCATGACAGTACATATTTGATATTCCTCCTAATACTACATTGAAAATTGAGTTAACGCATCCACAGTATAAATTGAAAGTATCGTTATCGCTCACTTCTTAAGTATAAACAACTTTTTCTAGGAGAAACGTGATTCATGGAAATATATGAAGCATGCAAAATGATTAAAAAGTATTATTACGAAATATTCGAGGGCTGTTGAGGTGAAAACATGAACTCAATAATAATAATTGCATTATTTAAAATGCCCATTGCATTTCTTGATGACACTCAAACAATGTTTTTTGATGCGTGTTCAACTTCAATGTTGGGGGGCAGGTTCGAATACTCCCGAGAGGGGATGGTCATTTTTGGTCTACCTCATTGATAAGATCTTAGGTTCGAGTGACAAATTTTAAAGCTATAATGCTTATTTATATCCAGTCGGATGCAATTCTATCGATCCATTTAGGCAAAAAAAAAAAATTTTTTGTGAATGTCTTTACTGAAAGCCTCAATTTCATTTTTAATTAGTTATTCTATTTCATACCTTTGACGATAAGACTGAAAAAGAAAAAAAATGGAGTTACCAAATTAAAAAGGGTTGTTTATTCGTGAATCTAGCGACATATGATATTTTTGCATGCTCTTCATGATGCGTGCTTTGAATTCTTAAGCCTATGCCTATGGATGATAATCTAAAAAGCATAAATAGATATTACTACATTCTTATAAATTGTTTAAATTTTCGCGCCATTTTTTCTCATGCATTCAGAGGAGGAGGAAAGAAGAGTGAGGACATTAAGCACAGAGCTAATTAATAACTGAATGCAAAATAAATTCAATAAAGTAAAGAAAAAAGACAAATAATCAAAAAAGAAACCAATAAAAGCCATCTTCCTTTTATATTTCTTGAAAAAAGCTGCAAATATTGAAGTTCATAAGACAATGAAAAGAATTTGGGGAGTCAAAGTGGAAGTAATAACGTAGAGAAAAATGACAAAAAAATATCCAGTGATCTCGGTGCTAGAAAAACATATTTCTAAAAAAAAGAAATATACCACAATACTGAAAATAATTATAGGATTCTTTGTTATAATCTCAAATTGTTTACGCCATTCCCCGATGGATCAGACATTTAGATTGACATTCTATCCAATTTAAAAAATCCAATTGAACAAAAGTGTTCTTTTTTACGGAGTATTAGGTATTATATATATATAATATATATATATTTTGTCGTATCACTCTGTATGTATATATTATATATACATACAGAGTGGTACGGCAAAAATTAGAATGGACTTTTAAAGGCCCTAGCTCATTGTTATTTGTTGTATGATCTTGAGCTTGGTGCCATTCGAAAGAGTAAACAAAATCCTACAAACTGGTATCTGTTGTGTTTTTGTAAAACAAAAAATGTCTGGGCAAGAGATGAAAAGGCAAAGGGCGATTGATCTCCTCTCGCCCAAGTCGACCCGAAGGTGATCACGACCCAGATCAAGGTATCCTTGGCCACGGTCTACAACATCAGGAAGGCCATGGAGGGCATGGATCCGATCTCCAGGAAGCCTGGGACTGGGGGACACAACAAAAAACGAAGTGGTGAGTTCCTGAACCTCCTGCAGGAGAACATCAAGAAGGACCCCACCAAGTCCAAGAAGAATATGGCCGCCAAGAGAAACGTTGCTCTCATCACCGTCACCAGGGCCGTCCACGAGGTTGGGCCTCAAGAGCTTCGTCAGGACACCAAGACATCTGTTGGCGGCCACTATGAAGGCCAGAAGGTTAGAGAGAGCCAAAAAAGTCCTCAACTTCTTCAAGCACAACGGCGACACGGTCAAGATCTACTCCGACAAGAAGATCTTCACAGTGGACGCAGTGCTGAACAGAAGAAATGATCGATTCTTGGCAGAACAAGAGGTCAGGTGGAGGGGTATTACAGGACCAAACATCCAGCCCAAGTCATGGTCCTGGGTATCGTGGCCTCCGACGGCAACAAGATGCCCCCACACTTCTTCAGGCCCAATGAGAAGGTCAACTCTGATGTCTACTACAAGGTCCTTAGGTACAAGGTCTTGCCATAGCTAAAGAGCACATTCCCAATGAACAATTATGTGTTCACCCAGGACGTAGCCCCGGCTCACTCGTTCAAGAAGGTTCAGGAGTTCTGCAAGGGGAACATGGCCTCCTTCTGGCCGGCGGACTTCTGGCCCTCCTCATCACCGGATGTGAACCCTCTAGACTTTGCTGTCTGGGGCTTCCTGGAGGGCAAGACAACAAAACCTCACACACCAGTGTCGAGGCCCTGAAGCCACCATCACCAAGGAGTGGGACAACATGTCGGAGGACTTCATCAAGACCAGCTGTGCCTCCGTTCGTCCACGTATTGAAGCCATCATCAGGAATAATGGAGGACACATTGAATAAAAATTGTAACTTACTGTATCCTTAACATATTTTGTTCCAGGAATTTACCATTAAAATGGCTCTAAAATAAAACTATTCCAGCCTTCAAATGGCCTTTGTCATTTTCAATTTTTGCTGTACCACTCTGTATATATGTTTCAGTGTTATAATACATGATACATATTTTGTAGCCAGACGTTAATAGCCGTGTGTGCTAAGGCGTTTTCAATCTCAATGTTGGGGGCCTGTTTCGAATCACGAGAGGGGATGATCAGTTTGGTCTATCTCATTGATACGATCTTAGGTTCGATAGGGTAATTTTAGTGCTATAATGCTTATTTATATCCTGTCAGATACTGCATTATATCGAACCATATAGGCAAAAAAATTGTCAATATATTTATTGTTAATGAAATTCAGATTTTGTAAGTTTGTTCAATTTTATCGAACTATATGGAACAAAAATGAAATGTATTGACATTGATTAATTATATTTTTATACTTGTATTACTATTTATTTGCTGCAACAACAATACTTTTATTGTTGTTCCTTTTCTTTTTAACCAACCATGTTCGATCATGTAAACTAAATTTATAGTTTTGTACAGGTATTTATTTAAAATTGTACTACATAAAATACAATTAAAAAAATTGGTAGAATTGCATAAAAATTACATAAATAAATATTTATTTTAAAATTAATCTACCTACAAAAAACCAAAACTCAACTAAACAGAAATAATATACAATATAAACACAAAACTATAAAAACAAACCACAAAGGGTTATAAAAACGGTGATATTGAAGGACCATCTTCTTCAGGAGGTTGAGGTGACGGCTCGAAGAAGTACCATGTAGGATACCAATCGATTGCATATTTCCATGAATCCGGCTTAACTCAGGGTATCTTTAATTCGAATGCAGCATAGTGCGCGGGAGATATAAAATTGGACGTAAGTCTTGCCTCGTCAGTGGTTCCTTCCTCGACAGTTTTGATCCAATAAGGGCCTTTGCACTCGATAGTACGAAGTGAATAGCCTACTAATTAGAATTAGTCTCTTTTTTGGAATACTAACAAAGTTGTGCCTGACACTTCCCAAGAAGAAAAACAGCGTTTAATTTAATGAATTTGTTAAATGGTTGTTATAGGACATTTAACAAAAACATGTATATATTATTCAAAACGGTTGCACAATTAATGTAAGGGACATTAAATAAAGGCACTGGTTGAAATTTGACTATGAGCAGTAAATTTTCTACAGTCATTAATTCCGACAAAGAATCTCATCATCCTTCCTTACCAATTAGATGGCACATCAGTTCCCTTAACTATCTGGTGCAGGCATCATGGACCTCATAGGAGGGAGGCGCAAGCTTCAAAAACCATGGACGAGGAGTAATATATAAGAAGCATGCTCTTTTGTAAGAAATTGAAATTTACCACAACTCAGTTCCGAGTCTTCATGAATAACAGATCGTGAAAAGTAAAAATTCCTTTCTCCAAGTCTTCACGCTCCAATTTTTTTTGGCTCCTCAGTTGCTTTGAAGAAAGCTTCTTGCTTGGCATTTGAACGATTATATCGACATTGGAGTCACAAACCGGGCTTAAATTCCAACTATTCGATGGAACTACCGCCCAAACTAGGCGATATAGTTAAGAGCAGGGTCGTTTCTAGACGCGGAAATAATCATAAGAAGAATGTACAAAGGAGAATTTGACACAACAGACCTCTTTTGAGATCTGGTTTTGTTAGTAATGTCAGTTATAACTTTTGTTAACACTTTCGGCAATACTTTGGCGAGAAGAAATAAGCCATCACCGAGAAGTTTCCTTGGTCCTTTAAGTGCATCAATATAAGTCTTGTGAAAAAGAGTGTTGATGCAATTTTTCTCCTCTGACTTTATCTTCTAAAATAGACAAAAGAGATGCCTGGTATAAAATCAAAGGTATAATATAATTATTATAATACTAATTCTAGACCAAAGATTCAATTTTCTAAACGATCAAATTATTGTAAAAACACACTTCTTCATTGAGTTCCAATTTTCGATGTTTCGCCATTTCTGTCATATTCAACTCCAAGAATTTTAATATTTTTCTTTAATCAACAGTCGACAACTCTTCAATCGTTTAATAAATTTAGAGTTTATTCTATGGATTTCTTTAACTTAGAAACCAAATCACTGATAACAAAGGAATGCAAATTTCACTTACTAAAAGTTTGATATAGCTTCTTATTGAGTCACTGATTCAATCTTCAACAAGAGCCAAGTTCTTTGACATGAAGGATACGACCTACTTTCGTACACCTCTTTCCTGTTGTAGGGACTCACGGTACCACTTTTTTTACGAAAAAGATGAAGGAAAAAGAGGGAGAGAGAGAGAAAGAGAGACAGACAGAAAGAGGGAACTAGTTATACATTCAATCTGTGAAACAAATGGGTAGAAGAGGCCATAAAGAATCAACTCTTTTCATAATCTACGAGTTTTGGCATCCATGAAATCCTTTTTCTTACTCCGGTGCACATTAGGACGTGAGGAGGTAAAATGGACGATGGTCGTGAGGTGTACCATCCAGTGGACATGGAATAACCATAGAATATAACTTCTCTCAGTTAAAAGACAGCTTTATATTTCGAAAATGTGACTTCAGT